>BTPG01000008.1:708120-1104649 GCA_036245525.1 Semisulcospira habei | reverse complement strand
GGCGTTAGTGGGTTGGGGTGGGAGTTAGAGTAAGGGTAGGTAATAAAGGATTTGTTTGTTGTTTATCACTGGCGTTGCGTTATTTATTTAGAGTGGGTGGGTTTTCTCGAGTGTCTGCACTCATATTGTCCACGGCGCCCTGACTCCGTCAGGCGTGTCGTGACACGAAACGATATTAATTTTGTGTTCAAGGCAAGCGTTTTCGTAATTGTTTCTTCTCTTAATATATCTAAGTGTGAAAATATTACTTTAAAAAATGAAATCCTTTTAAGTGACATATAGCGCATACTACCACTGAATACAGGAACAATGAGACCCGTGTAAACTACTGATCCCCTGTAAACATGGCCGCGAAGGTCCTGGTTTCGTCTGCAGCCATACTGGAAACAAAATGTGCTACAGAAAAATGTCTCCATCCTCCGGCGGTTTAAAACGAGTGCGCACTGCTTTTATTCATACTAGACTTCATTTTGATATACCCAAACCTTTGTTACTCTCTAGAAAATCACTATCTCGTAAACGGCTGATCATCTATGAAGGGCAGCTGCTAGACTATTGGCAATTCAGTACATCAGGGACGCACATCCATGTGTTAAAAGCAACGCCTTTGCTGACAGTGATCAGAAATTGTGCGTCTGAAATCACTAAAATTTAATACTGACTGACATTCATGCGAACAACACAGATTTAAAGACCCGGAGCAATTTCAACACTCCCGGAGCATTCTCGTCACTCCCGGAGCAGTCTCTACACTACCGGAGCAGTCTCATCACTCCCGGAGCAGTCTCAACACTCCCAGAGCATTCTCATCACTCAACACTCCCGGAGCAGTCTCATCACTCCCGGAGCAGCCTCAACACTCCCGGAGCAGCCTCAACACTCCCAGAGCAGCCTCAACACTCCCGGAGCAGTCTCAACATTGCATATAACTGTTTGACGAACATCAACACGTGATATAAATGTAAAATGTTTTATAATGCCTAACGAGTGGCTATGGTCGTTGATTTGATGACGTCACTTTGTGTCCGTTTTTACCGCTGAAGCGCATGCGCCAATAAACCCCACCAAGCTTTTGAGCCGAGGTAAAAGCTATTTATAGCTCCAAACTCCAGGCCCTCAAGCAAAACAGCAAGTAGCTGGCGATCTGATAAAACAGCCCTAGTGGGGCTATATCACAATGAGGTGCCTTACTTAATCTGTCCTTAGTGGGGCTATACATCACAATGAGGTGCCTTACTTAATCTGTCCTTAGGGGAGGGGGGGGGGGGGGGGAGGGGGCTATATCACAATGAGGTGCCTTACTTAATCTGTCCTTAGTGAGGCTATATCACAATGAGGTGCCTTACTTAATCTGTCCTTAGTGAGGTTATAACACGAAGTGCCTTACTTAATCTGTTCTTAGTGAGGCTATATCACAATGAGGTGCCTTACTTAATCTGTCCTTAGTGAGGCTATATCACAATGAGGTGCCTTACTTAATCTGTCCTTAGGGGGGCTGTATCACAATGAGGTGCCTTACTTAATCTGTCCTTAGGGGGCTGTATCGCAATGAGGTGCCTTACTTAATCTGTCCTTAGTGAGGCTAAATATCACAATGAGGTGCCTTACTTAATCTGTCCTTAGTAAGGCTATATCACAATGAGGTGCCTTACTTAATCTGTCCTTAGTGAGGCTATATCACAATGAGGTGCCTTACTTAATCTGTCCTTAGTGAGGCTATATCACGAAGTGCCTTACTTAATCTGTCCTTAGTGAGGCTGTATCACAATGAGGTGCCTTACTTAATCTGTCCTTAGTGAGGCTATATCACAATGAGGTGCCTTACTTAATCTGTCCTTAGTGAGGCTGTATCACAATGACGTGCCTTACTTAATCTGTCCATAGTGAGGCTATATCACAATGAGGTGCCTTACTTTATCTGTCCCTAGGGGTGGCTATACATCACAATGACGTGCCTTACTTAATCTGTCCATTTATGAAACATGCAGTTATACCCGGAAATCAGCGTAATAGGTTTGTACGTTTACCACAGATGCATAGTAAAAGTGGGAAGAAAATAATAGGCATCAAAAACGCAGGACTAACAAGCGACGTAAATCATCCAGAACCCCTATGACTGGTTCATAATAATAATAATAATGTATATTTTTAAGGCACCTATACTTTCGATAGAAAAGCTCTAGGCGCCGTACAAATGACATACTAACATACACACACCTTGCATCCTGCAGCACATATATATGCCTAACATACACACTCACGCAACGAGATATACAAGGAAAATAAACTTAGCAGAGTAAACACACCAACAAGAAAAGCTCACAAACACCAAAGATAAACGTGTACCATACAACTAATAATGGATACACTAGACAGCTCTCACTGACAGCAACAACAAAAACAGAAATAAAATAATTATAATGGTGAATGCACGTTTAAAGAAATAAATGTGACTTTAAAGACTGCCGGAAACTTTTGACTGGTTCAATATATCTGAGGGACTGTGGGACGGTCTCCTATGTGGAGCAGAGACTTGGAGATTGACAAAAACCGCAGTCAACCAAGTACAGATCTTCATAAACAGTTGCCTCAGAAGAATTTTGAAAATCCACTGGCCAGAGAAGATCAGCAACGTCAGACTCTGGGAGAGAACAAAGCAGATAACAGCAGAAAATGAAATTGGGTGAAGAAGATGGGATGGATTGGTCACAGTCTGAGAAAGCCAGCTTCCAGTATCACTAGGCAAGCATTGCCATGGAACCCCCAGGGAAAGAGAAAAAGAGGCAGGCCGAGAAACACCTGGCGTCAAGACCTCCAAGCAGACATCAAGAGACTGGGAAGCACCTGGAGTAAAATCGAAGGAGAAGCACAGGACAGGAGTTGCTGGAGGTCTCTCGTCGACGGCCTATACCCTGGGAGGGGTGACAGGCGTAAGTAAGTACTGTGGGACGGGTTGCTGTCTGTTGCAGCTGTTGGTGACCGCCTTCCCCCAGCAGGTAAGGGGTCAACACAGGTAATACTAAAACACGCCATCATCAAATTTTGTCATCCGCACCTTTCTTTCTCTGGTTATGCGTCTCCTTTTAGGAATATATAAGCATGGGTGGGACCGAAAAAGTTAAATCCTGAAGCGAGGTTCTTCGGGCACCTTTCAAGGTGAGGTTCTGGGGGCAGCACTTTTTAAGTGGAAAAAAAAAAATCAGGTTGTAGCCAGTAAAGTCCCACCCATGTATAAGTATGAGGTTGTCTGTTATTTTTACAAGGGCGGCAGTCTGCAAATTTAAAAAATTTGGGAAGTTGGCCGGGGTCCAGGGGCCACCTAGGCCCTGATGGGGTGCAGGCAATGTCCTGCTGTGGGGGCCAGGGTTTAACTGTTCCGCCCATGGCAGCCGCCCTCCAAGTGCACCCAGTCAAGTTTTCACGACTTCTAATGTGCGTACGCAGGCAGGAAAACTTGCCCAGTACCACACAGCCTCTCTTACACTATTTCTGTAACTTTCTCACGTTACCAGCATTAGAGTTTGGAGATGTTTATAAACCTTGTCAGGTGTCTCACGGTACCAGCGTTAGTGTGTGGAGATGTTTATAAACCTTGTCAGGTGTGATAAACTGGGGGTAATTGGTTTTGACGGACAGTCACCGCTGGTGTGGGTGGTGATAAGTGATACTTGGGGAATGGAAAACTAAATGTTTGTTGTATTTAGTATGCTAAATGCCCCCTATGTAACTCTGTTCTTTTCATTCAAGGGTGAATGGAACCAGTTCAACTTTAGTAGAAGTACATTATAGCTGGAAGGGTCCAGAAAGCAGTCTAGGGAAATGGGAGCATTTTACGTCACGCTTGCTCCACAGATTGACGTGCGCTTAAGGGGTATGCTGGCGTGCGCTTCTTAGAGGTACCTTTTGTCTTTGACCCGATTGTGATTGTTGAATTATCTCCTATTGAAAAAGTCTCGCAGATCTGCCAATGCATCAGTGAGTTCTGTAAGGGGCGCAGGACATACGCGTCATTGATTCGTCAAACGTCATGACGTAAGTTTTAGTTTTTACATAATTTTATATGTTACGTGATATGAGTTTCACTTTTGCTTCATAGGCTTGAGAAAATGGTGGCAAAACTAGAACTTCACAGTACAATTTCAGTCTTGCTATAATTTGTGTGAAAGCAGGTTGACTTTACCCAGCTACATGCTATACTAAGTACACGGGTCACCTGCATGCTCTTCTGAAAGCACGTGGTGGGTGTGTGTGTTATTGCGTGTGTGCTCCAAACATCTCCAAGAGGCATAGATCCTCATGCGCCACTAGGGCGCATGAGGATCTATTCCTCCTGGAGATGCGCGCATGTTTGTGTGAGAGAGAGAGAGCCGCTTGCGCGAGCAAGAATGACATAGTTAGAGTATTATGTCAGTGTCTGCATGGTGACGGAGTTACCTCTTTTACGTCACCGCCACTGTCTGACTTTCTCTAGAAGTTTTTTTTAATGTTTTAATTCTTTTCTGAAAAGAATTAATTTTTACTAAAGAAGTTGAAAGGACACAAAGCTGGCTAACGAACTCATCCAATGTCTTTCTCCAAACTAGCTATATGCAAACGTTCAAGTAAATATGACAACAAGAAAGGCAAAGCCATTATGGCTCATGTGTATGACCGATTTATTTGTGACAAGAGCTGGCTTCTGCAGCAGCAAAATCCATGTTTTCTGAAAATGTAAGCATTTTTCACACATCTGTCAACCCCCCATGCCCCTTGACCTTTGTGGCGAGTCGACTAAATTAGTATGCATAGGAAGGTCTTATCATCGTTGTACCAAATTTGGTTGAAAAATTTGCAAACATTTGGGATTACCTACAATTTTATAAAAAAAATCAGCATTTTACACACATTTGCCAGCCTCTTGTGACCCTTGACCTTTCCAAGGGGTCATCCGAATTAGTGTGCATAGATAGGTCTTACCATCTAGTATCTCTGTAGCAAGTTTGGGTTTGAAGTTGGTATGGTATGGTGTCTCTGAGGCGGACATATCCATCTAATTTAAAGATGCTCAAGGCGCCATAGGGATGGAAGCTGAAGCTTTGAAAGCCTGCTGCTACTAAGCGCTAGTTTATGTGCAAACCTCCACCCTACTATTAACTTCGATGCATGTGACATATTTCTGTTTCCACTTCACCGGCCCTACCGGGCCTTCTCTTCAAATAGTAGTAATGGTATTTTTAACGTGCACACTTGATGATTATGCGTGCTGTACACATGAAGGCGAGACTGGCAACCATAAGCCAAGTCTGTACGTAAATTTGACTCGATGGGAATGAGGAAAAGTCCACATCCCATTCCTGCCCACCAGGGGATTCGAACCCAGGATCTTACGACTGCCAGCGCAGCATCTTATCCACTTAGCTACGTCCTCATGTCAAGTTGTGAATAGTATTTGAGAAAAACATCTTTTGCCAAAATATGGCTAATTGAGACCTATTTCCTAAGCTCTCATGACCCTTGACCTTTCCGAGGGATCAACCAAATTAGTGTGCATAGAAAGGTCTTTCCTGCAGGTATCTCTGTAGCAAGTTTTGGTTTAAAGTTGTGAATAGTATTTGAGAAAATAAATCTTTTGTCAATATATGGCTATTTCGGACCTATTTCTGAGCCCTTGACCTTTCCAAGAGGTCATCCAAATTAGTATGCATAGATAGATCTTACCATCAGGTATCTCTGTACCAAGTTTGGGTTTAAGTTGTGAATAGTATTTGGAAAAAAAAAATATCTTTTGTCAAAATATGGCTATTTCCTGAGCTCTTGTGACCCTTGACCTTTCCAATGGATCAACCAAATTAGTACGTATAGAAAGGTCTTACAATCAGGTATCTTTGTGCCAAGTTTGGGTTTGAAGTTGTGAATAGTATTTGAGAAAAAATTAATTATGTCAAAATATAGCTATGTTTTTTACCTATTTCCTAATCACCTGTGACCTTGGTGAGAGGTCACTCAAATTGGTACGTTTAGAAAGGTCTTACCACAAAGTATCCTTTAGCCAAGTTTGAAGAATGCGGCCTGAATAGTCACCGAGAAAATGCCAACGTTAAAGTTTACCACGGACGACGGCCACTGGCCCAAAACATACTCACTTTTGCTTCGCACGTGAGCCAATAAGCATATGTGTGCATCTTTTAACACAGACAGAACTAATACTATGATTAAAATAATACCACAAAATTGTACACACGTTTACTAAGATGTATTTTGAAAGAAATGTTGTGTCATCAATAACATCCAAATGTTCAGCTTCCGATTTCTAAACATCGTTCCATCATAAGGAGTGTTTTCTGCCATTTGCAACTTTCTCTTTCAATTCCACACAACACAGCGCTCAGAACTGGTTCCTTGCTAAGCAAAAATGACCGTTACATTGTGCAATGCCTTAGAAATATTCTACATCAATATCTTTACTAAGGTCAGCAGGAATGTTTTTAAAATATCTCGGCAAGAATGTGCGCGAAAGTTATGAAAAATGGGCGTGACCTAAAATGGTGATAACTAGTGAAAGGTAAGGTTATCTGCATCCGGGTCATCGGTATTTACAAAATTAGAATTGGAACTTCCCGGTCAGTTGCAATTTGTGGTGTTAATTCAAGCATGTCCCTGGACATATAAAAAAAAATGACAGAAAATTTTATCCGAAAAAATAAAAGCAGATAAAACTAAATTGGCCCCCTCAAGACTTAAAACGTTCATCTGCACCGATGTCATTTTAAAATATCAGTACAGACATTGGCTTGAAACTCCGCTAGGTTCTCTTGCTTACCAATGGAAATTTTTTTCCCTGATCTTTTACTCGATGACAGGACATGCAACGCGCACTCGCAGGTGTCTTAACCTTTTAACTACCATACTGCCCGGTTCCGCCCGTGACATATCACTCCATGTACGACCGTACCGCCACATTCCGCCCGTGACATATCACTCCATGTACGACCGTACCGCCCCATTCCGCCCGTGACATATCACTCCATGTACGACCGTACCGCCCCATTCCGCCCGTGACATATCACTCCATGTACGACCGTACCGCCCCATTCCGCCCGTGACATATCACTCCATGTACGACCGTACCGCCCCATTCCGCCTGTGACATATCACTCCATGTACGACCGTACCGCCCCATTCCGCCCGTGACATATCACTCCATGTACGACCGTACCGCCCCATTCCGCCCGTGACATATCACTCCATGTACGACCGTACCGCCCCATTCCGCCCGTGACATATCACTCCATGTACGACTGTACCGCCCCATTCCGCCCGTGACATATCACTCCATGTACGACCGTACCGCCCGTGACATATCACTCCATGTACGACCGTATCGCCCCATTCCGCCCGTGACATATCACTCCATGTACGACCGTACCGCCCATGACATATCACTCCATGTACGACCGTACTGCCCGGTTCCGCCCGTGACATATCACTCCATGTACGACCGTACCGCCCGTGACATATCACTCCATGTACGACCGTACCGCCCGTGACATATCACTCCATGTACGACCGTACTGCCCCATTCCGCCCGTGACAAATCACTCCATGTACGACCGTACCGCCCCATTCCGCCCGTGACATCACTCCATGTACGACCGTACCGCCCCATTCCGCCCGTGACATATCACTCCATGTACGACCGTACTGCCCCATTCCGCCCATGACATATCACTCCATGTACGACCGTACCGCCCCATTCCGCCCATGACATATCACTCCATGTACGACCGTACTGCCCGTGACATATCACTCCATGTACGACTGTACCGCCCGCGACATATCACTCCATGTATGACCGTACCGCCCCATTCCGCCCGTGACATATCACTCCATGTACGACCGTACCGCCCGTGACATATCACTCCATGCACGACCGTACCGCCCCATTCCGCCAGTACATACCTACTTTCAGTTTCCACTCAGTTCCGGTTCATTTCGCACCCATTGCAACTTTTAACAGAATCAATGCATTGTGGGATATGCCTACTTCCGTTTCCGCTACATGTGGGATGCCTTTCGAGTTTGTTTTGAATCAAAAGTTAGGTGTTTTTCGAGACTGTTTCGCTTACAACATGACTTGAGCATGGAGAGTGAATGCGACCCTGCATTTACAGCATTACTGGATGATATTTGTTCAAATTCTGTCAGAGAAGATGACTCTGAATCGGACTTCAGCTTCAGTTCAGTGCACATTGAAGATCTTACCAATTTTGAGTCCGATATCAACGATCATGATGAAGAGCTACTTGTACATACCTGTGTAAAGCGGAAGATGACTCTGACCTGTGTAGTACTGGCCACATGCCGGTTTAGACCTATGTTGAGTTTCTTTGACATTCAAAAATATTTTTCTCATATTTTCTTCAGATGGAATTACGTCAAAATCGTTAAAACTGAATACAGTTCTGAAACCTACCTGACTTGTTTGTCACCTGTGGGTATGTCATGAGATATATGACTAAGTGCCAAAAGGTGCTATCACAAAGAGGACAACTGGGTTGAAAATCAAAGTGTGACATAAAGTACCAGAAAATGTATTAAGTGATGTACACTGTATTGGCAATGTGTTTGTAAAAGAAAAAGATAATATCTGAAATGGTTTTTGAGAAAATGGCTGTTAAGATTTGTAAGTCTGGATATGTCGGACATCAGGTATTGCGACATAGTGCCTTTAAATTAGTGGGATAAAAAAACACAAATCAGTTTCTAAACAGTTAAAATAATAAAGTAGTGGTCACAATTGACCTATCCAAACAATTACTGCTTTTTGGTTTAGAATGTTCTAATCCCTGAACATGATTTTTGTTGCAATACCTGACATCCGACCATATTCAATTTTTAAAACATCCTACAACCAAGAAAAACACACTTTGTCATGTTATATACCACTCACAGGAATACATGCACACATTAGAGCACAATGAGAGTCTATCTTTGCTGCCCAAATATATTTATTGGCAGTCAGGGCCAGAATTTGTAACTTATGTCGAACATCAGGATTGCAGCAGATATCCCCAGAATAGAAGCCACAAACACAGAGCCTTTCCCCCAGTTTCAAGCTACAATATTTAACAAACAAAACAGATATGAAGAACAAACTGCATACAGCTTTCTGATGTAATATACATGATGAAACATGACGTGCTAAACAGTCTGCGCCTGTAAAAATAAAACAAATATTCAAATAAGTTTTATCTGTGTACAGGCTGATGCACTATTTTAACTCTGACCCTCAGATTTAGAAGGTCCTAATGGCTATGCAACTGGTTGTCCAAAATGGCTCATTTTAACAGTGCCTTTGCCCCCAAAAGTTCTACAATCCATACGTGTTGAACGTCAAGATAGCAGCAACAAATGTTGGCACAAGCCTGACGTCCGATACATTTTTTATCATTGCATTATTATGTTATGAATTTCACCTGTTTCTTGATCTCATTATCTTACGTTTGCGTCACAACAACTGCACGTCTCCATCAAACGACAAAAATACATCGGTGACCGTGTTCATTCAAATAACTCATTTACCAACTTGCATCGATCGGAGGTCAGATTTGCGACACGTGTTCGCGATCGAACGTCAGGTTGCTACAGCCATAAAATTTGTTATCACAAGAAATCATCTTCATTCTCCAACCCACTGCCTAAAATCGTTGCTGGAGTCTCGGGCGATTCAAACTTTTGAAAATGGTCCCTTACAATATTTATACAATAAACATTTGGCTCTTTATTTTGTCTGTAATTACACTCGAACGTCAGATTTATGAAAACAGTTGCGACAAAACGTCACGAGTTGTAGCTCTCCATTGACAAACCGGACATTCAAAACAACCACGCTGGAATGTGGCCCATAATGCATCTATCATAACCGGACGATCGTAGACCAAAAAAACCCAAAACAACTTCGTTAAACTTGTCAAATAGTTGAACATCAGATCTTGCGACAAAAACTGGCCGCTCACAATTTTTTTGCCAGCTTAGAAAACTGCGACGGAAAAGTAAATTTGAAGCATATAAAATATTCAACGAAAGCGAAACAACGCAATGACGCCATTTCCGGTTTGGGTCAGCGTGCCTTTCGCTAGCACAAGTTTGCGGAAATTAAGATGCTGCTGTTGCGACAAATCTGACGTCCGACAGTGGCTACTTTCAAGAGCAATAAACAAAAGCATGGCTTACCTTCAAATCTGGGAAATACACGGATTATAAGATCAATCTTCCCTAAACATATGGGCATGGTTGGCACCAGGTTTGTTATTGTTGCTTTTACACGCGAGATCAAAACAGACCGACGGCAAGTCATTGTCCGCTTTCCCGGGCCAATTTTTATTGGTGAATTCTGGTGTTTTACAGTATACTCACCAAACGGCTTTACCTTAGGTGCAGAAATTATTGCCAGTATATCTTCAATCATTCACACACACATTGCACTTGTTAAAGTCAACACATGTCTTTTTAAACAGATTTTAGTTTCCCGCAAAAAGAGAGCACTCACTTTTTGCTCAGCTTTTGGCACTTAGTCATATGTACGTGATCAGTATCATGGAATGAGTAGAGTGGTTCCTGTGGTGACTTCCTGACTGCCACTAGTATGTTTCTAACCAGTTTTGTTGTTTTCTGGATTGAATTTCTGACAGAGGTATGGTTTAGCACCTTTTACTGAGATATATGACAGGTAATCAAAGACTGTGGCACACAGACACTTAAAATGGCAAAATTATGATATACTGTATGTATTTTCCAACATCATGTCAAAATTTGGTACATTTTGAAGCAGAATTAACATCATACTTAGTGTTTGAATTATGTACCCCTTTTTTACTTGGTTTGAATTAAAAAAAAGTTAGGGACACAGGGCAATTTGTAGAAAATAAGTTGGTCTCTCTTGGCTTGACTTCGCGAACGAAGATTTTATAGGAGTTGCCCACGACGTCTGCAGGCTTGTTCGTGGCTGCGGAGGCCAATCCGAGACAGGCAGGTTCGACCGCAGTGGCTGCAGGGGAAGGTATGGCCAGGGTTCTGAGCTGCGGCATCTCTGTTTTTTCTCCTGAGCCGCTTGTCCTTAAGGCTAGCTCTGTGAGAGTCCTCAAAGGAGACAGCTGCCTTGTAAATGGTGGAGCGCCAGGTGTCACGGTCCGCAGCAAGCGAAGACCACTGGTGGTGGTCGATTTGGCAGGCACTAAGTGACTTCTTGAGACAGTCTTTGTATCTCTTCTTTGGTGCCCCTCTGTCACGGTGTCCAGTAGCAAGCTCGCCGAACAGGGTGATCTTTGGTAGGCGATGATCCTCCATCCTGGAGACATGCCCCGCCCAGCGGAGCTGTGTCCGCAGCAGCAAAGCCTCGATGCTCACAGTTTCAGCCTGTTCAAGGACCTCGACGTTGGTGACATAGTCACTCCAGTGCATGCCCAGGATGGTACGCAGGCAGCGCTGGTGGAAGCGTTCGAGGAGTCGTAGTTGGCTGCGGTAGAGGGCCCAGGACTCGGAACCATACAGCAGGGTGGTGAGGACCACAGCTCTGTACACGCTGATCTTGGTGCCTGTTTTCAGCTGTTGATTGTGCCACACCCGCTTGAAAAGTCGCCCGAAAGCGCTGTTCGCTTTTGCCAGCCTGCTGTCAAGCTCCTTGTCCAGCTTGGCGTCCGACGTGATAATGCAGCCAAGGTAAGTAAACTGGTGCACTGACTTTAGTTCAGACTCGCCAATGGTGATGTGAGGAGGGCGATACACTGTCTTGGGTGCCGGCTGATGGAGGACCTCTGTCTTTTTCAGACTGACCTCGAGTCCAAAGAGCTGGGCAGCATCTGCGAAGCAAGACGTGATACGCTGCAGGGCTCTCTCTGTGTGTGCAACGAGGGCAGCATCATCAGCAAAAAGCAGCTCACGAATCAGTTGGTCTAGGGTTTTCGTGTGGGCCTGCAGCCGTCTGAGGTTGAACAGGCTGCCATCGAGACGATACCTGATGTACACTGCATCGTCATCATCGAGGTCCACTGTGGCCTGCTTCAACATCATGCTAAAAAAGATGGTGAAGAGGGTCGGTGCCAGCACGCAGCCCTGCTTTACGCCGTTGAGAATAGGGAATGGTTCTGAGAGGTCATTGTTGAGTCTGACCTGGCCTTGCTGGTCCTCGTGTAGCTGGACAATCATGTTGAGGAACTTTGGGGGACAGCCAAGTCGCTCCAGGATCTGCCACATGCCTTGCCTGCTTACAGTGTCGAACGCTTTTGTTAGGTCGACAAATGTTACGTACAGCCCTTTGTTCAGCTCGCGGCACTTCTGTAGCTGTCTCAGCACAAAGACCATATCGGTGGTGCTCCTGTTTGCTCTGAAGCCACACTGGCCCTCTGGGAGTTGGTCTTCAGCGATGGCAGGTACCAGCCGATTCAGGAGCAGCCTTGCAAGGATTTTCCCAGCAATGGACAGCAGGGTAATTCCCCGATAGTTGGAACAGTCAGACTTCTCGCCTTTGTTCTTGTACAGGGTGATAACGACTGCATCACGGAGATCTTTTGGTAGTGTTCCTTCCTCCCAGCAGCAGAGAAAGAGGTCATGGAGCTTGTTGTGCAGTGCTGTGCCTCCATGTTTCCAGATCTCTGGCGGTATTCCATCAATGCCTGCTGCTTTGCCACTCTTGAGCTGGTGGATGGCTGTGAGGGTCTCTTCAGCGGTGGGCGGTTCGTCCAATTCAACCTTTACTGGGAGGTGTGGGATTTGTAGGACGACTGCTTCTTGAACAGTGCGCTCAGCGCTGAAGAGGCTCTGAAAGTATTCCGACCAGCGGTTCAAGATGGAGGTATTATCTGTGAGGAGTGCCTGGCCATTCGCGCTTCGCAGGGGACTTTGTACCAGGTGCCTGGGACCATACACTGCTTTCAGTGCTTCATAGAAGCCCCTGTAGTCACCATTGTCAGCACAAAGCTGGGTCCTCTGTGCAAGTCTGGTCCACCACTCATTCTGGAGATCTCTGAGCTTGCGCTGGAGACTGCTGCAGACGAGGCGGAAGGCAGACTTCTTCACAGGGCAGGAAGGCTGGGCTAGGTGGGCCTGATGGGCAGCTCTTTTTTTTGCTAGGTGTTCCTGGATCTCTACATCGTTTTCGTCAAACCAGTCTTTGTTCTTCTTTCTGGCGAAACCCAAGACTTCTGCAGAGGATTTTGCAATAGCAGTTTTCAGTTGTTCCCAAAGTGTTTCAGGGGAGGAGTCTACTGGGTCCGCTGTGTCTTTGAGCCTGCGCTGTAAATCTGTCTGAAAGGCAGCTTTCACATCGTCACGCTGAAGGCTGGCAACGTCAAGCTTCTTCTTGGGGGGCCCCCATTTCTTGGGTTTTGGCTTGAAGTGGAGCCTGAGTTTGCAGCGGACAAGGCGGTGGTCAGTGTGGCACTCTGCGCTGGGCATCACTCTGGTGAGGACGTCACTGCGGTCCCTCTGACGCACTAGGACATAGTCGATAAGGTGCCAGTGTTTGGAGCGAGGATGCATCCAGGTGGTCTTTCGACTGTCCTTTTGCTGAAAAGTAGTGTTGGTGATGACCAGTTGCTGCTCCGCACAGAACTCCAACAGTAGGCGGCCATTGTCATTGCAGTTCCCCACGCCATGCTTGCCGAGGACTCCTTTCCAGGCTTCAGAGTCCTGGCCCACTCTGGCGTTGAAGTCGCCAAGGATGATGACTTTGTCGTCTGCAGGGGTACTCTGTAGGAGGCTGCGCAGGTCAGTGTAAAACTTGTCCTTTTCAGCAGGCTCTGCCAGGAGGGTTGGGGAGTACACACTGAGAAGGGTGACGTGCTGCTGGTGTCTCAGTGGGAGGCGCATGGACATGATGCGGTCTGAGTGGCCCGTTGGTAGGTTTTCCAGCTTAGTCGCAATGGATGTCTTGACCATGAAACCCACGCCTGAAAGCCGTCTTTCTGATGCAGGCCTGCCTGACCAGTAGAGGGTGTACCCAGCACCAAGTTCTTGGAGGCTGCCTTCGTCCGGAAGGCGTACTTCGCTGAGCGCGGCGATGTCGATGTTTAACCTCCGCAATTCATGGGCAATGAGGGCGGAGCGATGTTCAGGGCGTCCGCTGTCTGCTTTGTCGAGCATGGTTCGGACGTTCCAGCATGTTGAGTCCGGTCATGGTCGTCATGAGAGTGGATCCGTTATTCTTTCTTGTTTTTTGACCGCAGGAGAAGATGCCCGTTGACCGCGGCTAGCCAACTGGGGTTGCGAGGGGACGAGCTTTGGTTAGGCCACCTTTTCTAGGCCCCTCTCCGTGTGGAGCAAGCAGTGCTGTCCCTAGAGAAGGCTGCTTGGTCGTTCAGGGTGTGCCGAGTGATGTTGTCATCCCCAGGTCAACATCAGGCGACCAATATCCTGAACCGCCTGCATGCAGGTTTGAGACTGCGGCTTCCAGTGACATCTTTCACCTGCCGTTTCGCCCCTCGCCCGTCGCTACAGGACTTGGAATGGTCAGTGGAGCTTTTTGGTGGAGTGCAGTGTGCGCAGTACTGGCCCCACCCTTTAAACCCTTGGTTCATCTGCCATGGCCTAGCAAGCTGGGACGATGGCATCGAGGTCCTCGGGTCGTAGGTTTTATATCAGACTGTCCTTGTCCTAGTCTCTGGCTCAAAAGCCTTCCCCGGAGACACGGGGGCTTTGATGTCAGGGGTTTCCTCCCTTAGCCTTTCCGCAGCCAAGCGGCCAGGCCTGCAAGGCAGCAGGCGTCTCGTGGAGGGCGGGGTCGTCTATGTCCCGTGCAGATGTGAACATCTGCCCACTGCCCACTATAAGTTGAGAAAATAAGTTGGTAATTAAAAGGTTAATGCCAATAAAAACGTTTTTCTGGAACCGACTAAAATTTTCTGAATAAAGTACTACACCTAATCTATCCATGGAAATGGCTGGTTTGTAAAGTACTATACCTAATCTATCCATGGAAATGGCTGGTTTGCGGAAATAATCACAGTGAAAGGTTTGTTTTAAGATTTTTTTTCTCAGTAGGGGTTCTCGCGGCACGTTTTCAAGCTGCCAAAAATAATGTTTTTGTCTAATTCTCAACAAAGTACACTTTCAGAAGAGTGATCAAGTCATGCTTGTTATATGAATTTCTTTATTCAATATACAACACATTGGTGTAAAATAGAACGCGTCAGTGCAATATCACGTTAATACTTGAGTGACAAATGTGGTCACTGTTCGGTGCTTTCACCTTTTGAAAACGGCTCACACGAGGTGCGTTCTGTATCGCAGACTTTGGATTCGCCATAATCATTTTGAGAATGAGAAGCAGTTGATTCCCTCCAAAACCAACATCTACTGTTGGGAACTTTATTTTCCCTTGAATCTTCAATGATCGACGCCTCATCATCTTCAAGCAGCAACGCCACGGCACACTCTTATCTCAACTGTAATGTGCGTTTCTGCCTGTGAATGCCGACATTGTTATAGCAGAAGCAACAGAAGGCCTTTAGCAACGCCATGGCACACTCTTATCTCAACTGTAATGTGCGTTTCTGCCTGTGAATGCCGACATTGTTATAGCAGAAGCAACAGGAGGCCTTTAGCAACGCCATGGCACACTCTTATCTCAACTGTAATGTGCGTTTCTGCCTGTGAATGCCGACATCGTTATAGCAGAAGCAACAGGAGGCCTTTAGCAACGCCATGGCACACTCTTATCTCAACTGTAATGTGCGTTTCTGCCTGTGAATGCCGACATTGTTATAGCAGAAGCAACAGGAGGCCTTTAGCAACGCCATGGCACACTCTTATCTCAACTGTAATGTGCGTTTCTGCCTGTGAATGCCGACATTGTTATAGCAAAAGCAACAGGAGGCCTTAACCCATATCATACTGAGGCTAAACGCTGCAAATCTCTACACTGTAACAATGGCTTTAGTTCTTAACCCATATCATACTGAGGCTAAACGCTGCAAATCTCTACACTGTAACAATGGCTTTAGTTTAAGGGTGGTGAAAGAATAGATTGGCGCCCAAAGGTGCCAAACTATTCTGGCACCACCCTTGAGCTATTTTAGTCAAACTTATTTCACACACTGGTGTATTCCAAACGATAAGGGTTAATATGGTGTTATTTCTGCTAACATTAGCGTGAAAATGTGGATCACAACCTAATTGAAATAAATTAATTATATTTCTCTTGATGGTGAAAATGCAGACTTTGTCACTTCCATGTTTCTAAAGAGTGGACTGTACCCAGAGTGGACAACTGTCACCTAATGAATTTTTTTTAAAACTTATTTGTACACAAGACACCGTAGAGGGGGATTTATATTTCTTGCATGGAAACACACTTGAGGTGTAAAAATGGCCACACTGCTTAAACTTAAGAAGTTGTTTCCACCATACAGAACAGTAAGCAGTTAAGTGCTACGTGGCATAGACTGCTTAGGGATAGGGACCTTGTGGGTGCAATAGAGATCTTGTGGGTGCAACAGGGATCTTGTAGGTGCAATAGAGATCTTGTGGGTGCAATAGAGATCTTGTGGGTGCAATGCTTGATGAACTTTGCACATCGGTTTCACCATGTGATCGCTCAGTGAAACTATTTGCCAATTCACCCAGTCAACCCTTACTGTCTAAGCAATATTTCTCCACAAGGTATACTGTACACATAATATGTACAGATGATACTGATACTATGCCATTGTGACCGAGTACCTGGTTTGTGATGTCATAGACAACAATGGCAGCCTGGGCACCTCTGTAGTACATGGGAGCTAAGCTGTGGTACCTTTCTTGACCAGCCGTGTCCCAGATTTCAAACTTAACTGTCGTGTCATCAAGACATACTGTCTGTGTCAGGAAAGCAGCTGAAACACAAGTTATGCAAACAGGATAACTCATTCTATTCTACCCCAACACCAAAATCCGTAAATTTTGCCGTTGTCCTCGGAAGACTGCATTGCAGTGCAGGACACAGACCGAGCATTATAGTTCAAGGGTGATGCCGGAATAGCTTGGCGCCCATAGGTGGTCAGTCAGTCAGTCAGCCCATAGGCGCCAAGCTATTCTCAATTCTGGCATCACCCTTGAACTATCATGGTCGATCCTTATCTTCCTGTGGTGTGCCTGAGGCAGACGGAGATAAAGCGAGGAAACTTGTAAAAATAGAGGTCAGCAACCATTCACTGTTACTACAAATCTGCTTTCTATCTGTGCACCAAGTTACACTTACAGTTACAGTACTGATTTCATCTCTGTGAAAAAACATAACCACCATCCTAAGTTACTTCAACAAAACATAACCCTAAGTGCAACACATGGCTTTACAAACAATACTACATTATCTCAAACTGAGTCATAACAAAAATATCAAGTGAATAAATTGAAAAGAATTAGTATCACTAGCACTGGTTCTCACCCCCGATTGTGCTTTCCTGGTACTCATGAAACTGTCCTTTGACGAAGCGTAGGACTAAACTGGATTTCCCAACAGCTGACTCTCCCAGCAATACCAATTTGAACTGACAGATTTTGCCCTGAGTGGCCCCATTCGGCCTCTGCGCGCCTCCCCGGCCTGCCATGCTCCTCACCAGCCCACTGGATCCTCACTCGGCAATTCCTATCCCACTTGTGCCCTAGCGCAGTAAAACAGTAGCAAGTAAAAGTACAGCAGAAAATAGAAGGCATCAAGCAGTCTACACCTTTTAAATACAGCAGCTATTGTAAACAATATAAGGCATCAAGCAGTCTACTCTTTTAAGCATCAAGCAGTCTACTCTTTTAAATACAGCAGCTATTGTAAACAATTCGTGTAATAAATATACTGTGCAACATGAATCAAAACAAGAATTAAAATATAACTGTGTACCTACATACTCAGTGTGTGGTTACAGATTCATTTTATCCGTTTGTCTTACTCCAGTCTTAGTCTATACATAACCATAAATGCAGTTGATTAAGGTTATTTGACACTTAACACAGTGAGGCCAAACACACAATAGAACCTGATTCGGCCAGTCAATCATGCACTCAATATTAATATTTTTTTATAATTGGAGGGGCGGGGATGATCAGATTCAATGAGTGACATCGATTCTAACAAAGCAGGCATTCCAGTCACTCACCTGATCACCCACCACCCCCTCAATGTCTGCACCTTTCTCAACCCATCGCTATTTGACAGCTACATATGTGCATGAACCCCTGCAGTGCCGGAATCTCCAAAAGGCTGAAGCCAGGAACTCACTAATTAATACAAGAAGATTTTTTTTAAAAAACTACACTCCAGTAAGACATTTTGCCATTTTCGTTATAGTACTTGGCACCCTAACAGCATGCTGCGATTACTAAACTTGACATTTATCTAGATCGACCACACGATCTTGTGCCATGTGTACATGGGGGTGAGATCAGCAATAATGCGATCGGACAAACCAGAAATACCACCTCTTTTTGTGTGCTGCAGTAAAACATAACATTTAACATTAGCGTGATTACTGATGATAATTGAAAAAGTATCTTCTTCCCTATTTACGAAAAGGTCTCATGTATAACATGTTTGTTAATTTCAAATGTATTGTAAAACACTCTTGGTCCACAGACTAACATGTCTAAAGTAAAGATGTAAACAAGGAAGAATGGTCCAGACCGTCAGCCATTTTGTACAACCAACATAAGAAAATACACAATTTGCTACATCAGATGGTACAATAGCAAAATTACAGCATCCACGGACTCACCTGTAGATAAAGCTGTGTCTACTATATCAGTAGACTAGTAGCCTAACTAGCGTTTTGTCAGCTGTGGCGAAAAAGTAACAATTTATTACGTAGAACCACCCTCCAAAGATGGGACTAATGTTATGCACATAAGAGGATGCTAATACGCGTAGAAAATAGTGCAGCGAAGTAGTGTACACCGAGAACTAACCCACAACAAATTATGTTTTATATAGCCACACAAATAGATTTTATATTTAGTTTCACTTACATATAAAATAATGCAAATACTTATCGCAAAATGATTTTAACTGATGACCGCGCATGAATATCTTATTGTATGGTCCAAGATGCATGATCACCCTTTCATGACGTCATCTTCGTTTTGTTGACTTCTGAAGAATGCACTACAAAATACTACAAATACCAGTCACATATGTTGGTCATCACAACTGGGCCTTCATCTAAAAACGAAGCTGTTAAAAATCATATAGACAATCCAATAGTTTTTGAAAGATGACACTGACAATGAGACTTCTGACTTGTATGTCTAGCTGCTCAGACTGAGCTGCAATTCGTGTAGCTAGAAGTAGAGTGCGTGTGGTACACTTCTGCAAACTTGTTCTGACATTTTTAAAGTCGTTTGTTTTGCTTGTAGAACGTTAATAATTCATAAGTTATTGTCATTGTACGTTTACATGCATGCGAGTCTGAGTGTTCTCAATTGGATAGTTCTCATTTGGCAGATCCTTCTTTGGACACGACGTGCTTGTTTTTGGAGTTATCTCCCTGGTTGCTAGGACCAACAGCTATGGATGAAACGTAGAGAAAACCAGTTTGCCGTCCCTTTCGCTTTCTCCACACAGTAATAGGAGTAGTTGTCTTTTGAGCGTCGGAGAAGTTGCAAAAATGTCTGCGCCAACGGTTCGCCTGCCAGAGGTTCCAACTCGTAGCATCTATGAAGGGAAATTCAAAGACTGGTCGCCTTCTGTTAGGCCGGTGAGTCCTTACCAAAATCAGAACATTGCACTGAGACGGTGTCCAGGATTATTGATGGGACAAAAACATTATGTATAGTGCACCTGTTGCAATCGTTTGTGGACAAATATTCTGTCTCCATATCCATCTGTAACCTTTGAGTAGATATTAAGACTCGGGCAATGTATTGGTTATTGCAAAGGTGAAAGTTCTTGGTGGGGGGGGGGGGGGGGTGAGGGGGGCGGATGGGGGGGGGGTATAGAGCTGGAAAAAGATTCCAGATTATAAACGGTAGATACCAAGTTTACTTCTTCGTTTGATGTCCAATGCTAATTAGCCTCTACCCTGATCATTTCAGGGGACATTGGACAACATGATCATCTCAACTGTATCCATTTTGATTTTTTGTCATGTTACTGTGATGATGTGGTCTTTTGGTCACTGTGTTTGTTTATTCATGTATCATTTATTTATCCTTTTGCGTTTTATGCGTTCATTATGTGTGCACTAGTCTTTACTGTCTAAGGGAAGCAATCTAGCATTACTGTTAGATTGCCTCCCCTTGACTTTTGGTGACTAGCTCAGGGGGTCAGCAGGGGGCACTGCTTGTAGTTAGTTCAACCAATCAGTTTGCTTGATGACAAGTGGTAGTTTTGAACCTTCGTTTGACCAAGCCATTTTTGTTGGGTAAACTGAGAGAGACTGAAGTACGGCCACTGGACTGAGGACTTGGCGACTGATTGCTTTGCCTCTACGCTGCTTTTAGTTTTAGGTGGAATAAAAAAAACAAATGTCCCCACGACTTTGTTAGACTCCTCCATTACAAGCCTTCGCGGCCTGTGTGCTTGTCTGGTGTGTGTTGTGGTGGGGCGGATTACAACAAAACAGACAGGGAGGCCACGTTGCGCCTTGTGAAGATGTTTTTATTTCTCCACCAAGGAGGCAGTACACCTGGAATATCAAATAACACACAATATAATTTCCATCTCAAGTGTACATACCAAATAGAAAATTGATGTTACATAAAATTGAGGGATAGGCATGTTATTATTACAAAATACTACAGTGGCTGGATAATTCAAAAGATCATCACACAGGTTCTCATACATCCACCATCCACTGATGTACTTTGGTCAAGGCGGTATTTTATAAAATAAGACTAAGTTCAACCAAATACTATAAAAAAACCCAGTATGACAAGAAATAATTATAAGGTTATCATAAAGTATAAGATTGGAACATTGTGCCATATTAGTATAGGTTAGAAGTATGAGCACAGGAGAGAGAGAGAGAGAGAAAGAAAGAGAGAGAGAGAGAGGAATGCTGTGGTCCACAATATATACATAAGCTCTAATAGAAAACGGCATTACACATCATATCCCCAAGTCCTGAACCTTAGTAACACATTAACTCAACCTCCACCATATTCTCCCTCTCTGACTATCTACAAATACAAACTAACAAAATATACAATAACTAAATATTTCTAATACAAAAAACTAAGCAAATTAATATATACGAAATCACATCATGGCTTAGCAAGCTGGGACGGTGGCATCGAGGTCCTCAGGTCGTAGGTTTTATATCAGACTGTCCTTGTCTTAGTCTCTGGCTCAAAAGCCTTCCCCGGAGACACGGGGGCTTTGATGTCAGGGGTTTCCTCCCTTAGCCTTTCCGCAGCCAAGCGGCCAGGCCTGCAAGGCAGCAGGGGACTCGTGGGGGCCGGGGTCGTCTATGTCCCGTGCAGATGTGAACATCTGCCCACTGCCCAGACGGTGACACTTACCAGAGGAGAAAAATCCAACACCGGAACCCGGTATCGAACCTCGCACCTTTGGCATTGGAGGCAGACGCCTTAACCACTGCGCCACTTCCCCGCCCCATTCTACTGTTGTTTATTATACATGTACAATGTGTGTGTTTGAGCATGCATGTGTGTGTGATCGTTGTGTGTGTGTGTGAATCGGTGTGTGCGCATGCGAATATGTATGCGGCGTTTTGTTGGTAGTGCTGCTGTGGTGGTGTTGTTTTTTCTTACTATTGCTATTGCTCCCACTCCCCCAACACACCCGTAGGAGTTGGTCATATATATGTATTGATGTAATGTAATTGTTGTGTTTGTTTGTAGATGTAGCAACAGCAGATTTCAAAAAATGCATTACCTCTGGCATTGTTAATATCTTTATCATTGTAAAATTATGATTACACTTTACACGATTGTTATTTTCAGGTTTGGATGTTGGTAATGTATATACAGTCATGACTGTTATTTTTCAGGCTGGGAAGTTGACGGCCTCAGGAGACACGGCAGCTATTTGTCTCAAACCTCCAGACAAGAGGGTACGTTGATTTAAAAAAACAAAGTTGCTATTGTCCATAGATTTCAATACATTATCTTTCTGACCACTGTAGCTATACATTCTCTTTCTGACCATGATCAACTGTAGCTATACATTCTCTTTCTGACCACGATCAAATGTAGCTGTTCCTGGAAACTGTGGGTGATATTGTGATTTAACCCGTTCAATGCCGCGAAAATGTGGACACCACCCAGCTGCAAGAGACGTAGATGTTCATGTGCCCGGCAGTTACAGGGGCTCATAAGGATCTATGCCTCTTGATGACATCACTTTGAATCCACGTCCTGTTGTTTTGGTGAATCCCCAGCTGTTGTTTGTGTGGTGAACTAACCAAGATTGCAGAAACACAGTCTGCGTCCGCTGGCACTGAGTGGGTTAATCACGTGACTGCAGTCCATGCACTGAGTGGGGTTAATCACGTGACTGCAGTCCATGCCAGCACTGAGTGGGTTAATCACATGACTGCAGTCCATGCCAGCACTGAGTGGGTTAATCACGTGACTGCAGTCCATGCACTGAGTGGGTTAATCACGTGACTGCAGTCCATGCCAGCACTGAGTGGGTTAATCACAAGACTGCAGTCCATGCCAGCACTGAGTGGGTTAATCACGTGACTGCAGTCCATTCCAGCACTGAGTGGGTTAATCACGTGACTGCAGTCCATTCCATCACTGAGTGGGTTAATCACGTGACTGCAGTCCATTCCAGCACTGAGTGGGTTAATCACGTGACTGCAGTCCATGCACTGAGTGGGTTAATCACGTGATTGCAGTCCATGCACTGAGTGGGTTAATCACGTGACTGCAGTCCATGCACTGAGTGGGTTAATCACGTGACTGCAGTCCATGCCAGCACTGAGTGGGTTAATCATGTGACTGCAGTCCATGCCAGCACTGAGTGGGTTAATCACGTGACTGCAGTCCATGCACTGAGTGGGTTAATCACGTGATTGCAGTCCATGCCAGCACTGAGTGGGTTAATCACGTGACTGCAGTCCATGCCAGCACTGAGAGGGTTAATCACGTGACTGCAGTCCATGCCAGCACTGAGTGGGTTAATCACGTGACTGCAGTCCATGCACTGAGTGGGTTAATCAAGTGACTGCAGTCCATGCCAGCACTGAGTGGGTTAATCATGTGACTGCAGTCTATGCCAGCACTGAGTGGGTTAATCACGTGACTGCAGTCCATGCACTGAGTGGGTTAATCAAGTGACTGCAGTCCATGCCAGCACTGAGTGGGTTAATCACGTGACTGCAGTCCATGCCAGCACTGAGTGGGTTAATCACGTGACTGCAGTCCATGCCAGCACTGAGTGGGGTTAATCACGTGACTGCAGTCCATGCACTGAGTGGGTTAATCACGTGACTACAGTCCATGCCAGCACTGAGTGGGTTAATCACGTGACTGCAGTCCATGCACTGAGTGGGTTAATCACGTGACTGCAGTCCATGCCAGCACTGAGTGGGTTAATCATGTGACTGCAGTCCATGCCAGCACTGAGTGGGTTAATCACGTGACTGCAGTCCATGCACTGAGTGGGTTAATCACGTGATTGCAGTCCATGACAGAACTGAGTGGGTTAATCATGTGACTGCAGTCCATGCCAGCACTGAGAGGGTTAATCACGTGACTGCAGTCCATGCCAGCACTGAGTGGGTTAATCACGTGACTGCAGGCCATGCACTGAGTGGGTTAATCACGTGACTGCAGTCCATGCCAGCACTGAGTGGGTTAATCATGTGACTGCAGTCCATGCGAGCACTGAGTGGGTTAATCACATGATTGCAGTCCATGCACTGAGTGGGTTAATCACGTGACTGCAGTCCATGCACTGAGTGGGTTAATCACGTGACTGCAGTCCATGCCAGCACTGAGTGGGTTAATCACGTGACTGCAGTCCATGCACTGAGTGGGTTAATCACGTGACTGCAGTCCATGCACTGAGTGGGTTAATCACTTGACTGCAGTCCATGCCAGCACTGAGTGGGTTAATCACGTGACTGCAGTCCATGCCAGCACTGAGTGGGTTAATCATGTGACTGCAGTCCATGCCAGCACTGAGTGGGTTAATCATGTGACTGCAGTCCATGCCAGCACTGAGTGGGTTAATCAAGTGACTGCAGTCCATGCCAGCACTGAGTGGGTTAATCACGTGACTGCAGTCCATGCCAGCACTGAGTGGGTTAATCACGTGACTGCAGTCCATGCCAGCACTGAGTGGGTTAATCACGTGACTGCAGTCCATGCCAGCACTGAGTGGGTTAATCACGTGACTGCAGTCCATGCCAGCACTGAGTGGGTTAATCATGTGACTGCAGTCCATGCCAGCACTGAGTGGGTTAATCACATGACTGCAGTCCATGCACTGAGTGGGTTAATCACGTGACTGCAGTCCATGCACTGAGTGGGTTAATCACGTGACTGCAGTCCATGCACTGAGTGGGTTAATCACGTGACTGCAGTCCATGCCAGCACTGAGTGGGTTAATCACGTGACTGCAGTCCATGCACTGAGTGGGTTAATCACGTGACTGCAGTCCATGCCAGCACTGAGTGGGTTAATCACGTGACTGCAGTCCATGCCAGCACTGAGTGGGTTAATCACGTGACTGCAGTCCATGCCAGCACTGAGTGGGTTAATCACGTGACTGCAGTCCATGCACTGAGTGGGTTAATCACGTGACTGCAGTCCATGCACAGAGTGGGTTAATCACGTGACTGCAGTCCATGCACTGAGTGGGTTAATCACGTGACTGCAGTCCATGCCAGCACTGAGTGGGTTAATCACATGACTGCAGTCCATGCACTGAGTGGGTTAATCACGTGACTGCAGTCCATGCACTGAGTGGGTTAATCACGTGACTGCAGTCCATGCACTGAGTGGGGTTAATCACGTGACTGCAGTCCATGCCAGCACTGAGTGGGTTAATCACGTGAATGCAGTCCATGCACTGAGTGGGTTAATCACGTGACTGCAGTCAATGCACTGAGTGGGTTAATCACGTGACTGCAGTCCATGCACTGAGTGGGTTAATCATGTGACTGCAGTCCATGCCAGCACTGAGTGGGTTAATCACGTGACTGCAGTCCATGCACTGAGTGGGTTAATCACGTGACTGCAGTCCATGCCAGCACTGAGTGGGTTAATCATGTGACTGCAGTCCATGCCAGCACTGAGTGGGTTAAGCACGTGACTGCAGTCCATGCACTGAGTGGGTTAATCACGTGACTGCAGTCCATGCCAGCACTGAGTGGGTTAATCACGTGACTGCAGTCCATGCACTGAGTGGGTTAATCACGTGACTGCAGTCCATGCCAGCACTGAGTGGGTTAATCATGTGACTGCAGTCCATGCCAGCACTGAGTGGGTTAATCACGTGACTGCAGTCCATGCACTGAGTGGGTTAATCACGTGATTGCAGTCCATGCCAGAACTGAGTGGGTTAATCACGTGACTGCAGTCCATGCCAGCACTGAGAGGGTTAATCACGTGACTGCAGTCCATGCCAGCACTGAGTGGGTTAATCACGTGACTGCAGTCCATGCACTGAGTGGGTTAATCAAGTGACTGCAGTCCATGCCAGCACTGAGTGGGTTAATCATGTGACTGCAGTCCATGCGAGCACTGAGTGGGTTAATCACGTGATTGCAGTCCATGCACTGAGTGGGTTAATCACGTGACTGCAGTCCATGCACTGAGTGGGTTAATCACGTGACTGCAGTCCATGCCAGCACTGAGTGGGTTAATCACGTGACTGCAGTCCATGCACTGAGTGGGTTAATCACGTGACTGCAGTCCATGCACTGAGTGGGTTAATCACGTGACTGCAGTCCATGCCAGCACTGAGTGGGTTAATCACGTGACTGCAGTCCATGCCAGCACTGAGTGGGTTAATCATGTGACTGCAGTCCATGCCAGAACTGAGTGGGTTAATCACGTGACTGCAGTCCATGCCAGCACTGAGTGGGTTAATCAAGTGACTGCAGTCCATGCCAGCACTGAGTGGGTTAATCACGTGACTGCAGTCCATGCCAGCACTGAGTGGGTTAATCACGTGACTGCAGTCCATGCCAGCACTGAGTGGGTTAATCACGTGACTGCAGTCCATGCCAGCACTGAGTGGGTTAATCACGTGACTGCAGTCCATGCCAGCACTGAGTGGGTTAATCATGTGACTGCAGTCCATGCCAGCACTGAGTGGGTTAATCACATGACTGCAGTCCATGCACTGAGTGGGTTAATCACGTGACTGCAGTCCATGCACTGAGTGGGTTAATCACGTGACTGCAGTCCATGCACTGAGTGGGTTAATCACGTGACTGCAGTCCATGCACTGAGTGGGTTAATCACGTGACTGCAGTCCATGCCAGCACTGAGTGGGTTAATCACGTGACTGCAGTCCATGCCAGCACTGAGTGGGTTAATCACGTGACTGCAGTCCATGCCAGCACTGAGTGGGTTAATCACGTGACTGCAGTCCATGCACTGAGTGGGTTAATCACGTGACTGCAGTCCATGCACTGAGTGGGTTAATCACGTGACTGCAGTCCATGCACTGAGTGGGTTAATCACGTGACTGCAGTCCATGCCAGCACTGAGTGGGTTAATCACATGACTGCAGTCCATGCACTGAGTGGGTTAATCACGTGACTGCAGTCCATGCACTGAGTGGGTTAATCACGTGACTGCAGTCCATGCACTGAGTGGGTTAATCACGTGACTGCAGTCCATGCCAGCACTGAGTGGGTTAATCACGTGACTGCAGTCCATGCACTGAGTGGGTTAATCACGTGACTGCAGTCCATGCACTGAGTGGGTTAATCACGTGACTGCAGTCCATGCACTGAGTGGGTTAATCATGTGACTGCAGTCCACGCCAGCACTGAGTGGGTTAATCACGTGACTGCAGTCCATGCACTGAGTGGGTTAATCACGTGACTGCAGTCCATGCCAGCACTGAGTGGGTTAATCATGTGACTGCAGTCCATGCCAGCACTGAGTGGGTTAATCACGTGACTGCAGTCCATGCCAGCACTGAGTGGGTTAATCACGTGACTGCAGTCCATGCCAGCACTGAGTGGCTTAATCACGTGACTGCAGTCCATGCCAGCACTGAGTGGCTTAATCACGTGACTGCAGTCCATGCCAGCACTGAGTGGCTTAATCACGTGACTGCAGTCCATGCCAGCACTGAGTGGGTTAATCACGTGACTGCAGTCCATGCCAGCACTGAGTGGGTTAATCACGTGACTGCAGTCCATGCCAGCACTGAGTGGGTTAATCACGTGACTGCAGTCCATGCACTGAGTGGGTTAATCACGTGACTGCAGTCCATGCCAGCACTGAGTGGGGTTAATCACGTGACTGCAGTCCATGCACTGAGTGGGTTAATCACGTGACTGCAGTCCATGCACTGAGTGGGTTAATCACGTGACTGCAGTCCATGCACTGAGTGGGTTAATCACGTGACTGCAGTCCATGCCAGCACTGAGTGGGTTAATCATGTGACTGCAGTCCATGCACTGAGTGGGTTAATCACGTGACTGCAGTCCATGCCAGCACTGAGTGGGTTAATCACGTGACTGCAGTCCATGCCAGCACTGAGTGGGT
Source organism: Semisulcospira habei (assembly GCA_036245525.1). NCBI lineage: Eukaryota > Metazoa > Mollusca > Gastropoda > Semisulcospiridae > Semisulcospira > Semisulcospira habei. Next base: position 1,077,001 of record BTPG01000008.1, on the reverse strand, counting down.
TAATCACGTGACTGCAGTCCATGCCAGCACTGAGTGGGTTAATCACGTGACTGCAGTCCATGCCAGCACTGAGTGGGTTAATCATGTGACTGCAGTCCATGCACTGAGTGGGTTAATCACGTGATTGCAGTCCATGCACTGAGTGGGTTAATCTCGTGACTGCAGTCCATGCCAGCACTGAGTGGGTTAATCAAGTGACTGCAGTCCATGCCAGCACTGAGTGGGTTAATCACGTGACTGCAGTCCATGCCAGCACTGAGTGGGTTAATCAAGTGACTGCAGTCCATGCCAGCACTGAGTGGGTTAATCACGTGACTGCAGTCCATGCCAGCACTGAGTGGGTTAATCAAGTGACTGTAGTCCATGCCAGCACTGAGTGGGTTAATCACGTGACTGCAGTCCATGCCAGCACTGAGTGGGTTAATCACGTGACTGCAGTCCATGCCAGCACTGAGTGGGTTAAGCACGTGACTGCAGTCCATGCCAGCACTGAGTGGGTTAATCACGTGACTGCAGTCCATGCCATGCCAGCACTGAGTGGGTTAATCATGTGACTGCAGTCCATGCATTGAGTGGGTTAATCATGTGACTGCAGTCCATGCACTGAGTGGGTTAATCACGTGATTGCAGTCCATGCACTGAGTGGGTTAATCTCGTGACTGCAGTCCATGCCAGCACTGAGTGGGTTAATCAAGTGACTGCAGTCCATGCCAGCACTGAGTGGGTTAATCACGTGACTGCAGTCCATGCCAGCACTGAGTGGGTTAATCAAGTGACTGCAGTCCATGCCAGCACTGCTCGAGTGGGTTAATCACGTGACTGCAGTCCATGCCAGCACTGAGTGGGTTAATCAAGTGACTGCAGTCCATGCCAGCACTGAGTGGGTTAATCACGTGACTCCAGTCCATGCCAGCACTGAGTGGGTTAATCACGTGACTGCAGTCCATGCACTGAGTGGGTTAATCACGTGACTACAGTCCATGCACTGAGTGGGTTAATCACGTGACTGCAGTCCATGCCAGCACTGAGTGGGTTAATCAAGTGACTGCAGTCCATGCCAGCACTGAGTGGGTTAATCACGTGACTGCAGTCCATGCCAGCACTGAGTGGGTTAATCACGTGACTGCAGTCCATGCCAGCACTGAGTGGGGTTAATCACGTGACTGCAGTCCATGCCAGCACTGAGTGGGTTAATCACGTGACTGCAGTCCATGCACTGAGTGGGTTAATCACGTGATTGCAGTCCATGCCAGCACTGAGTGGGTTAATCACGTGACTGCAGTCCATGCCCTCTCGATCTCTCTTGGCTTGACTTCGCGAACGAAGATTCTATAGGGCTTGCCCACGTCGTCTGCAGGCATTTTCGTGGCTGCGGAGGCCAATCCGGGACAGGCAGGTTCGACCGCAGTGGCTGCAGGGGAAGGTCTGGTCAGGGTTCTGAGTTACGACAGCTCTGTTTTTTTCTTCTGAGCCGCTTGGCCTTAAGGTTAGCTCTGCGAGAGTCCTCAAAGGAGACGGCTGCCTTGTGAATGGTGGAGCGCCAGGTGTCACGGTCCGCAGCAAGCGAAGACCACTGGCGGTGGTCGATTTGGCAGGCACTAAGTGACTTCTTGAGACAGTCTTTGTATCTCTTCTTTGGTGCCTCTCTGTCTCTGTGTCCAGTGGCGAGCTCGCCGAACAGAGTGATCTTGGGTAGGCGATGATCCTCCATCCTGGAGACGTGCCCCACCCAGCGAAGCTGTGTCCGCAGCAGCAAAGCCTCGATGCTCACAGTTTCCGCCTGTTCAAGGACCTCGACGTTGGTGACATAGTCACTCCAGTGAATGTTGAGGATGGTACGCAGGCAGCGCTGGTGAAAGCGTTCGAGGAGTCGTAGTTGGCTGCGGTAGAGGGCCCAGGACTCGGAACCGTACAGCAGGGTCTTGAGGACGACAGCTCTGTACACGCTGATCTTGGTGCCTTTTTTCAGCTGTTGATTGTGCCACACCCGCTTGAATAGTCGCCCGAAAGCACTGTTCGCTTTTGCCAGCCTGTTGTCAAGCTCCTTGTCCAGCTTGGCGTCTGACGTGATAATGCAGCCGAGGTAGGTAAACTGGTGTACAGACTTCAGTTCGGACTCGCCGATGGTGATGTGGGGAGGGCGATGCTCTTCCTTGGGTGCCGGCTGATGAAGGACCTCTGTCTTTTTCAGACTGACCTCAAGTCCAAAGAGCTGGGCGGCATCTGCGAAGCAGGACGTAATGCGCTGCAAGGCTCTCTCTGTGTGTGCAACGAGGGCAGCGTCATCAGCAAAGAGCAGCTCACGAATCAGTTGGTCTAGGGTTTTCGTGTGGGCCTGCAGTCCATGCACTGAGTGGGTTAATCACGTGATTGCAGTCCATGCCAGCACTGAGTGGGTTAATCACGTGACTGCAGTCCATGCCAGCACTGAGTGGGTTAATCACGTGACTGCAGTCCATGCACTGAGTGGGTTAATCACGTGACTGCAGTCCATGCACTGAGTGGGTTAATCACGTGATTGCAGTCCATGCCAGCACTGAGTGGGTTAATCACGTGACTGCAGTCCATGCCAGCACTGAGTGGGTTAATCACGTGACTGCAGTCTATGCCAGCACTGAGTGGGTTAATCACGTGACTGCAGTCCATGCCAGCACTGAGTGGGTTAATCACGTGACTGCAGTCCATGCACTGAGTGGGTTAATCACGTGACTGCAGTCCATGCACTGAGTGGGTTAATCACGTGACTGCAGTCCATGCCAGCACTGAGTGGGTTAATCACGTGACTGCAGTCCATGCCAGCACTGAGTGGGTTAATCACGTGACTGCAGTCCATGCCAGCACTCGAGTGGGTTAATCACGTGACTGCAGTCCATGCCAGCACTGAGTGGGTTAATCACGTGACTGCAGTCCATGCACTGAGTGGGGTTAATCACGTGACTGCAGTCCATGCACTGAGTGGGTTAATCAAGTAACTGCAGTCCATGCCAGCACTGAGTGGGTTAATCACGTGACTGCAGTCCATGCACTGAGTGGGGTTAATCACGTGACTGCAGTCCATGCACTGAGTGGGGTTAATCACGTGACTGCAGTCCATGCACTGAGTGGGTTAATCACGTGACTGCAGTCCATGCCAGCACTGAGTGGGTTAATCACGTTCTTCTTCTTCTCGAACGCCGTCACACTTGGAGTTTGGCTCTCAAAATGAAATCTGTGGTCTTCTGCAGTGCCTCCACAGGCCCGTACAGTTTCTCTTGTAGAGTGGCGGGCTTCGGCCATATCTCCTCCCTCAGCGGCTGGTGGTTCCCACAGTCCTGGAGGATGTGCTCTGTGGTCTGCTCTGCTTCTCCACCCTGTTGAATCCATCTCCAAGTGTCATGTGGCTGTATATGCATGGTACTGTGGTTTATTAGAGTGCGCTGTGCAGCCCAGTACCTCCGTCTTCAGCACTCGGGGTTTCTGTCGGGGTTACCTCACCCTTAGCTCCTGGTCAAAAGGCCTATCCTGGGAGCACAGGATGGGGTTAATCACGTGACTGCAGTCCATGCCAGCACTGAGTGGGTTAATCACGTGACTGCAGTCCATGCCAGCCATGTGTCAGTGTGTGAGGGGGGAAGATGGTATTTAACCCTGATGTCAGTGTGTGAGGGGGGAAGGATGGTATTTACAACCGATGTACTACAACAGGAGATGGATCAGCCGTGACAAGTCAAGGGTAGTGCCAGATTAGCTTGGCACATGATGGTGCCAATCTAATCTGGCATCACCCTTCACTTGTTGCGGTTGAACCATCGCCAGCAACTGGTACATAGTCGAATGTGCCCCCCCCCCCCCCCCCACCCTAACATTTGGGAACTGTGGTCATGGGGTTAAGTGGTTTGAACCATTGGCCAGCCATTGTAAAGGTGTGAGCAGCCCGTATTAGTCATTCGAACCATTGACCAGCCGTTAAGGTGCGAGCAGCCCCGATTAGTCATTTTAACCATTGGCCAGCCGTTATTAACTCATTCTACCCCAGACAAACCACAGGAAGATATACGGATCGACCATGATGCGCCAAGCTATTCTGGCATCACCCTTGAACTATCATGGTCGATCTGTGTCCTGCACTGCAATGCAGTCTGCTTCAGACTACAGCAAAATTTAAGGATTTCGGTGATGGGGTAGAATGAGTTAAGGTGCAAGCAGCCCCGATTAGTCATTCGAACCATTGGCCAGCCTTTGTAAAGGTGCAAGCAGCCACGATTAGTCATTCGAACCATTCCCCAGCCTTTGTAAAGGTGCGAGCAGCCCTGATTAGTCATTCGAACCATTCCCCAGCCTTTGTAAAGGTGCGAGCAGCCCTGATTAGTCACTTGAACCATTGGCCAGCCTTTGTAAAGGTGCAAGCAGCCCCGATTAGTCATTCGAACCATTGGCCAGCCTTTGTAAAGGTGCAAGCAGCCCCGATTAGTCATTCGAACCATTCCCCAGCCTTTGTAAAGGTGCAAGCAGCCCCGATTAGTCATTCGAACCATTCCCCAGCCTTTGTAAAGGTGCAAGCAGCCCCGATTAGTCTTTCAAACCATTGGCCAGCCTTTGTAAAGGTGCAAGCAGCCCCGATTAGTCATTCGAACCATTGGCCAGCCTTTGTAAAGGTGCAAGCAGCCCCGATTAGTCATTTGAACCATTCCCCAGCCTTTGTAAAGGTGCAAGCAGCCCCGATTAGTCATTTGAACCATTGGCCAGCCTTTGTAAAGGTGCGAGCAGCCCCGATTAGTCATTTGAATCCTAGCTCTGTCAGTATGAAAGCATAGCTTCACCTCCTGAGCAGCTGTAGTGGACGGTGTGCCTTTGGGACCGGACGCTTTAACTTATTCTACCCCAGACACACCACAAAAAGATAAGGATCGACCATGATAGTTCAAGGGTGATGCCAGTATAGCTTGGCGCCTATGGGCTGTCTGACTGACTGACCACCTATGGGTGCCAAGCTATTCTGGCATCACCCTTGAACCATCATGGTCGATCTGTGTCCTGCACTGCAATGCAGTTCAGAGGACAACGGCAACATTTGAGGATTTGCGTCTTGGGGTAGCAGGGGTTACGCTTGTGACTGTGCTGCATGTCGGTGTAAGAGGGGAATATTGCTACAGTGCCTGGTGTCGTGGTGAGGATGGACACAGCTGACAGCTCACACATGACGTATCCAGACCGTGCAGATCTTTTCATCTGCCACCTGCAGTGGAATTGTGACCTTTTGTACCTGTGTCTATGAGATGAGCTACCTTCTGACAGCAGTAGAATTCTGTAACACAAATTATTCAGTTACTTGCCCTTATGTTTGTTGGGCAGCCTGACAGCCCCGATATCATCAGGAGGTTCCGCTCCACATTTCGTCCTGATGCGGGGCAGAAGCGAGTGTTTTACGGCAAAGCCTTTGACCCCCACCTGCAGTGGGCGGAGGACATGCGGCATGGGCTCAACACTCACCCCTCCTTCACAGCTGGCGAGCTGGCCAACCCCCGACCCAAGACACTCTTCCAACAGCGTCTGATCGACAAGAAGGAGGGGCTGTATGCCACACACGTTCGCGCTCCCCTTGGTTCATCACATGACCAGTCACATGGGATGCCCAAAAACCTCGACCCTCTCAAGTTCACCTTTGGCATCCCAACAGAATTTGGTAAGGGCACTTTTCAGCATTTATCATGGCAATAGAACTTAGTAAGGGCACTTTTCAGCATTTATCATGGCAATAGAACTTAGTAAGGGCACTTTTCAGCATTTATCATGGCAATAGAACTTAGTAAGGGCACTTTTCAGCATTTATCATGGCAATAGAACTTAGTAAGGGCACTTTTCAACATTTATCATGGCACTAGAACTGAGTAAGGGCACTTTTCGATGTTTAGCATCCCAAAAAAACTTTCAACACATTTTCAGCATTTAACAAATCAACAGAACTTGGTTAGGTCACAGATCTTTTGCACATTTGGCGCCCCAACAGAATTGTTAAAACCACTATTCATTTCAACAGTTAGCTGCCAGTAGAACTTTGTAATAACAATCTGGTTTTCAACATTTAATATCCTGATAGAACTTATAGCAAGGACAGTCTGCTTTTCACAGGGGGGGGGGGGGGGGGGGGGGGGGGGGAGGGGGGGGGGGAAGGGGGGGGGGTGGAGGGGGGTCTGATCATGTGTTTGTTGTGAAGATGCTGGATTGATGGAGGGCGGGGAACTGGTCGCATGTTTGTTGTGTAGATGCTGGAGTTGTGGGACTGATCACATGTTTGTTGTGTAGATGATGGAGTTGTGGGACTGGTCACATGTTGTGTAGATGCTGGAGTTGTGGGACTGATCACATGTTTGTTGTGTAGATGCTGGAGATGTGAGACTGGTCACATGTTTGTTGTGTAGATGATGGAGTTGTGGGACTGGTCACGTGTTTGTTGTGTAGATGATGGAGTTGTGGGACTGATCACATGTTTGTTGTGTAGATGATGGAGTTGTGGGACTGGTCACATGTTTGTTGTGTAGATGCTGGAGATGTGGGACTGGTCACATGTTTGTTGTGTAGATGATTTAGTTGTGGGACTGATCACATGTTTGTTGTGTAGATGATGGAGTTGTGGGACTGGTCACATGTTTGTTGTGTAGATGATGGAGTTGTGGGACTGGTCACATGTTTGTTTTGTAGATGATGGAGTTGTGGGACTGGTCACGTGTTTGTTGTGTAGATGCTGGAAATGTGGGACTGGTCACATGTTTGTTGTGTAGATGCTGGAGTTGTGGGACTGATCACATGTTTGTTGTGTAGATGCTGGAGATGTGGGACTGGTCACATATTTGTTGTGTAGATGATGGAGTTGTGGGACTGATCACATGTTTGTTGTGTAGATGATGGAGTTGTGGGACTGATCACATGTTTGTTGTGTAGATGCTGGAGTTGTGGGACTGATCACATGTTTGTTGTGTAGATGATGGAGTAGTGGGACTGGTCACATGTTTATTGTGTAGATGCTGGAGTTGTGGGACTGATCACATGTTTGTTGTGTAGATGCTGGAACTGTCGGACTGGTCACATGTTTGTTGTGTAGATGCTGAAATTGTGGGACTGGTCACATGTTTGTTGTGTAGATGCTGGAGTTGTGGGACTGATCACGTGCTTGTTGTGTAGATGATGGAGTTGTGGGACTGGTCACGTGTTTGTTGTGTAGATGCTGGAGTTGTGGGACTGGTCACATGTTTTTTGTGTAGATGATGGAGCTGGGGGCCTGATCAACCCCAACAAGACGTATGCAGAGGTTGAAGATGAGTCGAATGTGGCCCATGACATGTACGTCCTGTCTCACAAGGACTTCTTTGTCAGCGAGCGCAAAACCCGCTCCTACACACAACCGGAGTTCTCTCCATATTCCCGGTTTGGCGATCCAACCCCACATGACAACTGCGGCAAGCGGACCAGGCAGACGATGAAGTGGGTGTATGAAACGGACAAAGAAAAGGCTGCCAAGATCGTGTCCAAACGTCTGGACGACTGGCGAGAGAAATCACAGCCACAGCTGGGACAGGTTCACGACCCGTGAGTTTCATTTGCTGGCTCATTACTCTCAGTTAGTCACTCAGTACTTTCACTCACAGTTAGTCACTAAGTACTCTCACTCACAGTTAGTCACTCAGTATTCTCACTCACAGTTAGTCACTCAGTACTCTCAGTTAGTCACTTAGTATTCTCACTCACAGTTAGTCACTCAGTACTCTCACTCACAGTTAGTCACTCAGTACTTTCACTCACAGTTAGTCACTCAGTACTCTCACTCACAGTTATTCACTTAGTATTCTCACTCACAGTTAGTCACTCAGTACTCTCAGTTTGTCACTCAGTACTCTCAGTTAGTCACTCAGTACTCTCACTCACAGTTAGTCACTCAGTACTCTGATTTAGTTGCTCATTACTCTCAGTTAGTCACTCAGTACTCTCACTCACAGTTAGTCACTCAGTACTCTCACTCTCAGTTAGTCACTCAGTACTCTCACTCACAGTTAGTCACTCAGTACTCTCACTCACAGTTAGTCACTCAGTACTCTCACTCATAGTTTGTCACTCAGTACTCTCACTCACAGTTAGCCACTCAGTACTCTCATTTAGTCACTCAGTACTCTCATTTAGTCAGTCAGCACTCAGTCGCTCAGTACTCACAGTTAGTCACTCAGTATTCTCAGTCACTCAGTACTCTCAGTTAGTCACTCAGTACTCTCAGTCGCTCAGTATTCACAGTTAGTCACTCAGTACTCTCAGTCGCTCAGTATTCACAGTTAGTCACTCGATCAGTACTAACAGTCACTCAGTACTCTCAGTTAGCCACTCAGTACTCTCATTCGCTCAGTACTCACATATAGTTACTCAGTACTCTCAGTTAGCCACTCAGTACTCTCAGTCAGTACTCTCAGTTGCTCGATCAGTACTCTCAGTTAGTCACTCAGTACTCTCAGTCACTCAGTACTCACAATTAGTGATTCAGTACTCTCAGTCACTCACTACTCTCAGTCGTTTTCAGTACTCACAGTTAGTCACTCAGTACTTCCAGTTAGTCATTCATTACTCTCAGCTGATCGCTCAGTAATCTCACTTAGTCACTCAGTACTCTCACTTAGTTGCTCGGTACTCTCACTTAGTCACTCAGTGCTCTCACTTAGTCGTACTCCCACTTAGACGCTCAGTATCTCACTTAGTCACTCAGTACTCTCACATAGTCACCCAAGTATTCTCACTTAGTTGCTCAGTACTCTCACTTACTCGCTCAGTACTCTCAGTTGCTGGATGCTCTCACTTGGTCACTTGGTACTCTCACTTAGTTGCTCAGTACTCTCAGTCGCTCAGTACTCTCACTTAGCTGCTCAGTACTCTCAGTCACTCAGTACTCTCACTCAGTACTTTCAGTTAAAGATCAGTACTCTCAGTCACTCAGTACTCACAATTAGTGATTCAGTACTCTCAGTCACTCACTACTCTCAGTCGTTTTCAGTACTCACAGTTAGTCACTCAGTACTTCCAGTTAGTCATTCATTACTCTCAGCTGATCGCTCAGTAATCTCACTTAGTCACTCAGTACTCTCACTTAGTTGCTCGGTACTCTCACTTAGTCACTCAGTACTCTCACTTAGTCGTACTCCCACTTAGACGCTCAGTATCTCACTTAGTCACTCAGTACTCTCACATAGTCACCCAAGTATTCTCACTTAGTTGCTCAGTACTCTCACTTACTCGCTCAGTACTCTCAGTTGCTGGATGCTCTCACTTGGTCACTTGGTACTCTCACTTAGTTGCTCAGTACTCTCAGTCGCTCAGTACTCTCACTTAGCTGCTCAGTACTCTCAGTCACTCAGTACTCTCACTCAGTACTTTCAGTTAGTCACTCACTACTCTCAGTTGGTATTTTAGTACTCTCACTTAAACACACAGTACACTCAGTCACTCAGTTCTCTCAGCCACTCAGTACTCTCACTTAGTCGCTCAGTACTCTCACTTGGTCGCTCAGTACTCCCAATAAGTCACTCAGTACTCTTTCCATAGTCACTCAGTACTCTCCCTGTATGCAAAAGACATCTTGGACTGACACATATACAGCTGTTTTTGTGAGCTAGCTAAGACCAATGTCAGCCCAAGAACTTGTTCACACACTGGCATCAGATTTCTGTGTCATCAGATTTCTGTGTCATCAGATTCTGTGTCATCAGATTTATGGGTCATCAGATTTCTGGGTCATCAGATTTCTGGGTCATCAGATTTCTGGGTCATCAGATTTCTGTGTCATCAGATTCTGTGTCATCAGATTTCTGGGTCATCAGATTTCTGGGTCATCAGATTTCTGGGTCATCAGATTTCTGTGTCATCAGATTTCTGTGTCACCAGATTTCTGGGTCATCAGATTTCTGGGTCATCAGATTTCTGTGTCACCAGATTTCTGTGTCATCAGATTTCTGGGTCATCAGATTTCTGTGTCAAAGTGTGAGAGCAATTAATCCTGTTGCTGTTGAGTGTTTTTTGTCATGGTGATTCCTGTAGGGATCATTATGACAAACACTGTTACCGATAGCCAAAGAGTTAAAGCATGTGTAGAAAGAACTAGGTCACACAGATTGTAATGGATTATCGTGCAGAAGGCCAGTGTGTACAGGTCAACGGAACCATTGTTGGCATTCAGAAAATGACTTATGATAAGTGTATTTCACCCAGCATCAAAGACACGTTGAAGGTGGGGCCGGACCACACGTTTGGCGTGCTGCACAAGCCTGACGTGTACGGAGTCGGAGACCTGCTCCACAGTCGTGTGCCACGTGACTACCTGCGGGGACGGGATCAGCAACGTGGGCTGGTGGCCGCCATGAGACAACACCTCAAAAAAATGAACTATCACAACTTCCCTGACCTCGTGCGCGCTTTCCAGTTCTATGACAGGGTGAGGCGCACATAGTGTGGTTTTCTTTCCAGTTCTATGACAGGGTGAGGTGCCCATAGTGTTTTTTTTTTCCAGTTGTATGACAGGGTGAGGTGCCCATAGTGTGGTTTTCTTTTCAGTTGTATGATAGGGTGAGGTGCCCATAGTGTGGTTTTCTTTCCAGTTGTATGACAGGGTGAGGTGCCCATAGTGTGGTTTTATTTCCAGTTGTATGACAGGGTGACGTGCACATAGTGTTGTTTTATTTCCAGGTGTATGACAGGGTGAGGAGCACATAGTGTGGTTTTATTTCCAGGTGTATGACAGGGTGAGGTGCACATTATCAGCAAAGTATGGATCAACCATGATATTCAAGGGTAGTGCCAGATTTACCAGATTTACTTCATTCCTAATGGCACCTGGCAAATCTGGTGTTACCTTGAATAGACCGACTCATTCTTGGGATGAAATGTCAATCAAACTTAGCGCGCGTTCACCTCTCGACCAATCAAAATGCAATAGAGCCATGTGCTCTGGAGTCCCAAGTGGACGTATGGCAAAACTTTAGATAATTATGCTTGATCCATTATTTTAGTCAAATTCAGCCATTACTGGAGATGCCTGGAAAGCGCTGTTGATATGGGGGGTGTAAATCAGATTCCAGATTCCCCAATTGGTATCCAGGTGTAGAATGTTTTCCGTTCCCCAAATCTTTATCATGACCGGCAGACACGAAAGAATGGATAAACGCTTGCGGTTGGCCACATGGTCAACTGAACCCTGAGAGAAACACAAAAAAATCACTACGTATGCTCAAAAGTAAAATTTATACTTTTCTGTGTTCCACCAAAACATTCACAGACTGACTGGATCGCTTGTACTACTGACTGGATCGCTTGTACTACTGACTGGATCGCTTGTACTTACATTTAGTTTGCTAAATTGGATCGTAGATCTGTCAGTTGTGTGTGAAGCATTCGTGCATGTACGCTGACCCCATATGGCTGGGCTGAGAGACGCCTCATTGGTGTAAACAGACTAGCAGCAGCAGCAGTTTTCAAGGGGGGTGGGGGAGGGGGGGGGGGGAAGACGTTTTCAGACACACTTCAGAAAAGTGCACTGATGATTACCTGCATGAGACTCAGACTAGGTAGCGGGATGTGCTTGTCTGCTGATTACTGTGCTTGTCTGCTGATCACCTTGCCTGTCCACTGTCGGTGTACTAGTGTGTGCACAAGTGTACACCAGTGTTTGGTGTCTTTTTCATGTAAGTTTTTGGGTTGTATTATATTCATATTTATTGTTTGTGTGTTTTGTTTTTAGCAAGCTCCACTTTGGAGATTATGTACTGTACTGTTCTTTATTCCGCTTATTATAGTTATTATTATCATATTATTATTATTATTATTATCACCTATAGCGTAGCATTGTTTGCACTGTGTGTGTTGATCAGGATGGGAAGGCAAGATAGCCATGGGTGACCTGCGTGGTTTATATGTTGTTTCTGGGTGTAACATAGCATGTACTGTTTGCACTGTGTGTGTTGATCAGGATGGGAAAGGACAACCTGCGTGGTTATGTGTTGTTTCTGGGTGTAACATAGCATGTACTGTTTGCACTGTGTGTGTTGATCAGGATGGGAAAGGACAACCTGCGTGGTTATGTGTTGTTTCAGGGTGTAACATAGCATGTACTGTTTGCACTGTGTGCGTTGATCAGGATGGGAAGACAAGATAGCCATGGGTGACCTGCGTGGTTTACATGTTGTTTCTGGGTGTAACATAGCATGTACTGTTTGCACTGTGTGTGTTGATCAGGATGGGAAAGGACGACCTGCATGGTTATGTGTTGTTTCTGGGTGTAACATAGCATGTACTGTTTGCACTGTGTGCGTTGATCAGGATGGGAAAGGCAAGATAGACATGGACGACCTGCGTGAGGCATGCCGGAAGTTTGACCTTCCGATCGACGTGTGGCTGCTGGAGCAGGTGTTTGACTACTGTGATGTTGATCGTGATGGCCAGATCAACTACCTCGAGTTTGCCAACTTCCTCAACTGGAAAGAAAAACTGCCCTCCGGCTTCGCTGATGTTCCCAGTAAGTTCCTTATTTGTCGTCGCCTGTGTCAATAATTGTGTGCATTAAAGCCCCTGCATACCTTGAAATATGCAGCTGTAGCATGGCTAGGGCAGGCTTGTAAGGGTTATGGTTATGTGTCTTACATTTAGATGAGTGTAGCCTGTCAAGTCAAACCCCCTCTCTCTGGGTAAAGTGTCTTACATTGGGATGAGTTCGCTGTGTGTCAAGTCAAACCCCCTCTCTCTGGGTAAAGTGTCTTACATTGGGATGAGTTCGCTGTGTGTCAAGTCAAACCCCCTCTCTCTGGGTAAAGTGTCTTACATTGGGATGAGTTCGCTGTGTGTCAAGTCAAACCCCCTCTCTCTGGGTAAAAGTGTCTTACATTGGGATGAGTTCGCTGTGTGTCAAGTCAAACCCCCTCTCTCTGGGTAAAGTGTCTTACATTGGGATGAGTTCGCTGTGTGTCAAGTCAAACCCCCTCTCTCTGGGTAAAGTGTCTTACATTGGGATGAGTTCAGTGTGTGTCAAGTCAAACCCCCTCTCTCTGGGTAAAGTGTCTTACATTGGGATGAGTTTGCCGTGTGTGAAGTAAACAGCCTCTCTCTGGGTAAAGTGTCTAACATTGGGATGAGTTCGCCGTGTGTGAAGTAAACAGCCTCTCTCTGGTTAAAGTGTCTTGCATTGGGATGAGTTCGCCGTGTGTGAAGTAAACAGCCTTTTTCTGGGTGAAGTGTGTTACAAAGACAGGTTAAAAACCCTCTCCCTGTTACATTTGGACAAGTTTGGGCTGGTGAAGTTGAAAACTATCTCCCTGTCCAAATGTGAAAACAGTCTCCCTGTTTAAATGTGAAAACAGTCTCCCTGTCCAGATGTGAGAACAGTCTCCCTGCCCAAATGTCCAAACAGTCTCCCTGCCCAATTCTCCAAACAGTCTCCCTGCCCAAATGTCCAAACAGTCAAAACCCTGTCCCTGGGTAATGGGTGCTACATTTAGACAAGCATGGGCTGTGTGCAGTTGAAAACAATCCCATTGTCCAAACAGTCAAGCACAATGTGCATGTAGTTTATTATTATCGTCAGCAAAAAGTGATTAGCAAAAAGATGACGTCCTATATCTATAAATTAAACCACAACAGTAGTACATAAAATACACTTTGTCACTGGTAAAAGTGCATTATCACATGATGGCATAAGAATATGTGTAGTCGGGAGACCACACATAACCTGCAGCAAACAAAAAAAATGTTTTAAATGTACAGTGTGCATGTGTAAAAATTATCAAATTTCCCTAAAAATCCATTGAAAGTTCATGCAGTCAGTAGAATATAAACTGACAGGCATAGGACAACGCTGCTGGACAGATACAAATGATACAGTCTGGGATGTGCTGCCTGAGTCCAGCCCCACACTGGCCACCTGCAGGATGCTCCGTCACAGCGGAGCATCTCACGTGGCCAGTGTGAGACTCAAGGCCACCACTCCCCCCCCCCACCCCCCTTAATTAACTCATTCTACCCCAAGACCGAAATCCCCCAAATGTTGCCTTTGTCCTCTGAAGACTGCATTGCAGTGCAGGACACAGATCGAACATGATAGTTCAAGGGTGATGCCAGAATAACTTGGCGCCCATAGGCGCCAAGCTATTCTGGCATCACCCTTGAACTATCATGGTCAATGCTTATCTTGCTGTGGTGTGTCTGGGGTAGAAGGAGTTAAAGAACAAGATCTAAGGCACTTCACTTAACTGTTACAGTGCAGATTAACCTGCCTGTGCACGTAGCCACCAGAGCCATAAACAGGACCGAGGGCCGTATGCACACTGGGGACATGCCATCCCACCTCATGCCAAAGCACTGCCACATTATAGGACAAATGTAGCCACCAGAGCCATAAACAGGACCGAGGGCCGTATGCACACTGGGGACATGTCATCCCACCTCACGGCGAAGCACTGTCACATTATAAGACAAATGTATGTGTTTATCTGTAATGATGCGCACGTTTTTTCATGGTTTTACTGTGCTGGCGTGGTTTTATCTGTTCTGACAGTCAAACCCAAACCACCCACACTGCAGGCTACTGGTGAGAAGAGTGACCTTGTGAAAGATAGCGACCTCCAGCCACGCTCCCCCCAGACAGGGGAGAGCACCCCACGCCGACTACAGAAGCAGATTGACCGCGCCATCGGGGACCACCACACCAGTGCCGGCATGATCAACGCTGTGGTGGGGCCAGGGGGCATGGACACGCGAAGTCAGTACCCACTGTCAGACATCCTCATCTTTCTAAACCCTTCACTGCTGAACAAACTTGAACACCACTGCATGTGACTGCGTGTAGCCACTGTTATTGTTTACAGTGTCGGTGACTGCACGTAGCTGCTGTTATCATTTACAGTGTCGGCGACTGCACATAGCTGCTGTTGTCGTTTACAATGTCACTGACTGAACATAGATGCTGTTGTCGTTTACAGTGTCGGCAACTGCACATAGCTGCTGTTGTTGTTTACAGTGTCGCTGACTGAACATAGATGCTGTTGTCGTTTACAGTGTTGGCGACTGCACATAGCTGCTGTTGTCGTTTACAGTGTCAGTGACTGCACATAGCCGCTGTTATCGTTTACAGTGTCGGTGACTGCACATAGCTGCTGTTGTCGTTTTAAGTGTCAGCAACTGCACATAGCTGCTGTTGTTTACAGTGTCACTGACTGTGTGTCATTTACAGTGTCGGCGACTGCACGTAGCCTTTATTATCGTTTACAGTGTCGGCGATTGCACGTAGCCTCCATTATTGTTTACAGTTTTGGCGAATGTATGTAGCCGCTGTTATCGTTTGCAGTGTTGGCGAATGCACGTAGCCACCATTATTGTTTACAGTGTTGGTGACTGCACATAGCCGCCGTTATCATTTACAATGTCGGCAACTGCATGTAGCTCCTGTTGTCGTTTACAGTGTCGGTGACTGTGTGTCATTTAGTGTTGACGAATGCACGTAAGCGCTGTTATCATTTACAATGTCGGTGACTGCACATAGCTGCCATTATCGTTTACAGTGTCAGCGGCTGCACGTAACTGCCATTGTCGTTTACAATGTCAGTGACTGCATGTAGCCACTGTTATCTTTTACAGTGTCGGTGACTGCATGTAGCTGCTGTTATCATTAACAGTGACGGTGACTGCACGTAGCTGCTGTTGTCATTTACAGTGTCGGCAACTGCACATCGCTGCTGTTATCATTTACAGTGTCGCTGACTGTGTGTCATTTACAGTGTCAGCGACTGCACGTAGCCGCCATTATCGTTTACAGTGTCGGCGACTCCATGTAGCCGCTGTTATTGTTTACAGCGTCAGCGAATGCACATAGCCACCTTTATCGTTTACAGTGTTGGGGACTGCACGTAGCCTCATTATTGTTTCTCTCTTGGCTTGACTTCGCGAACGAAGATTTTATAGGAGTTGCCCACGACATTTGCAGGCTTGTTTGTGGCTGCGGAGGCCAATCCGGGACAGGCAGGTTCGACCGCAGTGGCTGCAGGGGGAGGTATGGCCAGGGTTCTGAGTTGCGGCATCTCTGTTTTTTCTCCTGAGCCGCTTGTCCTTAAGGCTAGCTCTGCGAGAGTCCTCAAAGGAGACAGCTGCCTTGTAAATGGTGGAGCGCCAGGTGTCACGGTCCACAGCAAGCGAAGACCACTGGTGGTGGTCGATTTGGCAGGCACTAAGTGACTTCTTGAGACAGTCTTTGTATCTCTTCTTTGGTGCCCCTCTGTCACGGTGTCCAGTAGCAAGCTCGCCGAACAGGGTTAGTTATTTGGGTTTAACGCCGAGCAGGCGACTAAGGCCATCTCACGGCGGGCCGAACAGGGTGATCTTTGGTAGGCGATGATCCTCCATCCTGGAGACATGCCCCGCCCAGCGGAGCTGTGTCCGCAGCAGCAAAGCCTCGATGCTCACAGTTTCAGCCTGTTCAAGGACCTCGACGTTGGTGACATAGTCACTCCAGTGAATGCCCAGGATGGTGCACAGGCAGCGCTGGTGGAAGCGTTCGAGGAGTCGTAGTTGGCTGCGGTAGAGGGCCCAGGACTCGGAGCCATACAGCAAGGTGGTGAGGACCACAGCTCTGTACACGCTGATCTTGGTGCCTGTTTTCAGCTGTTGATTGTGCCACACCCGCTTGAAAAGTCGCCCGAAAGCGCTGTTCACTTTTGCCAGCCTGCTGTCAAGCTCCTTGTCCAGCTTGGCGTCCGACGTGATAATGCAGCCAAGGTAAGTAAACTGGTGCACTGACTTTAGTTCAGACTCGCCAATGGTGATGTGAGGAGGGCGATACACTGTCTTGGGTGCCGGCTGATGGAGGACCTCTGTCTTTTTCAGACTGACCTCGAGTCCAAAGAGCTGGGCAGCGTCTGCGAAGCAGGACGTGATGCGCTGCAGGGCTCTCTGTGTGTGCAATGAGGGCAGCGTCATCAGCAAAAAGCAGCTCATGAATCAGTTGGTCTAGGGTTTTCGTGTGGGCTTGCAGTCGTCTGAGGTTGAACAGGCTGCCATCGAGACGATACCTGATGTACACTGCATCGTCATCATCGAGGTCCACTGTGGCCTGCTTCAACATCATGCTAAAAAAGATGGTGAAGAGGGTCGGTGCCAGCACGCAGCCCTGCTTTACGCCATTGAGAATAGGGAATGGTTCTGAGAGGTCATTGTTGAGTCTGACCTGGCCTTGCTGGTCCTCGTGTAGCTGGACAATCATGCTGAGGAACTTTGGGGGACAGCCAAGTCGCTCCAGGATCTGCCACATGCCTTGCCTGCTCACAGTGTCGAACGCTTTTGTTAGGTCGACAAACGTTACGTACAGCCCTTTGTTCTGCTCGCGGCACTTGTTCTGAAGCTGTCTCAGCACAAAGACCATATCGGTGGTGCTCCTGTTTGCTCTGAAGCCACACTGGCCCTCTGGGAGGTGGTCTTCAGCGATGGCAGGTACCAGCCGATTCAGGTGCAGCCTTGCAAGAATTTTCCCAGCAATGGACAGCAGGGTAATTCCCCGATAGTTGGAACAGTCAGACTTCTCGCCTTTGTTCTTGTACAGGGTGATAACAACAGCATCACGGAGATCCTTTGGTAGTGTTCCTTCCTCCCAGCAGCAGAGAAAGAGGTCATGGAGCTTGTTGTGCAGTGCTGTGCCTCCATGTTTCCAGATCTCTGGCGGTATTCCATCAATGCCTGCTGTTTTGCCACTCTTGAGCTGGTGGATGGCTGTGAGGGTCTCTTCAGCGGTGGGCGGTTCGTCCAATTCAACCTTTACTGGGAGTTGTGGGATTTGTAGGACAACTGCTTCTTGAACAGTGCGCTCAGCGCTGAAGAGGCTCTGAAAGTACTCTGACCAGCGGTTCAAGATGGAGGTATTATCTGTGAGGAGTGCCTGGCCATTCACGCTTCGCAGGGGACTTTGTACCAGGTGCCTGGGGCCATACACTGCTTTCAGTGCTTCGTAGAAGCCCCTGTAGTCACCATTGTCAGCGCAAAGCTGGGTCCTCTGTGCAAGTCTGGTCCACCACTCATTCTGGAGATCTCTGAGCTTGCGCTGGAGACTGCTGCAGACGAGGCGGAAGGCAGACTTCTTCACAGGGCATGAAGGCTGGGCTAGGTGGGCCTGATGGGCGGCTCTTTTTTTTTTGCTAGGTGTTCCTGGATCTCAACATCGTTTTCGTCAAACCGGTCTTTGTTCTTCTTTCTAGCGAAACCCAAGACCTCTGCAGAGGATTTTGCAATAGCAGTTTTCAGTTGTTCTCAGAGTGTTTCAGGGGAGGAGTCTGCTGGGTCCGCTGTGTCTTTGATTGTACATTGATTGTACATTGCTTAACGTCCCGACAGCAACAAGGCTTTCTCAGGACGTGCCTGCACTGCTTGTGAAAAAAAAAACTAAACAGAACATTGAATGTATGTCGCCAGCCGGTCAAATACATTAAATAAACCTAACACATGGGGCCTAAATAAAGCTAAGACCATTTAGCAACACACATCCAATATCAAGAGCTACAGGCAGTGCAGACAGTAGGGAGAGTTTTAAAAAGGCAAATACAGGTGAATGGACAAAGGGTAGACAGAAACACATGCCCCAGAATAGAGAGAAAAACCCACCCTGTGGGGCTGACCAGGGTGACCCTGGGAACTAAAAAATACCTAACCCCACCCAAGTCCCCCAGGGCAGACCCGGGTGGGGGTGCTGTGTCTTTGAGCCTGCGCTGTAAATCTGTCTGCACTTAGCCTCATTATTGTTTACAGTGTCGGCAACTGCATGTAGCCACTGTTATTGATTACAGTGTTGGCGACAGCACGTAGCCGCTGTTATCATTTACAGTGTCAGCGACTGTGCATAGCTGCTGTTGTCGTTTACAGTGTTGCTGACTGTGTGTCGTTTACTGTGTTGGCGACTGCACATAGCCGCCGTTATTGTTATTCAGTGTCGGCGTCTGCACGTAGCTGCCGTTATCATTTACAGCGTCGGCGTCAGCATGTAGCCGCCGTTATCGTTTACAGTGTTGGTGACTGCACACAGTCGTTATTATTTACAATGTCGGTGACTGCATGTATCTGTGTGTGTGTGTGTGTGTGGGGTCATGAGGGGAGTGGGGGGTAGATATTCACACAGACAGCCATAAAGATGTTTCTTGTCTTTTGGCTCGGCTGCCAACACCTGATGATTTGGATGATCCAATTACAGGCACGTGCAGCAGTTTCTTGTTTTTGTCTGCTGTCTGAAACTTTTGTTGAACTCATCCTTGGCTTGTGCTTCTCCAGACTATCGTACGTATGGCGTGCCTACCATCCGTGCAGACCTTGCTGCCCCTCGCGTGCGTCGTGTCAATGATCGGCAGAACTATGGTGACGAGTCCAACGTGTATGGCCTGACCAACCCCTCCATCTATAGCCAGCGCGGCGTGTACGAGAAGGACCTGCTCATCCCCCGCACGCTGGACGAGGTAGGACAGGGACACACCACACGTCAGTAAGGCAAAGGTCATGGGACCTGTGTTGGCTGATATTGGCCTGCATGCAAGCCAACAGCCACCGACGTGGGCTGATGACTTTTGCTCACTGGGTGTACTTGTTTTATTGAACCAGCATCGGTCACTACTGGCGCAGGCCATGTATCAGGCCATGTATCAGTTCACTAAATAATGGTAGGCTTACTGGCGCAGGCCATGTGTCAGTTCACTAAATAACGGTAGGCTTAACCCATTTGAGATGTGCCGCCTACTGATACGCAGCGGTTTGTCGCATATCCGTAGGCGGCACGTCTCGAATGAGTTAAAATTGAAGATGATGATTAGCTGCCTATCTCAAGATGGACGCTCCCTGTCATTACTCTTTATTGTGGATTCGATCATTTGTACAGCATGGAGCATAATGGAGCATAATGGAGTATAATGGAGCATACATCACAAGTTTTGATGTCAATGTTCTCCCTGTGGCAGGTGGTCACTACAACTCGCGGCAGCGTTATTTTCTGCAATGTCTCAGCATCAGTTTGTAAGCTAAACTGTTGGCTGTTCATTGCGGTGGGACTCAACCTTGATAACATTGTGCCTACCTAACTCAGTTGCTTGATTGCAAGTTTTCACCAACATTGGTGTGACTCACTACATGTACTTAATGTTGTGACTGTCTGTGCAGATCCGTGAGATTTTCACCAACATCGGTGTGCTGATGACGGGAGAGACCCTGGAGAGTCTGTACAGGAAGGCGTCGTCAGAGCACCCTAAGGGCCACGTCAGCGTGGAGGCCTTCCGTAACGTCATGGATGAAATCCTGGCACAGCAGGTCAAGAGTGGAGAACACCCCATGGCCGTGTGAAAGACGGTGGGATCGGGTCAGTTGGCACAAGGTCATTGGGTTGAGGTCGGTGGCTGTTGTCCCACCCGTGTATGGGGCTATGGTCAGTCAGATGGCCTTTTGCTTAGTGGGGGTGCCTCTGTGTACTGCTGTATTGACTGAAGTTTCCGTTCCGAGTCTGCCAATCATAATGATAATAATGAAGAATTTGTCTTAAATTTCTGTTCTGAGTGTGCCAATTCTGCTAATGACGAATTTGACTGAAGCGGCCAAGTGTTTTTGACTGAACCATCTTGTTTTCTAGCTGCATGTATAAATGACTAAATATGAAGAATTTGAATCCAACGTTTTGAGTGAGGTATATTACAAATTATTGCACGTGACAACATTTAACATGGAGTAAGTTACACTACTTTTGGTTCAAGGGAGTTTCTCTTTCAATTATTCCTGCATTTGTGTTCGGACAGTGCGTAGACACGATTTACAGTATGTCGCTATGTGTATGTCAAGATTCATTTCAATAGTCATTTTGACTTGATGAATAGTTGAGATCCGATTGCCACATAGTTTTCACCATAGTGGCACATTTTCAATGTCTTAAGTCACGAGAAAAGAGATTTACCTTTTATGATGAATTTTCGATTTTTCAATCTCTTTTGATAACTGTGATATACATGAAAGTTTTAAAGTTGACTTTTTTTCTAAGTGATTATTTGAGTTTCTGATGCTTGTATCACCTGGCACAGGCACTTGATCTATTGTTTACTGTCACCTGACCAAGAATACAGAGCAGGGAAATGGCAGGCCCACTTGCTAGGGTCTGACATGCTGACATCAGATACACCTGCCTCAAGCACAATTGTATGCTGAAGGCCTCCACAACTGTCAGCAAGTCCACTGTGTCCGATGCCAGCCTGCAGGACCTTTACTGTATTTCACACATTTTGCCCCAAGACTGAAATCCCCAAATTTTGCCATTGTCCTCTGAAGACTGCATTGCAGTGCAGGACACAGATCGACCATGATAGTTCAAGGGTGATGCCAGAATAGCTTGGCGCCTATCCTTATCTTGCTGTGGTGTGTCTGGGGTAGAATGAGGTATGCCAAGTCGACCTGATGTGCATTGGGTTTACTTGGGCACTTGATCTGTTGTTGACTGCCAAGAAAATGGGTTAGAAAAACAGAAGATAGTAGTAGAAAACCCTTTAAAATAGAAACAAGGAACGACGTTCCGGATCAAAGATCCTTCTTCAGTTCTTCCTCGGTTTGTTTCCATGTCACCTGAAGAAAGATCTTTGATCCGAAACGTCGTTCCTTGTTTCTAATTTAAAGGGTTTTCTACCACTATCTTCTGTTTTTCTTTCACATGAAACCCTAGCGGCAACAGTTTGACTACAGCGGCAACAGTTTGACTACAGCGGCAACAGTTTGACTCCAGTTTGACTACAAGAAAATGGGTTGTTCTGATGGACTGCATGTACTATACAAAAACGAGCGCAGACACTCCAACCTCGCAGTTTCCTAACAACGGAAGATTTTACGACTGCCAGTGTACTTGTACCATCATTGAACCTGCATGTTTCTCTATCCTGGTGACAGACAGGTATTGTGTAATAACAAAACAGTATGGGCCTGCCTTGTGCGGCTTTCAATATCAGCATTATCTTGGTTCAACTGATGACAAAAGTATTTTGAAATAAGTTTTGTGCAGAGATATTTGGTTGTGACCTGTGGCTTGAGTGCAGCCTGCAATAACACATAGCCATAGGTGTCAGCGTGTTGCAAATCACCTTGATGTGCATTAGGCACAATTTACGTAGGTCACCTTGATGTGCATTAGGCACAATTTACGTAGGTCACCTTGATGTGCATTAGGCACAATTTACGTAGGTCACCTTGATGTGCATTAGGCACAATTTACGTAGGTCACCTTGATGTGCATTAGGCACAATTTACGTAGGTCACCTTGATGTGCAAAATGCACAATTGTTTTCTCAAAATACATTACCGATGGCATTACTATATGGAATACACTCTATAGCCTATCGATTTCAGCCAAAAGTTGTGTCCCCTACACAACTGGGGAGGAGACACCGGGGATCCCGACATAGGGGCCCTGGGTGGCCTCCCCTTACCACTTATCTGGGCATGCATAGGGCAAAGCTTGTCAGTTTCACTCTTATCTCTACCGTGGACGGTCGGGTTTTTGCCTTGCTACGATTTTTCGACCGGTGTCTTCTGTGGTTATTACTACGAACGTTTTGGCACTTGGGGATGGAATTCCTGACCGACCTCAACTTAGTCTGCCTGCCTTTGGCGCGGCGGCAGAAGATCGCCGAACTCACGCATCAAATGGAGGTAGGGGTCTCCTTCACAGCCAGGGTCTGGCATCAACTCTTGGGACTAATCAGCATGGCAGCGGATTTGCTACCCCTCGGCAGGCTCTATGCCCGCCCGCTGCAGCTACACCTTCTCCTCCACTGGCGTCCCTCGTCGCGCACCCTGACGGATCAGGTTCCGGTTACTCCGCTGACCCGGCCCCGCCTCCAGAGGTGGGCGGACCTCGCGTGGTTGGCGACGGGCGTGCCTCTACACTCCCCTCCGCCCCGGTGGTCTCTCTGCACCGATGCGAGCCAGTCCGGCTGGGATGCTCATCTGTTACCGGACTTTGCCTCGGCCTCAGGCCTTTGGCCCCGGGACCTTGCGGACAAGCACATCAACTGGCTAGAGCTGAAGGCGGTTTGGCTGGCCCTCAACTTCTGGCAAGGGACGCTGACCAAACAAGAGGTCCTTGTTCTTTCGGACAACTTGACGGTGGTGGCCTACATACAGAACCAGGGGGCACGCACTCACCCTCTCTGTGCATCCTCCTTTACCACCTCCTTCTCTGGTGCAGGGACCGGGGCATTGCTCTTCGGGCCCGCCACATCCCCAGCCACCTAAATGTGGTTGCAGACGCCCTGTCCCACCGCAGACAGTTGCTCCACACGGAGTGGTCCCTGCGCCCAGACATCTTTCGCCTGATCTGCTCGCGATGGGAGACGCCTCTAGTCGACCTGATTGCCTCCAGATGGAACAACCAGCTTCCAGTGTACGTCTCCCCAGTCCCGGACCCACTCACATGGGCGGTGGATGCGCTCTCCATTCCCTGGGACGGAGTGGTCGCGTATGCCTACCGCTCACATGGGCGGTGGACACGCTCTCCATTCCCTGGGACGGAGTGGTCGCGTATGCCTACCGCTCACATGGGCGGTGGACGCGCTCTCCATTCCCTGGGACGGAGTGGACGCGTATGCCTACCGCTCGCCTGGGCGGTGGACGCGCTCTCCATTCCCTGGGACGGAGTGGTCGCGTATGCCTACCGCTCGCCTGGCCGGTGGACGCGCTCTCCATTCCCTGGGACGGAGTGGTCGCATATGCCTACCGCTCGCCTGGGCGGTGGACGCGCTCTCCATTCCCTGGGACGGAGTGGTCGCGTATGCCTACCGCTCACCTGGGCGGTGGACGCGCTCTCCATTCCCTGGGACGGAGTGGTCGCGTATGCCTACCGCTCGCCTGGGTGGTGGACGCGCTCTCCATTCCCTGGGACGGAGTGGTCGCGTATGCCTACCGCTCGCCTGGGTGGTGGACGCGCTCTCCATTCCCTGGGACGGAGTGGTCGCGTATGCCTACCGCTCGCCTGGGCGGTGGACACGCTGTCCATTCCCTGGGACGGAGTGGTCGCGTATGCCTACCGCTCACATGGGCGGTGAACGCGCTCTCCATTCCCTGGGACGGAGTGGTCGCATATGCCTACCGCTCGCCTGGGCGGTGGACACGCTCTCCATTCCCTGGGATGGAGTGGTCGCGTATGCTACCGCTCACATGGGCGGTGAACGCGCTCTCCATTCCCTGGGACGGAATGGTCGCATATGCCTACCGCTCGCCTGGGCGGTGGACACGCTCTCCATTCCCTGGGACGGAGTGGTCGCGTATGCCTACCGCTCACATGGGCGGTGAATGCGCTCTCCATTCCCTGGGACGGAGTGGTCGCGTATGCCTACCGCTCGCCTGGGTGGTGGACACGCTCTCCATTCCCTGGGATGGAGTGGTCGCGTATGCCTACCGCTCACATGGGCGGTGAACGTGCTCTCCATTCCCTGGGACGGAGTGGTCGCGTATGCCTACCGCTCACATGGGCGGTGGACGCGCTCTCCATTCCCTGGGACGGAGTGGTCGCGTATGCCTACCTCCCGTCTGTACTGGTACTGAAGGTCCTGCGGAAACTTCTGGGATGCTCTGCGGTTCTCTTCCTGGTGGCCCCCTTCAATTGTACCAAGAGCTGGACCATGGACTTACTCGCGCTAGCGACGGACCCGCCCCTAGAGCTCCCTGCTCCACCCACGATGCTCAAGCAGCCCCGCCAGGCTCTCTTCCACCTGTGTCCGGAGCGCCTCCTCCTACACGCCTGGAGGTTGTCCGTCGAGCCCTCGCCGCTAGAGGTTTCTCGGATGCGGCGGTGGCGGTGATTGCAGCAGCCTGCAGACTGTCTACACGGAAGGTGTACGAAGGCAAGTGGAGGGTCTTTCAGTCCTGGTGCGCCGCTCAGTGGTTCCCCCCCCCCCCCCGCCCCCCCCCCCCCCCCCCACGAATCTAACTACCCCCCAACTGGCGGAATTCTTCCTGTGGCTCTTCGACGATCAAGGCTTAACCCCTGTTACCGTCAAGGGTTACCGCGCCATGATCGCAGACACTTACTGCCACCTGGGCCTTCTGGATCCAGGCGCTTGCAAAGACCTTTCGGACCTGTTGGCTCACTTTGAGCTCCGACATCCGGTCTCCCGTTCCCTCTTACCTTGGTGGGACCTCACCTGGGTACTGACGTGGCTAAATACGGACCACTTCGAACCCCTGCCTTTGGCACGGTTCTCCGAACTGATCTTGAAAACATGTTTCCTTCTGGCTCTCGCCACAGTCTCCCGCGTGAGCGAGCTTCACGCGCTCTCGGTACGACCCGCCTGTCTGCAGTTTCGTTCCGACGGCTCTGCGCAGCTACTCACCGACCCGTCCTTTCTGGCCAAAAACCGCCTTCCCTCGGCTGCGCCCCAGATGCTGACCGTACGTCCGCTCAGAGGGACGGCCCGATCCCGTGAGTCGCGTCAACAGGACCCGGTTCGGGCACTGAGGATTTACCTGCGTCGCTCTAAGCCGCACCGCCTAGGGCACTCCCGCCTCTTCTTCCCACTTTCACCAGGCAGGCCCGAAATCTCAGCCCAGACAGTTTCGTCCTGGCTTCGGTGGGTGATTCGGTGGGCCTACCAGGACCTCTCCCCTGACGGGGATAGACTTTTGCAGATCCGGGCGCACGAAGTGAAAGCAGTAGCCACCAGCGTGGTCCTGGACCACAACTGCTCGGTTAAGGACATTATAACGGCGGTCGGCTGGCGTGCAGACTCCACCTTTGCCCGCTTCTACCTCCGTGACCACAAGCGACAGCAGCAGCAACATTCACATGAACGGCCAGAAGCTAGAAGAGGTCAATAGCTTCAAGTACTTCAAGTACTTGGGAGCCACCCTGTCCAAAGACGGTAGTTGCATAGCAGAGATCCGTATCAGGATAGGTACAGCAACATCCGCAATGGCCAGGCTGGACAGGATATGGCGAAGTAACTCCATCAGCTTCACCATCAAGTACAGGCTTGAGTCCCTCGTAGTGTCTATTCTGCTCTACGGCTGTGAGACTTGGACACTGCTTGCAGACTCAGAAAAGAAAATCCAGGCCTTTGAGAACAAGTGCCTGAGGAAGTTGCTCCGCATCTCGTACCGCGAGCACAAGACCAACGAATATGTACGGAGCATCGTCACTTCCCTGATGGGCCCACATGAACCCCTTCTGGCAACCGTGATAACGGCGCAAGCTTGCTTGGTTTGGCCACGTGACCCGACACAACACCTTGTCCAAGACTATCCTCCAAGGCACTCTCGAAGGAAGTCGTCGGCGAGGTCGTCAGAGAAAGAGTTGGGTCGCAAACATAAAAGAATGGACCGAACTCGAGATGCCAGACTTGCTTGCCACCGCCCAAAATAGAACTCAGTGGAGAGCACTGTCTGTTGCTGCTGCTTTTCAGTCCCCCCAACGCCCAGTTCGGGCAAGGGACTGATGATGATGATGATGATGATGATGATGACCTCTGTGACCTATCCGGCCAGCGTGACTCCCTGGCCCGGGTGGGCGACAACTCCGCGGCCCAGCACTCCCTCCGAGCGCCACAGGCACCTTAGGTACGTCTTTGCTGAAATCGTTGGGAGTGCTCCTTCGTGGGCCTGTGGGGGGGGGGGGGGGGTTAAGTGCTGGGCTCAGGGTCGGCACCCTCCTCCTCTTCGCTATTCTTCCATATAGTAACGCCATCGGTAATGTATTTTGAGAAAACAAATGAATTTTTTTTTCTAAAATGTATTTTTGGGAAAGATACTTACCAATGGCATTACTCGGACAGCCCTCCCTCCTGTCCCGCTTGCCTCTTTTGGCCAAGTGTTAAACTGACAAGCTTCGCCCTACGCATGCCCGGATAGGGTGGTAAGGGGTGGATCCCCGGTGTCTCCTCCCCAGTTGTGTAGGGGACACAACTTTAGGCTGAAATCGATAGGCTATAGAGTGTATTCCATATAGTAATGCCATCGGTAAGTTTGTTTTTAAAAATACATTTTAGAAAAAAAAATCATTTTACTTAGGTCACCTTGATGTGCAAAATGTACAATTTATGCTCAACATTAATCCCTTCACTGCCATGGAAACTTGAACAACACGCAAGAGGTATAGATCCTCATGAGCCCCAGGAGTTGCCGAGTGCACTTTGTGTCCTTGGGTGGGTGGGGATCTTTAGTGTTGAATTAACAAACACACAGTCAGTGTGCTACAACACAGTGAGACCTAAATGATTTTAACTCTTTTGAGATGTGGCGCATCCGGATTCGCGGCATAAAGCCAGAGGCATGCGTCATGATCGAGCCGCACGACCGCCTGGTGATATCAATTGAGTATTCTGTTTAGTTTTATTCACAAGCAGTGCAGGCACGTCCTGAGAAAGTTGTGTTGCTGTCAGGGTGTTAGGCGATGTACAACCAACCAACCATGAGCCACCTGGGATGCAGGGGCTCATGAGGATCCGTACTTTTTGCTGACCTCAGATTCACATAGGGTCATCCGTTGGTCGGACTGTGATCGTAGCAAATATGTTATTTCTAGCCACTGCTGTATAAATTTCTAGCCACTGCTGTATAAATTTCTAGCCACTGCTGTATAAATTTCTAGCCACTGCTGTATAAATTGCTGTATAAATTTCTAGCCACTGCTGTATAAATTTCTAGCCACTGCTGTATAAATTTCTAGCCACTGCTGTATAAATTTCTAGCCACTGCTGTATAAATTTCTAGCCACTGCTGTATAAATCTGTTTTTATAAACTTCAAGTCTGTAGACATATACGATGGACCTGTGTGACTTTGTAGCTAAGAATACTTTTAAACTGTATTGACATCATGTTTTGAGACCTTTCTCTTGATCTGGCTGACGGTACCCTTCCCGCCGTCAGATGGCTTTAGTCGCCTGCTCGGCATTAAACCCCAATAACCAACTCAAAAGAATTGAGATCTTGTCAGATGTTTTTTTTTTTTTTTTTTTTTTTATGTAGCCACTGGTAGTGTCGGGGTAAGCGAGTCAGCGCGATTGTCGTGTCTGTATATATAATGTGTTTCACTTCACCGTCAGCATTACATTTTTACCTCACCTGGCTGTCTTCATCCACGTGTATTATTTGTACCAACTTTATTCTCTACCCGTGTACCGCTGCATGCATTTTATCCCGGGTTGTTTTCAGCATTAAACCTGTGAGAGAACCTGTCTCTCATCCAGCCTCTTCCATGTGTGGGACATAGAGCCTCATGACCCGCTGCAGCCACAAGGTCCATGAGAATGTGTATCACTGATCTATATTGGCTGCAAATGTTCCTCACACCACCTGCTCAGCATTGTACTGTACAGTATTTTCTACACTGGGTGTCACAGTGTGCCCACAGGGGGAGACACCAAAATATGGCAGTTATGGCAAGAGTTTCATGTCCCTGTCTCGGAGTATCAATATTGACGTGCCGAGTCAGGGAAACAAAACTCTCGCCGTAATGGTCATAATGTTGACGGCTGATCAGTATTATAAGCAGCTTGGTTACCACACTCTGTATTGTTTTGTGACAATAAACTTTGAATTTACACTGTAATACTCCATGTGTTTGAGTATCCACTGTAACACCCCATGTGTTTTAGTATCCACTGTAATACCCTGTGTTTTAGTATCCACTGTAACACCCCATGTGTTTTAGTATCCACTGTAATACCCTGTGTTTTTCTCTCTCTTCTCTCTCTTGGCTGGACTTCGCGAACGAAGATTTTATAGGAGTTGCCACGACGTCTGCAGGCTGTTCGTGTGCGGAGGCCATCGGGACAGCAGTTCGACCGCAGTGCTGCAGGGAAGTAGGCCAGAGTCTGGTGCGCATCTCGTCTTCTCCGACGCTGTCCTTGCTAGCCTAGGACAGCGTCACCGTGTTTAGTATCCACTGTAACACCCCATGTGTTTTAGTATCCACTGTAATACCATGTGTTTTAGTATCTACTGTAATACCGTGCGTTTTAGTATCCACTGTAATACCCTGTGTTTTAGTATCCACTGTAATACCCTGTGTTTTAGTATCCACTGTAATACCACATGTGTTTTAGTATCCACTGTAATACCCTGTGTTTTAGTATCTACTGTAATACCGTGCGTTTTAGTATCCACTGTAATACCCTGTGTTTTAGTATCCACTGTAATACCCCATGTGTTTTAGTATCCACTGTAATACCCTGTGTGTTTTAATATCCACTGTAATACCCTGTGTGTTTTAGTATCCACTGTAATACCCCGTGTGTTTTAGTATCCACTGTAATACCCCATGTGTTTTAGTATCCACTGTAACACTCCATGTGTTTTAGTATCCACTGGAATACCCCGTGTGTTTTAGTATCCACTGTAATACCCTGTGTGTTTTAGTATCCACTGTAATACCATGTGTTTTAGTATCCACTGTAATACCCTGTGTGTTTTAGTATCCACTGTAATACCATGTGTTTTAGTATCCATTGTAATACCCTGTGTGTTTTAGTATCCACTGTAATACCCCATGTGTTTTTGTATCCACTGTAATACCCCATGTGTTTAAGTATCCACTGTAATACCCTGTGTGTTTTAGTATCCACTGTAATACCCTGTGTGTTTTAGTATCCACTGTAACACCACGTTTGTTTTAGTATCCACTGTAATACCTTGTGTTTAAGTATCCACTGGAATACCCCATGTGTTTTAGTATCCACTGTAATACCCTGTGTGTTTTAGTATCCACTGTAATACCCTTTTTTTTTTTTAGTATCCACTGTAACACCTCGTGTGTTTTAGTATCCACTGTAATACCCCATGTGTTTTAGTATCCACAGTAATACCCCATGTGTTTTAGTATCCACTGTAATACCTTATGTGTTTTAGTATCCACTGTAATACCCCATGTGTTTTAGTATCCACTGTAATACCCCGTGTGTTTTAGTATCCACTGTAATACCTTATGTGTTTTAGTATCCACTGTAATACCCCATGTGTTTTAGTATCCACTGTAATACCCTGTGTTTTAGTAACCACCGTAACACCCCATGTGTTTTAGTATCCACTGTAATACCCGGTGTTTTAGTATCCACTGTAATACTCCATGTGTTTTAGTATCCACTGCAATACCCTGTGTTTTAGTATCCACTGTAATATCCTGTGTTTTAGTATCCACTGTAATACCCCATGTGTTTTAGTATCCACTGTAATACCCTGTGTTTTAGTATCCACTGTAATACTCCATGTGTTTTAGTATCCACTGCAATACCCTGTGTTTTAGTATCCACTGTAATACCCCATGTGTTTTAGTATCCACTGTAATACCCTGTGTTTTAGTATCCACTGTAATACCTTATGTGTTTTAGTATCCACTGTAATACCCCATGTGTTTTAGTATCCACTGTAATACCCTGTGTTTTAGTATCCACTGTAATACCCCATGTGTTTTAGTATCCACTGTAATACCCTGTGTTTTAGTATCCACTGTAATATCCTGTGTTTTAGTATCCACTGTAATACCCTGTGTTTTAATATCCACTGTAATACCCCATGTGTTTTAGTATCCATTGTAATACCCTGTGTTTTAGTATCCACTGTAATGCTCCATGTGTTTTAGTATCCACTGCAATACCCTGTGTTTTAGTATCCACTGTAATACCCTGTGTTTTAGTATCCACTGTAATACCCTGTGTTTTAGTATCCACTGTAATACCCCGTGTGTTTTAGTATCCACTGTAATACCCCATGTCTTTTAGTATCCACTGTAACACCCCATGTCTTTTAGTATCCACTGTAAAACCCCGTGCGTTCAAGTATCCACTGTAACACCCAGTGTTTTATTATCCAATGTAATACCCCGTGTTTGATTCAGTGAGTGCAGTGTGGAAGGCATGTGTCTGTGCCTATAGAAATACACTATCCAAAGTGTGACGGACAAATTTTTAGAGGACAACAAGGGGTGAGGACCACATCTCCAACACTCGTGACATCAGGTGTTGTCTGTGCATATAGAAATACACCATCCAAAGTGTCACGGACAAATTTATAGAGGACATCAAGGGGTGAGGACCACAACTTCAACACTCGTGGTGTTGTGTGTGCATAGATGACTAATGGGCCACACACACAAGCGCCATGCACACACACATACACGCACAAAGGCATTCACAAACGCACAGAGGCACTTACATGCACACACAGGCATGCATGCACACACACATGCGCATGCATGCACACACACACACACGTACATGTATACACAATCCTAATCCTTCAGATACATGTAGATGTGTAATGATGTATGAAGACAATATATATTTTCTTTGCCTGTCTGTAGCAAAGTCCAACAATACAATCATCGGTACAGGTACTAAGTCACATTTCCAGTCAGCAACAAGTCATCAAGCCAACACCGACTGCAGGTGGCTCAACCATGACTGTGCACTGGCAAACTGCAGTGGAAGTCAGCCTGATGACAATTTGTGTATGGAGTTATTAACCCATTACATCCTGAAGGTGAACTTGTAAAGATCAGTCTTGTATACAATCTACATTACAGAGTAGGAAATAGAGCAACCATTTTAGTTTAAAGGTGGTGCCAGAATAGCTTGGCGCCTGATCTGCTGAGCTGTTCTGGCACCATCCTTGAACTATCATAATCAAATTTATTTCTTGCGATAGCGTATCAGGATGAAAAGGGTTATCCCTCTGGCTGTCAGCAGCGATTTATCCTGCAGGAATGATTGCAATAAAAAAACCTCTACTGACAGCCAAAGTGTTAACTGCATCATATACAGTAAATCCTTCCTGCTCTATCATGACACAACACAAATGCTCGTTGGGAAAACAATTCACTATTACACAACACAAATGCTCGTCGGAAGAACAATTCACCATTACACAACACAAATGCTCGTTGGGAGAACAATTCACCATTACGCAACACAAATGCTCATCGACAGAACAATTCACCAGTATAGGAATTAAGAAAACTGTAAGCAAGGCACTGTGCAACATCCACACATTGGTGTGATTCACTCAGCAACTCACAGCATCACAACTCCACATGCAACATTTCAAATGTGTTAGGTATTTACGGTTTTTATTTTCACCTTTATTTACTTATTGCTTACTTCTTTGTACATCAATCGCGTAATTATTTTGTTTGCATAATTAAAGCCTATTTTAGTTTCTTTGTCATTTTTCTTTCTTTATTCATTTTTCTTTCTTTATTCATTTTTGTTTGCCTCTGAGCTGAGCTGCGTGCCTCACCAGCTTGAATCTCGTCAGGTTTGTGACACCATCTTCCACAAACAATGTAACATTGCATCACAGGATGACTAATGTAATCCCCCTCTCCCCTCACCCAATGCCCCTCAAACAAAATCAACCACAGCCATCAAATCAGCGGAAGATTGGCTACAGATGGGGTCACATCAGTACATACTCCTTCTCCTGATTTTAACTCTTTGGCGTTGGCCTGATGATCTTTTGCCCCAGGCATGGCAAACTAGGAGTGCTTGGCAAACTAGGAGAGCTTGGCAAACTAGGAGTGCTTGGCAAACTAGGAGTGCTTGGTGCTTTTATGACAGACAGTCCGCTCATCAAACAATCTCACTGGACACACCTGACATGCCACAGCCTGGCTACAGTGCCACCACGACTGTCACATTTGTTATTTAGGTTGGACAGTCCGCTCATCAAACAATCTCACTGGACACACCTGACATGCCACAGCCTGGCTACAGTGCCACCATGACTGTCACATTTGTTATTTAGTTTGGACAGTCCGCTCATCAAAAAATCTCACTGGACACACCTGACATGCCACAGCCTGGCTACAGTGCCACCATGACTGTCACATTTGTTATTTAGTTTGGACAGTCCGCTCATCAAACAATCTCACTGGACACACCTGACATGCCACAGCCTGGCTACAGTGCCACCATGACTGTCACATTTGTTATTTAGGTTGGACAGTCCGCTCATCAAACAATCTCACTGGACACACCTGACATGCCACAGCCTGGCTACAGTGCCACCATGACTGTCACATTTGTTATTTAGGTTGGACAGTCCGCTCATCAAACAATTTCACTGGACACACCTGACATGCCACAGCCTGGCAAGAGTGCCACCATCACCGTCACATTACTACGCGATCCTGCTAACAGCGCCGCCTG
This sequence comes from Semisulcospira habei, assembly GCA_036245525.1. Classification (NCBI taxonomy): domain Eukaryota; kingdom Metazoa; phylum Mollusca; class Gastropoda; family Semisulcospiridae; genus Semisulcospira; species Semisulcospira habei. The sequence goes on along the minus strand of BTPG01000008.1, from coordinate 1,043,827 downwards.
AACCAAGTACTCTGCCATCCCTTTCGCCAGCTCTCTACGCCGCTCCGCCAGGGACCCATGACCCTCCAGCTGTAGGTCAGAGTGCACAGGAAGTGGTAAGGTGTCAAGGTCACCTCGCTCCATCAACACCTGGTCTTCCATGTCACCCACATGGCTTCCTGCCTCCGTTTTCAGATCGGCCGCAATGGTTAACGCATCCACCTTTTTGCCCCCCTCACCGGCCGATTTTTCAGTCAGGCCCGCATCGTCCATTCCTTTCTCTTCGGCCCCCACGTCCGCTCTATCTCCATCACCGCCATTCTCCAGGAGGTCTCCGGAAGTGTCTAGCGTCATGCCTTCACTGTCGAAACTGACTTTCTTGCTGCCAGAGCCCCCATCCTGTCCCAATCCACTGTGATTTCCAGACTGCCCTCCCAGCAGGTCCTGTAGCGAGCTGCAGACTTTGCTGGGTGCTGGCACCTGGTTCTCTGGCAGCATCTACACAGACAACAAAGTAGTTTACAAAACCGCCATGAGGCCAACATCAACAGCAGTTTGCAAGTGCACAGCTGTGTGGCTTTTGACGTCAGCCGCAGTTTGCAAGCGCATGGCTGTGTGGTTGACGTCAGCCTCAGGGTCTTTTGCTGACTGCGACAATGTTAACCCTCAAGATGCTAACCCTGTCCACTGGTCACCTTGGAAACCAGCCCCATTTCACCACACATGTTAAACCAGCCCAGACTCGGTGATCGCCCCATATCAACATACATGTTAAACCAGCCCAGACTGATCACCCCATTTCACCACACATGTTAAACCAGCCATGACTGATCACCCCATATCAACATACATGTTAAACCAGCCCAGACTGATCACCCCATTTCACCACACATGTTAAACCAGCCATGACTGATCACCCCATATCAACATACATGTTAAACCAGCCCAGACTGATCACCCCATTTCACCACACATGTTAAACCAGCCATGACTGATCACCCCATTTCAACATACATGTTAAACCAGCCCAGACTGATCACCCCATTTCACCATACATGATAAACCAGCCATGACTGATCACCCCATTTCAACATACATGTTAAACCAGCCCAGACTGATCACTCCATTTCAACATACATGATAAACCAGCCATGACTGATCACCCCATTTCAACATACATGTTAAACCAGCCATGACTGATCACCCCATTTCAACATACATGTTAAACCAGCCATGACTGATCACCCCATTTTAACATACATGTTAAACCAGCCATGACTGATCACCCCATTTCAACATACATGTTAAACCAGCCATGACTGATCACCCCATTTCAACATACATGTTAAACCAGCCATGACTGATCACCCCATTTCAACATACATGTTAAACCAGCCATGACTGATCACCCCATTTCAACATACATGTTAAACCAGCCATGACTGATCACCCCATTTCAACATACATGTTAAACCAGCCATGACTGATCACCCCATTTCAACATACATGTTAAACCAGCCCAGACTGATCACCCCATTTCAACATACATGTTAAACCAGCCATGACTGATCACTCCATTTCACCATACACGTTAAACCAGCCCAGACTGATCACCCCATTTCAACATAGATGTTAAACCAGCCATGACTGATCACTCCATTTCACCATACATGTTAAACCAGCCCAGACTGATCACCCCATTTCAACATACATGTTAAACCAGCCCAGACTGATCACCCCATTTCAATATACATGTTAAACCAGCCATGACTGATCACCCCATATCAACATACATGTTAAACCAGCCCAGACTCGGTGATCGCCCCATATCACCATACATGTTAAACCAGCCCAGACTCGGTGATCGCCCCATTTCACAATACATGTTGACCCTAATCATTCGGAATGCACCAGTGTGTGAAATAAGTTTGACTAAAATAGTTCAAGGGTAGTGCCAGAATATCATGTTTTATTTGAGCGATTTACAAAATACATGTACTTGCGGCTGTTATCTATTTTCTTATTGGCTTTGACATTTCACTGGAAGATTTACAGTCCCATACTTTAAGCCTGTCCTGCCTAACACGCACGGAGGTTGGCTGTATCATTGATGTGTGTGTGTAGGTAGCGTTTGTTTGAGGTGGCAGTTGTGGCCTCACCTTTAAGTTTGGTGCCCCTGTGCATGTGGCCACCAGTACTATTTACAGAACTGATGGCTGCATATGCAGGCTAGTTCCCGATATCACTGATCAATGTGTACTGGGCAGCCTATTGTTTGAAGTGATCAGTGGTGGCATCATCCATGATGTCTGTGTGCATTTGGCCACTAGTACTGTTTACAAAGGTGCTGTTTACAGAACTAGTCGCTGAGTATGCATATTAGTTCTGTTATTAGTTGGTAGTCCTGACAAGTCACTACTGACAAGCAGGTAACTCCCTTTGGCAGTTGGTAGGGACTTTAGTCACGATGATTCCTGCAGGAATCACCCTGACAAAAGTCACTACTGACAAGCAGTTTGATGAACATTTTGAAACCTAGGACTGACACAGGACTGATGGCCCTTTGCTTATTGACTGGACAATAATGTAAGGTTGTAATTAACCCATTTAACCCATATCATACTGAGGCTAAAAGCTTCAAATGTGTACACTGTCATATGCAAGCTACATTACAGTACTTACAGATAAGGATATAGACCAACGGCTTTAGTTCAAGGGTGGTGCCAGAATAGCTTGGCACCTACAGGCGCCAAGCTATTCTGGCACTACCCTTGAACTATATTAGTCAAACCTATTTCACGCACTGGTGTATTCCGAATGATGAGGGTTAACCCCAAGGTCGCATTTGACAAATTTTTGAGGCATCACCTGACAACGTATAGCAGTTCCATGGTATGGATCGACCATGGTAAGTCAGTTTGGCGCCATCAGATGCCAAGCTCATCTGGCACTGTCCTTGAATTATCATGGTCGATCCACCTCCTGCTGTAGTGTGTTGGGGTTAAATGGGTTAACGTGAAGGAAGAGATGAAAGACGGCCTACCCGCATGAGAAGATTGGCCACCTCCTGGTCAGAGAAGATCTCCCACACGCCGCTTGTGGCCAGCACCAGGAACTGCGCATACTGGTCCACCATCACGCTGGTCGTGTGCGGCTCCACCAACACGCACTTCTTCAGCACTGGGTCGCCATGGTTACCCAGCCCACGGGTGGTCGCTAGGACTCCGTTCACTCGGCAGTCCACTTCGCTGGTGCTAACAGTGCCACCTGTCGCACAAGATACACATGCAAACAGTCCACTTTGCTGGTGCTAACAGTGCCACATGTCGCACAAGATACACATGCAAACAAAAACACACAGCAATGATCCTTTTATTTCTAAATTATTATTTTTTTTGTTTATAATTTATTTATGGGGGGGGGGGGGTGGCTGGGGAGGGGGGGCTGGGGTGGGGGCGGGGGGTGTTTGCGGGTGTAGTAATATTTTTTCTCTTTTTCATTTACATTTTGTGTTTTGAACACTTGCTGTTGTTGCAGTAAATATCTGGCATCTTGTGTGCATGGCACCATCCCAAGAGCCAATTGCTTTGCAGTATACAACAACATCCATGTGTGATACATCAACCATGATATCTAAATGGTAGTGCCAGATTAACTTGTCTCTACAGCACTAACCCAGTGCTACCACTATCAGATCTGCCTTTAACCCATATAATATACTTTACTTTACTATTAAGAAAGGTGTCGCCCAAAGCCCAAAATGCACTCGATCAGATTAGCTCCAAGGGACGTAATTTTTCATTCAATTCTGAGAATGCTCTTGCTGTGCTAATGCCATGGAATTCCAGGCTGGTAAGCTTGCATTGTGTCTACCTGAAGAGCCCCCCCCCCCCCCCCCCCCCCCCTTGGGGCGAAACCGGACATAGGCGGCAAAAACAAAAATCTACTCAGCAGGTCAAGATCTGTTTGGGAATATTCATGTACTACTCCCCTCATGGAGGGAGTTCAGGATATTCTCCAGCAGATTGAGGGGCGCCTGGAGGTAGTCCCTATTGCTATATCTTGGCTTGACTTCGCAAACGAATATTATAGGAAAAATCTATGGGGGTTGCCCACGACGTCTGCAGGCATGCTCGTGACTGCGGAGGCCAATCCGGGACAGGCAGGTTCGACCGCAGTGGCTGCAGAGGGAGGTCTGGCCAGGGTTCTGAGTTGCGGCATCTCTGTTTTTTTCTCCTGAGCCACTTGTCTTTAAGGCTAGCTCTGCGAGAGTCCTCAAAGGAGACAGCTGCCTTGTAAATGGTGGAGCGCCAGGTGTCACGGTCCGCAGCGAGTGAAGACCACTGACGGTGGTCGATTTGGCAGGCACTAAGCGACTTCTTGAGACAGTCTTTGTATCTCTTCTTTGGTGCCCCTCTGTCTCTGTGTCCAGTGGCGAGCTCGCCGAACAGGGTGATCTTGGGTAGGCGATGATCCTCCATCCTGGAGATGTGCCCCACCCAGCGGGGCTGTGTCCGCAGCAGCAAAGCCTCGATGCTCACAGTTTCTGCCTGTTCAAGGACCTCGACGTTGGTGACATAGTCACTCCAGTGAATGCCCAGGATTGTACGCAGGCAGCGTTGGTGGAAGCGTTCGAGGAGTCGTAGTTGGCTGTGGTAGAGGGCCCAGGACTCGGAACCATACAGCAGGGTTGTGAGGACGACAGCTCTGTACACGCTGATCTTGGTGCCTGTTTTCAGCTGTTGATTGTGCCACACCCACTTATATAGACACCCGAAAGCACTGTTTGCTTTAGCCAGCCTGCTGTCCAGCTCCTTGTCCAGCTTGGCGTCTGATGTGATGATGCAGCCAAGGTAGGTAAACTGGTGCACTGACTTCAGTTTAGAATCGCTGATGGTGATGTGGGGAGGGTGATGCTCTACCTTGGGTGCCGGCTGATGGAGGACCTCTGTCTTTTTCAGACTGACCTCGAGTCCAAAGAGCTGGGCAGCGTCTGTGAAGCAGGATGTGATACGCTGCAGGGCTCTCTCTGTGTGTGCAACGAGGGCAGCGTCATCAGCAAAGAGCAGCTCATGAATCAGTTGGTCTAGGGTTTTCGTGTGGGCCTGCAGTCGTCTGAGGTTGAACAGACTGCCATCGAGACGATACCTGATGTACACTGCATCGTCATCGTCGAGGTTCACTGTGGCCTGCTTCAACATCATGCTAAAAAAGATGGTGAAGAGGGTCAGTGCCAGCACACAGCCCTGCTTCACACCGTTGAGAATGGGGAATGGTTTTGAGAGGTCATTGTTGAGTCTGACCTGCCCTTGCTGGTCCTCGTGCAGCTGGACGATCATGCTGAGGAACTTTGGGGGACAGCCAAGTCGCATCAGGATCTGCCACATGCCTTGCCTGCTCACAGTGTCGAACGCTTTTGTTAGGTCGACAAACGTTACATACAACCCTTTGTTCTGCTCGCGGCACTTCTCCTGAAGCTGTCTCAGCACAAAGACCATGTCGGTGGTGCTCCTGTTGGCTCTGAAGCCACACTGGCCCTCTGGGAAGTGGTCTTCTGCGATGGCAGGTACCAGCCGATTCAGGTGCAGCCTTGCAAGAATTTTCCCAGCAATGGACAGCAGGGTAATTCCATGATAGTTGGAGCAGGCGGACTTCTCTCCTTTGTTCTTGTACAGGGTGATGATGACTGCATCGCGGAAATCCTTTGGTAGTGTTCCTATATGCAGTAGGTGTTAAGTGGAAGGCTCAAAAAGATAGGTATGTTATTCCTTCTCTCCTTCTCTCCCACTACCCTTTCTTTCTAGATGTTGTGAGCAATGCAGTCACAAGAAGGGCAGCTGATGTCCTGATGACACAATGCAAGCTTACCAGCCTGGAATTCCATGGCATTAGCACAGCAAGAGCTTTCTCAGAATTGAATAAAAATTTACATCCCTTGAAGCTAATCTGATTGAGTGCATTTTGGGCTTTGGGCGACACCTTTCTTAAAGTAAAGAATAATTGCACCACAAAATTGCCTAGGTGTTGCCTTTTCAAAATTTGTCTGTCTTCTTCCACTGCAACACCTCATAAAGCTTTAGGGATACAATTCGCGGTGCTACCAGTAAATTCTGGATGCGGCTTTTAGTACATGCGTTGTGTTTGCAATTTTCAGGTTACGCCATATGCCTACCCAAAGAGCCCCCCCCCCCCCCTCCCCCCCCCCCCCCTTGGGGCGAAACCGGTCGTAGGCAGCAAAACAAAAATCTACCCAGCAGTTCCAAGATCTGTTTGGGAATATTCATGTACTACTCCCCTCTCAGGGGTCGGGGGGGGGGGGGGAGGAGGGGTGGTGGGGGGGGGAGGGGGGGGGTGGTGGGGGGGGGGGTGGGGGGGGGGGGGGTGAGGTGGGGAGGTCAGGATATTCTCCAGCCTGGAGGTAGTCCCTATTGCTATATGCAGTAGGTGTTCAGTGGAAGGCTAAAAAATATCATTCCTTCTCTCCCACTACCCTTTCTTTCTAGATGTCGTGAGCGATGCAGTCACAAAAAGGGCAGATGATGTCCTGACGACACATTGCAAGCTTACCAGCCTGGAATTTCATGGCATTAACACAGCAAGAGCATTCTCAGAATTGAATGAAAAATTATATATATCTCCCACCACGAGGGAGCAGTGATTAGCATTAGCAGATGATTTTGAATGCCACAGATTTGTCCATGGGATAGAAATAGTGTAACTCACCCAGGCGTATAACTCGGTCACGCTCCCTCAGGGTGCTGGGTGTGTGATCCTTGGACAGCTTGTAGGCTCGATTTCCTCGCACCAACAGCGCATGCACGTTGCCTGGCAAAAACACAGAGCTACAAGTGCACATCACAGAACATTATGCCCATGAACTCAACACACTCAAAATGAGAACACTTTGTGTTCATTATTGATGTGTGTTCTTTCAACAACTCTGTTGGAAACATGTGAAAAACATTTATATATGTATGTATTGTATAGAATAAAGTTGTAATAGTTATTGAAACTGCTAGTCTTCACAAATGACCCATTAGGTTCAAGATACTGCACTGGTTACACATTACCGCTAACTGCACTGGTTACACGTTACCCACACCGCTGCATCGGGTATAATTACCACTAACCGCACTGGTTACACATTACCACTAACTGCACTGGTTACACGTTACCCACACCGCTGCATTGAGTATAATTACCACTAACCGCACTGGTTACACATTACCGCTAACTGCACTGGTTACACATTACCCACACCGCTGCATCGGGTATAATTACCACTAACCGCACTGGTTACACATTACCGCTAACAGCACCAGTTACACATTACCGCTAACTGCACCAGTTACACATTACCGCTAACAGCACCAGTTACACATGACCACTAACTGCACCGGTTACACATTACCGCTAACAGCACCAGTTACACATTACTGCTAACAGCACCAGTTACACATTACCGCTAACAGCACCAGTTACACATTACCGCTAACAGCACCAGTTACACATTACCGCTAACAGCACCAGTTACACATTACCGCTAACTGCACCGGTTACACATTACCGCTAACAGCACCAGTTACACATTACCGCTAACAGCACCAGTTACACATTACCGCTAACTGCACCGGTTACACATTACAGCTAACAGCACCAGTTACACATTACCGCTAACAGCACCAGTTACACATTACAGCTAACTGCACCAGTTACACATTACCGCCCACTAACAGCACCAGTTACACATTACAGCTAACTGCACCAGTTACACATTACCGCTAACAGCACCAGTTACACATTACCGCTAACAGCACCAGTTACACATTACCGCTAACGGCACCAGTTACACATTACCGCTAACAGCACCAGTTACACATTACCGCTAACAGCACCATTTACACATTACCGCTAACAGCACCAGTTACACATTACAGCTAACTGCACCAGTTACACATTACCGCTAACAGCACCAGTTACACATTACCTCTAACAGCACCAGTTACACATTACAGCTAACTGCACCAGTTACACATTACTGCTAACAGCACCAGTTACACATTACCGCTAACAGCACCAGTTACACATTACCGCTAACAGCACCAGTTACACATTACCGCTAACTGCACCGTCACACATTACCGCTAACAGCACCAGTTACACATTACCGCTAACAGCACCAGTTACACATTACCGCTAACTGCACCGGTTACACATTACCGCTAACAGCACCAGTTACACATTACCGCTAACAGCACCAGTTACACATTACAGCTAACAGCACCAGTTACACATTACCGCTAACAGCACCAGTTACACATTACCGCTAACTGCACCAGTTACACATTACCGCTAACAGCACCAGTTACACATTACCGCTAACAGCACCAGTTACACATTACCGCTAACAGCACCAGTTACACATTACAGCTGACTGCACCAGTTACACATTACCACTAAAAGCACCAGTTACACATTACCGCTAACAGCACAGGTTACACATTACAGCTAACTGCACCAGTTACACATTACCGCTAACAGCACCAGTTACACATTACCGCTAACTGCACCAGTTACACATTACCGCTAACAGCACCAGTTACACATTACCGCTAACAGCACAGGTTACACATTACAGCTAACTGCACCAGTTACACATTACCGCTAACAGCACCAGTTACACATTACCGCTAACAGCACCAGTTACACATTACAGCTAACTGCACCAGTTACACATTACAGCTAAAAGCACCAGTTACACATTACCGCTAACAGCACCAGTTACACATTACAGCTAACTGCGCCAGTTACACATTACCGCTAACAGCACCAGTTACACATTACCACTAACTGCACCAGTTACACATTACCGCTAACAGCACCAGTTACACATTACAGCTAACTGCACCAGTTACACATTACCGCTAACAGCACCAGTTACACATTACCGCTAACTGCACCAGTTACACATTACCGCTAACAGCACCAGTTACACATTACCGCTAACAGCACCAGTTACATATTACCGCTAACAGCACCAGTTACACATTACCGCTAACAGCACCAGTTACACATTACCGCTAACAGCACCAGTTGCACATTACAGCTAACTGCACCAGTTACACATTACCGCTAACAGCACCAGTTACACATTACCGCTAACAGCACCGGTTACACATTACCGCTAACAGCACCGGTTACACATTACTGCTAACTGCACCGGTTACACATTACCGCTAACAGCACCAGTTACACATTACCGCTAACAGCACCATTTACACATTACCGCTAACTGCACCGGTTACACATTACCGCTAACAGCACCAGTTACACATTACCGCTAACAGCACCAGTTACACATTACCGCTAACAGCACCAGTTACACATTACCGCTAACAGCACCAGTTACACATTACCGCTAACTGCACCGGTTACACATTACCGCTAACTGCACCGGTTACACATCTCCTGCATAGTTGTGAGGTGACACCTCCCACATTTTAGAAATCTGGCTTTGTGGTTAAATAGGCTAATCTCCTTGTTAGTGGTAATGTGGAACACATAGTTACTGAGTGTTGCCTCAAAGTGTAGGCAGTGGAACACATAGTTACTGAGTTTTACCTCAAAGTGGAGGCAGTGGAACACATTGTTAATGTGTAACCGGTACGGTTAGCAGTAATGTGTAACCAGTATAGTTAGCAGTAATGTGTAACCAGTGTGGTTAGTGGTAATGTGTAACCGGTGTTATTAGCGTTAATGTATAACCAATGTGGTTAGCAGTAATGTATAACTGGTGTGGTTAGTGGTAATGTGCAACTGGTTCAGTTAGCAGTAATGTGTAACCGGTGCAGTTAGCTGTAATGTGTAACCAGTGCAGTTAGCAGTAATGTGTAACCGGTGCAGTTAGCTGTAATGTGTAACCGGTGCAGTTAGCAGTAATGTGTAACCGGTGCAGTTAGCGGTAATGTGTAACCGGTGCTGTTAGCGGTAATGTGTAACCGGTGCAGTTAGCAGTAATGTGTAACCGGTGCAGTTAGCTGTAATGTGTAACTGGTGCAGTTAGCGGTAATGTGTAACCGGTGCAGTTAGCTGTAATGTGTAACCGGTGCAGTTGGCTGTAATGGATTGTGCATGAGATGGATTGTGCATGAGATGGATTGTGCATGAGATGGATTGTGCAGAAGATGGATTGTGCAGGAGATGGACTGACTATAAAAATTCAAAGGTAGTGCCAGATCAGCTTGGCAAAATCAGGCGCCAAGCTGATCTGGCACTACCCTTGAATTATCATTGTCAATCCATCTCCTGCTGGAGTGCCTTGGGGCTAAATGGGTTAAGACAGAGTGAGGCAGTAGACCACACAGAGTGAGGCAGTAGACCACACAGAGTGAGGCAGTGGACCACACAGAGTGAGGCAGTGGACCACACAGAGTGAGGCAGTAGACCACACAGAGTGAGGCAGTGGACCACACAGAGTGAGGCAGTAACCACACAGAGTGAGGAAGTGGACCACACAGAGTGAGGCAGTAGACCACACAGAGTGAGACAGTAGACTACACAGAGTGAGGCAGTGACCACACAGAGTGAGGCAGTAGACCACACAGAGTGAGGCAGTAGACCACACAGACTGAGGCAGTAGACCACACAGAGTGAGGCAGTAGACCACACAGAGTGAGGCAGTGACCACACAGAGTGAGGCAGTAGACCACACAGAGTGAGGCAGTAGACCACACAGAGTGAGGCAGTGGACCACACAGAGTGAGGCAGTAGACCACACAGAGTGAGGCAGTGGACCACACAGAGTGAGGCAGTAGACCACACAGAGTGAGGCAGTGGACCACACAGAGTGAGGCAGTAGACCACACAGAGTGAGGCAGTGGACCACACAGAGTGAGGCAGTGGACCACACAGAGTGAGGCAGTGGACCACACAGAGTGAGGCAGTAGACCACACAGAGTGAGGCAGTGGACCACACAGAGTGAGGCAGTGGACCACACAGAGTGAGGCAGTGGACCACACAGAGTGAGGCAGTAGACCACACAGAGTGAGGCAGTGGACCACACAGAGTGAGGCAGCAACCACACAGAGTGAGGAAGTGGACCACACAGAGTGAGGCAGTAGACCACACAGAGTGAGACAGTAGACTACACAGAGTGAGGCAGTGACCACACAGAGTGAGGCAGTAGACCACACAGAGTGAGGCAGTAGACCACACAGACTGAGGCAGTAGACCACACAGAGTGAGGCAGTAGACCACACAGAGTGAGGCAGTGACCACACAGAGTGAGGCAGTGACCACACAGAGTGAGGAAGTATACCACACAGAGTGAGGCAGTAGACCACACAGAGTGAGGCAGTAGACCACACAGAGTGAGGCAGTGACCACACAGAGTGAGGCAGTGACCACACAGAATGAGGCAGTCGACCACACAGAGTGAGGCAGTAGACCACACAGAGTGAGGCAGTGACCACACAGAGTGAGGCAGTGGACCACACAGAGTGAGGCAGTGGACCACACAGAGTGAGGCAGTGGACCACACAGAGTGAGGCAGTGGACCACAGAGTGAGGCAGTGGACCACACAGAGTGAGGCAGTGGACCACACAGAGTGAGGCAGTGGACCACATCGCACAATTCTGTTTTTCCCAACCTGCGTTAGCCAGATGAATGAAGCCCAGCTCTTTAGGCGGCCCGTACTTGGACTGTGCACCACCCTGGTCTTCCCCGGGTGTGAGCCCTGCTCCTTCGCCTCTCCCCTCGCCTGTTGTCCTGTTGTTCCTGTCCTCCTTGCCATCCGTCTTCTCGCACGTGCTCTCAATCAGCACAGACAGCGCCGAGCACCCACTCCAACGCACCTTGGACCACTCGTCCTTTCCATAGGACAGCAGAATGTCCAGCAGGTAGAAGCTCTTCTCAAACGCCCGCCCGATCTTCTCTGCCAACGGATGACGCTTTCTCTCCGTGCGGTACGTGGGGGGTCTGGAGGTCTTGGGGGTGGAGGCATTGGATGGGAATTCCTCCAGTAACTTCTTGTACCTTTCTTCACACAGCTGGATGATTCTCTGCGTCAGTTCGTTGTCGTCGGGCTGGATGGAGACGGGGACGTCACTCAGACCCTGCGTTGTGTTGCTGGTGGAGTGGGTGGGACTATAAGGCGCAACGTCAGATTTTCCATCCAGCCTTGTGCCGGGCCCAAACACAAAGCTGTGGTGTGAGATGTCCGTGTCCACATTGCCGGGCTCGCTCTCGCTGCTCATCACCACAGAGCTGTCAAACTTCACCAGCTCATGCAACAACATCTTGTGCAGCAAGCTGGCTGCGACCTCTGCTGAAAAGCGGCCGTGGTAACCGTCAAACAGGCCCAAGTAAGACTTGTTGGTGTCTTCCCCAAAGCTGTCCTGATAGACTTTGGTGTCCTCCATGTCGCTCTTCCACACGGTGTTGGGACTGGCGCACATGCCAAGAGCGTAGACACACGGGGGGGTGCAGGAGAGTGCCGTACCATGACAGCTGGCATCCACCTTCTCCTTCACCTTGCGACAATTTTCAAATGTGTCTTCGATCTCAGCCTTCAGCAGCTCGTACGCGTCATTCACAATCTGCACCTGCTTGGCCTCGATGGGGTTCTCCTGTGTTGCTTCCTTTTTCATACGGCGAAGTACGGCGTTCCTTCGCTTGAGCAGCAGGTCAGAGTTTTCTGGTGTGGCCGTGCCCTTGTAGTTGAGAGTTACCAAGGCATTGTGGTATGCGCGATGGTGCTTCAGCTGCCGGATGTCAATGTAAAATCGGCACTGGTCACAGAACAGCGTAATGTCCGGCTTGATGGTGTAGTCACTGAGAAATGTCTCCGGCGTGTCTGAAAGTGAGAAATGACAACACAGCTTTTAATAATAATATAATAATAAGACACTCGTAATGAGAAACATCACCGGGCTGTCAGCTGATGATTAAAGCTGCCTTCTGCAGGCAGGGAGACATGAAATGAGAAACATCACCAGGTTGTCAGCTGATGATTAAAGCTGCCTTCTGCCATCAGCTAATCTGGCACTACCCTTGAATTATCATGGCTGATCCACCTCCTGCTGTAATGCACCAATGCTAAATGGATTAAAACAAGCAAGGCAATTCACCTGTGTCCACGTAACACATGACAGTGAATACCTGATCGGAACGGGTCCTGTGCCTTGAAAATGTCGGTGGGCGGCTGTGGTTCCCCATCATCAACCGGCTCTTCTTCCATGACCGGCTGCTTGCCCAGGCTGGCCACCTCTGCTGGCACACTGCTGTACTCTGACATGCGTCGACTGAAGGTGCTGTATTCCGAGTATTGCCGGCTCATCTTGATGCTTTCCTCTTACACTGCAACACATGCGCACTGCTGTACTCCCCAAAAAGGGACTTAAAAAGAAGCATTTTAAGGAATTTTTGGGCTGCGGTAGGGGGTGGGGGGGTGGGGGTTTCAGAATCCCTGGAACACGCCCCCCCTCCCCCACCCCCTTCCCCTCCAAAGATCCGCTCCTGGTGTGCATCAAGCTTTGCATGCTATGCATGTGTAAGCTGGTGTGCTATGCATGTGTAAGCTGGTATGTTTAACCCATGCAGCCTGATGCACTACAGCATGTGATGGACTGACCATGATAATTCAAGGGTAGTGTCAAATTAGCTGATGGTGCCAAGCTAACCTTGCACTACCTTTAAATTATCATGGTTGATCTATATCCCGGAATTGGTACATGTATGTTGTGTGACACCTGTAGAATGTGGTACATGTTTGTTGTATGACACTTGTAGAATGTGGTACATGTTTGTTGTGTGACACCTGTAGAATGTGGTACATGTTTGTTGTATGACACCTGTAGAATGTGGTACATGTTTGTTGTATGACACCTGTAGAATGTGGTACATGTATGTTGTATGACACCTGTAGAATGTGGTACATGTTTGTTGTATGACACCTGTAGAATGTGGTACATGTATGTTGTATGACACCTGTAGAATGTGGTACATGTTTGTTGTATGACACCTGTAAAATGTGGTACATGTTTGTTGTATGACACCTGTAGAATGTGGTACATGTTTGTTGTATGACACCTCTAATATATCTGGGAAATGTGGCCTTGGTGTTAAAAGAGTTAAGAACATGAACGTGTATAATTATGTGATATGTTAAGAACATAAACGTGTATAATTTTGTGATATGTTAAGAATATAAACGTGTATAATTGTGATATGTTAAGAATATACATTTTTACAAGAGAGAGTCTGAATGTGAAGACCAGTACACGTGTGTGCCCGTCAGTGTCCATGTGAAATCATGATAATAACAATAAGACAAGAAACACAAATGTAAACAGGCATAGTATGGGGACAGTTAGGATGAGTTGTGGTAGTGATGATTCTACCTGTGCTTGGCTGTGCCTACCGATCTCTGCTTGCTGAGTGAGTGTGTTGGTGGAGGGGTGGATCGCGCGGTGACCACAGTGGAGGTACCTTGTAAGTTGTATTTCAGCTGTACAGTTGCGTCAGTGGAAAAGAACAAGATGTAAAAATAAAGTGATATGTTCGTCGTAATACCTTAGCCAATAATGCTCTCGGTAAGCATCGGAGAAAATGTCACTGGCCGGGCCTTTGGCTTCTGTGCATCGTCTGCTCGCCGTAGCTAGGCAAACATTGACACAGGAAGTTGGCATTTCCTGATCGGCCAGAGTGACTTCTCTTGTCTTGCGTAAACGTTGGGTACGCTGTGTCGATAACGAACGCAGATAGTAAATTGTAATTCCTGTTAATCAGACAAACGCATGCATTTGAAGTGAGATGGGTTCTGTTTCAATCCCTGTATATTGTGTGCTATTTGTTTATGCAAGTAAGAATAAGTCTGCGTGCTTTTCCAGTGTCATAAACGCTACACGTGAGCGTAAAGGTTGCAATTTTAAGTATGCGTGCACCAAAATCGGTTCAAATCTTCGTTAAAAGAGCAAAATATAAATTATAGGGCCGACGTTTGCCAAGAAGACTGAAAGGCATTGACTCGTGAGCCTGAACGATTGGACAGCTCAGATAATGCGCGGCTCTTGCTGATCATCAAAATTGATTTGGGAACTGGACGTGCGGAATGTGGGGTCACTTGGCGCGGGTCACATGAACTTTTATCTGTGAGAAGAGAAAGCAGGACATGCGCACGACACACTTAGGGTGTAAAGGTCAATCACTCTAACGATGTGGGCAAGTAAAAACAAAACCAAAACTACCTGATCACTTAGATACAATGGAAGTAATGACAACTACAGACAGCTGGGGTGGCTAGAAACTTGGGCTTGCTTTCATAAACATGCTGACGTTCACCCTTGCTGATGAACATTGCTTGTATTGTGACAGTGTTGCTGATGAACATTGCTTGTATTGTGACAGTGTTGTGTTGTTAAAAAAAAGTATTCACTTGGATACGTTACATCAAACCAAGTACAGTATCCAGTATCAGCAAGATACTGATTATCTTGAATATTTCTGTTGTGTGACGTAAAAGACAAAGTTATATTGACTTAATTAACAACCAGAAGTTAGTTGGTTCATGCTAAATTGAACTGCAGATGCACTTCTCTTTTTTTCATCCATAACAGTATTGTGCTATATTTTTCTTTTCTTTTACAGAACAGCTGATCAGAAGTGTGTAATGTCAACATCCTGGACCATCTGAGTTGGACAGCAAACCTGATAATAAGAGTGTCAGCTGCACTCCCTGTCAAGGATCACGATGGCTGAAGTGGGGGAACGACAACCCCTCCTCTCTTCACAAACGTCTGATAAGGATCACGGAGGTCAGAGATATGGAGGGAATTCCTTTGATGCTGGGACCCTGGCCCACTATCAGGGGGGGAACCAGATCTACAATCACGGGGAACGAGAGCTGTCCGCGAGACTCAGGCGCTCAGCCAGCATGGAGGCCAAACCAGTCACACTATCATGGCAGAATGTTAATGTTTATGTCACTGAAAAAAAGAAGAAAAAGCAAGTGCCAGTGGATTCTGAGCATGGGACTATTGTACTTGGAGGGACGCCTGTCAGTGGCCAAAAACAGATTATCAAAAATGGTGAGTCGCAATTCCAATTTGATACAGAAAGTCCAGATGTCTATACTGTTTGCAAACAGTGTGTCATGTCAAGTTACAAATTGTGCGATAAGATGTGAACCATATATTTTGTTTCCCAAGCATGATAAGGCAGGATTTGAATCGACCATATTTCAAGCTAATCGGACACCATGTTTAAACTGTCATGGTTTCATTAGTCTCCAGGACAGCGACATAGACCTCAGATGGAGGATATCGCAATTTTTGAAAATTTTGTCTTTTTGTGGGTTAAAGACATTGTTTTTGATGTCAAAGAATGACTTTTGTCATAGACCTGACATTTTGAAGTCATCTAGTAGTAGTAGTATTGTGAGGACAAAATAGGCCGTGAGGCCTTTGCAAACGTCCTTTCTTTCTTTAATTACTTTATGGGTCTGCTATGCATGCAAATTTTCCTAAAAAATCATTCATCATAGGAATAGAAAATCTCTTTAAATTTTGGTATTAGAAGTAGTGTGTGTGTGAGTGCGAGAATGAGTCCATAAGCGTAGCGTTGAGAATGAGTCCATAAGCGTAGCGTTGAGAATGAGTCCATAAGCGTAGCGTTGAGAATGAGTCCATAAGCGTAGCATTTTTGAATGGTGACTTTTCATGAGTGTTTATGACTACTTTATAATTATTTTCTGAATTTTTCTTTCTGTTCTGTCCTGGCTGAAAAGTGCTTATTTTCCTTCCTGTTCTGTCCTGGTTGAACTTGAAGAGAGCTTATCAGTTGTTGTTGTGTGCAGACATTGACAGGTCAAGATGTGTAACATACATAGGTACACTGCCTCTTTTTGATCACACTTGTAATTTGTTAAAACTTGTATTATTTATTTCTTGATTCCATGGTTTTGCCATCAAGTATGCAGGTGTATGCTTTATCATGTATGGATGTCAGCATGCGCTCATTTTCCTTGTTTGCTTATTAATCAAGTTGTCTGAAAACACAGATTTTGAAAATAACTTTTGACTTTGAGATTATAATTTTTGTCCAGTGTCGGGTGTTATCAAGTCTGGCACGCTTGTGGCTGTCATGGGAGCAAGGTAAATGTTCAGTTTCATAGCTTTTAGCTAGCTCCACGCACTTCAGTCAAAGGCATCATTTAGATTTAGCATCATTACTTTGTGAGTTTGTCTGATGAGTGTAGGTAGAGCTTACTTACTTACTTACGCCTGTCACCCTTCCCCGGCTATAGGCCGTCGACGAGAGACCTCCAGAGACTCCTGTCTTGTGCTTCTCCTTCGATTTTACTCCAGGTGGTTCCCATTCTCTTGATGTCTGCTTGGAGGTCTCGACGCCAGATGTTTCTCGGCCTGCCTCTTTTCCTCTTTCCCTGGGGGTTCCATGACAATGCCTGCCTAGTGATACTGAAAGCTGGCTTTCTCAGACTGTGACCAATCCATCCCCGTCTTCTTCGCCCAATTTCATTCTCTGCTGTTATCTGCTCTGTTCTCTCCCAGAGTCTGACGTTGCTGATCTTCTCTGGCCAGTGAATTTTCAAAATTCTTCTAAGGCAACTGTTTATAAAGATCTGTACTCTGTTGACTGTGGTTTTTGTCAATTTCCAAGTCTCTGCTCCATATAGGAGAACTGCTTTTACGTTTGAGTTGAAAATCCGGACTTTGGTGTGTTGTGACAGCTCTCTGGAACTCCACACTTTTTTCAATCAGAGAAAGGCTGCTCTGGCTTTACCGATTCGTGCTCTGACATCAGTGCCGCCTTTTTTGTCTATGATGCTCCCGAGATAGGTGAAGGACTCCACCTCCTCCAATGGGGTGCCAGCAAGCAAGACTGGTTCTTCCCTGGTTGTGTTCAGCCTCATTGTCTTTGTTTTCTGTTTGTGGATGGTGAGGCCCACTTGGGACGAGATGTCAGCAAGACTTGTGGTCTTGTCCTGCATTTGTTGATGAGTATGGGACAGTAAAGCCAAGTCATCTGCAAAATCGAGGTCGTCAAGCTGTGTCCACTGTATTCCACTTCGTCTGTGCTCTGTGGTCCTCTTCATGACCCAGTCTATGGCCAGTAGGAAGAGGAACGGAGACAGCAAACACCCCTGCCTGACACCGGTTCTGACCTGGAGCTCCCTGGTGAACTGCTCTTCATGGATCACGTGACATGTCATGCCATCGTAGCTGCTCTTAATCAGGCGGACGAGCTTTGTGGGTACACTGTAGTGTCTTAGAGTTTCCATAGAGTCTCTCGATCCACGCTGTCAAATGCTTTCTCATAATCCACAAAGTTGACGTACAGCGGGGAGCTCCACTCCAGAGACTGTTCCACGATGATGCGGAGAGTGGCGATCTGGTCTGTACATGATTGGTTTTTCCTGAATCCTGCTTGCTGGTCTCTCAGCTGGGGGTCAATGGAGCTCTTCATTCTCTCCAGGATGATCCTGTTGAAGACCTTTCCTGGTACTGACAGCAAGGTGATTCCTCTATAGTTGGAACACTTGCTGAGATCGCCTTTCTTGGGAAGCTTGATTAGGTACCCCTCCTTCCAGTCAGCCGGCATCACCTCCTCTTCCCAGATCTTTCCAAACAGTGGGTACATCATCTCTACTGTTGTCTCTAGGTCTGCTTTTAGAGACTCCGCTGGGATGCCATCTGGCCCTGCTGCTTTGCCGTTCTTCAAAAATGCCACTGCTCTTCTGATCTCTTCCCGGGTGGGTCTGTCACAGCTGATGGGTAGGTCAGTCTCTGCTGGCTGGATGTCGGGTGGGCTGGGTCTGTTCAGTAACTTTTCAAAATACTCGGCACATCTGTCGAGTTGGTCTGCTCTGTCTGTAATAGGCTTGCCTTCTTTGTCTTTTACTGGTCTTTCTGTATGGCCATACTTGCCTGACAATCTTCTGGTAATGTCGTAGAGCTGTTTCATGTTGCCGCTGCCTTTTCTGCCTCTGCTGCCAGGCTGTCTGTGTAGGCTCTCTTGTCTGCCCTGATACTCCTCTTCACCTCGCGGTTGGCATCCGAGTATTCCTCCTGTGCCCTTGCTTTGGCTGCTCTCGTGCGACTGTTATTGACAACTGCTTTCTTCTGCTTCCTCACTTCTATCTTCTTCAAGGTCTGTGCCGACAGCCAGTCCTTGTGATGGTGTTTCCTGAACCCTACAGTGTCTTTGCAGGTTGAGTTCAGCATCTCTCTAACTTCCACTGCTGCTCTGTGGTGACCGCCTCCTCTTCATTTACTAGCTCCTGTAGCGCTTGAAACCGGTTGGACAGCGCAGGGTCTTATGGCATGGAGATCAGTACGGATAAAAGCAAAGTGATGATCAACACCACAAGCGACAGCAGCAGCAACATCCACATGAACGGCCAGAAGCTAGAAGAGGTCAATAGCTTCAAGTACTTGGGAGCCACCCTGTCCAAAGACGGTAGTTGCATAGCAGAGATCCGTATCAGGATAGGTACAGCAACATCCGCAATGGCCAGGCTAGACAGGATATGGCGAAGTAATTCCATCAGCTTCACCATCAAGTACAGGCTTTACAAGTCCCTCGTAGTGCCTATTCTACTCTACGGCTGTGAGACTTGGACACTGCTTGCAGACTCAGAAAAGAAAATCCAGGCCTTTGAGAACAAGTGCCTGAGGAAGTTGCTCCGCATCTCGTACCGCGAGCACAAGACCAACGAATATGTACGGAGCATCGTCACTTCCCTGGTGGGCCCACATGAACCCCTTCTGGCAACCGTGAAACGGCGCAAGCTTGCTTGGTTTGGCCACGTGACCCGACACAACACCTTGTCCAAGACTATCCTCCAAGGCACTCTCGAAGGAAGTCGTCGGCGAGGTCGTCAGAGAAAGAGTTGGGTCGCAAACATAAAAGAATGGACCGAACTCGAGATGCCAGACTTGCTTGCCACCGCCCAAAATAGAACTCAGTGGAGAGCACTGTCTGTTGCTGCTGCCTTTCAGTCCCCCCAACGCCCAGTTCGGGCAAGGGACTGATGATGATGATGATGTAGCGCTTGAAACCGGTTGGACAGCACCAGTTTGAACTCTTCTCTCACTCCAGTCTCTCTCAGGAGGCCTACATTATAGCGCTGTCTTCTTCTTGTCTCTGTGCGGCTTTTCTTTAACTTGAGCTTTATTCTTAAGGCAAGCAGATGGTGATCTGAAGCGACATCTGCTCCCCTCCTCACTCGAACATCTTGAAGGGATCTTCTAAATTTCTTGCTAATGCAGATATGGTCTATTTGGTTCTCTGTAGTATGGTCAGGTGAGACCCAAGTTGCTTTGTGTATTCTTCTGTGTGGGAAGATGCTGCCTCCAATGACAAGTCTGTTTAGAGCACAAAAGTCTACAAACCTCTCCCCGTTCTCACTCATCTCCCCTAGTCCCTGTCTCCGTATCACCTCTTCGTATCTGGTGTTGTCCTCCCCTATTTTGGCATTAAAATCGCCCATGACGATGGTGATGTCTCGCTCCGCACATTTGTCCACAGCACTCTGGAGTCGGTCATAGAACTTTTGTTTCTCTTCCTCGTCGCTGTCATTAGTGGGCGCATAACAATGGATGACATTCAGCTTGATCTTTTTCTTGGTTCTAAAGGCTGCTGTGATAATTCTTGGCCCAAGAGGTTCCCAGCCCATCAGTGCTCTCTGTGCCACTGGTGACAGCATGAATGCTACTCCTTCTGTATGGGGGACATTCTCCTCTTCATGACCTGAATACAGAATCATCTCCCCACATAACAGCCTTTTCTGGCCAGACTGCGTCCATCTGGCTTCACTGATACCTAGCAGAGAAAGGTTGTACTTTTGCGTTTCCGTTGCTATCTGGGCGGCCTTGCCGCTCTGGTACATGGTCTTGACATTCCATGTACCCATGGTTGTGTCCCTGGATAGAGAGAGGCGGCTCGGTCCTGTGGCTTCCGAAGACTTCTGGCTTTCACCACAGGATTATTTTTACTTGACTACAGCGGGGCCACTCTTCATTATCGCTATCAGTTAGCCACTCCATGTTTGATCCATTATCGCTATCAGTTAGCCACTCCGTGTTTGATCTGTTGCTGATAAAGTGTGGTGCATGATAACTTACATAGATGTACTTAGAATCCTTGATGTTAGATATGGATTGAATGATTGTTGATTGTACGTTCCAGTACCTTCCACAATCCTCAGTAGTGTTGATTGTACGTTCCAGTGTTGATTGTATGTTCCAGTGTTGATTGTATGTTCCCATACCCTCTACAATCCTCAGTAGTGTTGATTGTACATTCCAGTGTTGATTGTACATTCCAGTGTTGATTGTACATTCCAGTGTTGATTGTACATTCCCGTACCCTCCATAAATCCTCAGCAGTGTTGATTGTACAGTCCAGTGTTGATTGTACATTCCAGTGCCCTCCACAATCCTCAGTAGTGTTGATTGTGCATTCCAGTGTTGATTGTACATTCCAGTACCCTCCATAATCCTCAGCAGTGTTGATTGTACGTTCCAGTGTTGATTGTACATTCCAGTACCCTCCATAATCCTCAGCAGAGTTGATTGTACGTTCCAGTGTTGATTGTACGTTCCAGTGTTGATTGTACGTTCCCGTGTTGATTGTACGTTCCTGTACCCTCCACAATCCTCAGCAGTGCAAGCCTTTCCTCAGTCATTTCTTGGTATTTCCTCTCTACCATTAGTGCCTCTCTTAAACTTCAGTATGGCGGAGAACAGTTTGATCCTCTCCACCATTAGTGCCTCTCTTAAACTTCAGTATGGCGGAGAACAGTTTGGTCCTCACGACCATTAGTGCCTCTCTTAAACTTCAGTATGGCAGAGAACAGTTTGATCCTCTCCACCATTAGTGCCTCTCTTAAACTTCAGTATGGCGGAGAACAGTTTGATCACCACCCAACATCCTCTCACCCCCCACGCCCCCAAACCCCCCCCCCCCACCCCCCCTCCGATCCCAATTTATGTGTTGTGTGTTACACTTAAAGATATGGTGTATGGTTGGGGAAGGGAGCTTGGGATAGGGACCGGTACTGTTTGTTTATTTTGTTTGTTTTTTGTTTTTTTTTGGGGGTGGGGGGTGGGGATGGAGTGGTGTAAAGTTGATTGGGCTGTCATTTGTTAGAGTGATGTCCCTGCATTGTAGTGTCTGGTCATTTTGACAGGAAATGATTCTTTCACGTCTTTGATCAAGTACATGGGTGACAGTCTGCAGTCCTGGAGACTGATTCAGCTCATTCAAAGCCCCCGGACACTAAATTGCAGCCTTTTGCTAGCCAGTTCCATTTGCAAAAGGCATAAATTCTCATGAGCCCCTCCGGATACAGGGACTGATGAGAATTGATCTCTTGCTGGCCATGGGTAATGGGAAATAGTCCCTGGACCATTTTCAGTCATTTAATTAACTCATTGTACCCCATCACCGAAATCCCCCCAAATGTTGCCGTTGTCCTCTGAAGATTGCATTGCAGTGCAGGACACAGATCAACCATGATAGTTCAAGGGTGATGCCAGAAAAGCTTGGTGCCTATAGACGCCAAGCTATTCTGGCATCACCCTTGAACTATCATGGTCGACCCTTATCTTGCTGTGGTGTGTCTGGGGTAGAAGGAGTTAAACGTTTCCCACTGTCACCCATGTTAGTGTGTTTCTGGCATCACCCTTGAACTATCATGGTCGACCCTTATCTTGCTGTGGCGTGTCTGGGGTAGAAAGAGTTAAACGTTTCCCACTGTCACCCATGTTAGTGTGTTGTGTATGAATGGTGGGAAGGACGCTAACCCCTGACTGCAATTCTGTTTACATGTTCTACACCTACTGCTTCCCCCCGCCCCCTCCCTCCACCCCCCAACCCTGCCTGCCAACCTACACATGCACACACAGAGGAAAAAATAAACTCTGTGTAAGTGTGACGTGGTAGTTGTTGTCGTAGTATGATTCAATCACACCAGACACACACAGGTAGGGTTCTTGTAGAAAAAAATCACTCGGTTGCAACTCATCACACGTGGCATAAGGTTGTAGACCACACTGGAGTAACAGTTCCAACAGTGCACTATCTCTCTACATGAATCCACAATTTTGATACACTGTGTCTCTCATACAATGCATCAACACTGATACACTGTCTCCTCTGCAATGCATCCACACTTTGATACACTGTCTCCCATACAATGAATCCACAATTTTGATACACTGTGTTTCCCATACAATGCATCAACACTGATACACTGTATCCTCTGCAATGCATCCGCAGTTTTGATACACTGTGTCTTTCATACAATGCATCAACACTGATACACTGTATCCTCTGCAATGCATCCGCAGTTTTGATACACTGTGTTTCCCATACAATGCATCAACACTGATACACTGTATTCTCTGCAATGCATCCGCAGTTTTGATACACTGTGTCTTTCATACAATGCATCAACACTGATACACTGTATCCTCTGCAATGCATCCGCAGTTTTGATACACTGTGTTTCCCATACAATGCATCAACACTGATACACTGTATCCTCTGCAATGCATCCGCAGTTTTGATACACTGTGTCTCTCATACAGTGCACACACATATTTCCTAACACCCTCTTTTAAAATATTACAGATTTCCAGAACAATCCTGCAAATTACACAACTCAGCCAGTCACTGAGCATGTCGGACCACTTCCATTGCCCCTAGTGAGATAAATAAAGTTTATTGAATTGAATTGAGAAAAGAAAACATAACCAAAACACATTATTATTCATTAAAAGGAACACTCTAGATCTGTCTACCATTTTCCACTGTGATGAAGCTCTATGCTCGTACATAGTGGCTCACACATTAGGGTTAGTACGGTACGGTTTTTGTTAACGGTTTGTTTGTGCCGATAGTCCGTGTAACTCGTTGCCCACGTGAAATCTTTAAGACATGGTTAGCATGGGAGTTTTAGTGAGTACTGTTATAGTGAGTTCTAGGCGGAAGCTGTCTTGCAGAGCAGAAATACGTTAATACGGGCTTTCTTGTCAGAGGAATCAGATGTGTTTGAGATACCTAGCCCGTATTCCAAGACTCTGAAGCCTAGAATTCAGGTATGTTTCTATATATGTAGTATTGATAGTTGCTTAGTTAAAGACAGTATGCGTTGCTAAGAGTAATTTGCTTGTATAGTGTTGGCCGGTTTGGTTCAGTTATGTTGGTTTAGAATTCAGTGAAGTAACCAGTGTTTTTGGTATACAGTTATTTACCGAGATGGATGACTAAAGGAATGTAAGGTGTGTATGCTTAAGTCGCTATGAAGGTAGTACGTGGATGGTTAAGCATAGTCTTTTCCAGTGTATAGAGTAGTGTATAGCAAGAGTGTTAGGCTATAGTCTGTTTCAAGATAGTGACAGAGATATGGGGGTGTTACGGAAGTAGACAGTTTATGAAGCACGTGTGTGTGTGTGAATGAACGTGTGAGTTATTTGTATCAGCCAGGTTACATGACGTTTCTCATTGATCCAATATGTTGTGTGTTTAGCAAGTGTTACGTTGGGACTTTTGTTGTCGTATTCAGAGTGCTTGTAAAGAGTGGAACGATAGACGCCAAGACGTCAGTCACAGGTGGGACCTAACGTGAGGTCATCCCTCCAGCTCTTCACTCAGAGTGAGTCTGATCGGGACCAAGATACCCGGATCACAGTGAGAACTGCGCTACGGTGCAAGTACAAGGACGTCCGTGTTACAGACAGGACGACAGGAAAGAGCATACAACGGACTTGCACGCCTAGACGTGAGAAGGACCAACGTAACCAGGCAATAACATCAAACAGGTTGGAGACTGAGAACTAACACCTAGCCTGGCGAGATATTGTGAATTGTGTGTGTGTGATGTTCGGATGTTAGTAGAGAAGTGTATATAGTTTGATAATCTTTTTGAACCTTTTAGTGTATAAAAGTTACTTTAGAAAGGGAGCCCGTGTGTTGAGTTTTACCGCATGAATGCGCCCGTCTGAGTCAGTGGCGGTGTATGCGTCTGTTGTGCGAGAGTCTGTGCGTACGACTGTGGGCAAGTCTGCGTGCGTTACATCCACTAACATCTAGGTGCATCATGTAAATGTTACGAAATGTAGCCAACGTGTACTACAAAACATTTAGGTCATGTTTGAGGTCACTAGAACAGTTGCGCCTTTTCCAGAACCTTAGGGTGTAATATAGGTCAGACTTTACAACAAGTTAGTGAAATGTGCAACATTGTAGCTACACAACAAAAATCCATGGCAATTGTCCATGCAAAAGAAAACGAATCATACTAAAAAGGTACGTGATTCTTATCTAAAATAATGCAACTGAACATCAGATCTTTTCCTATGATCAACACACACATGCCCAAAAAAAGAATAACACAACCACAAACATAACACTAAGAAGAAAAGGATATAGAAATGCCCATCAACTTGTCGAGTTCAAATTCACTAAAGAATATTGTTTTAATCCCTACGTCACATGACCAATTCCTTTAGCGCAAACTGTACCACATGACTGAGCTACAAAAATCCTTATAGCGACTAATGGCAGACTTTTGGTATGGTATGGTATGGTATGGTATGGTGTCTCCGAGGTGCACATATCTAATTAAAGATGCTTGAGGCGCCGCCGTAGGGATGGAAGCTGGAGCTTTGAAAGCCTGCTGCTACTAAGCACTGCTTTATGTGCGAACCTCCATTCGGCTATTAACTTCGGTGCATGTGAAATATTTCTGTTTCCATTTCACCGGCCCTAGCGGGCCTTCTCTTTTTGATTAGTGTAATGGGATTTTTAACGTGCGCACTTGATGATTATGCATGCTGTGCACACGAAGGCGAGACAGGCAACCGTAAACCGAGTCTGTACATAAATTTGACTCGATGGGAATGAGGAAAAGTCCACATCCCATTCCTGCCCTCCAGGGGATTCGAACCCGGGATCTTATGACTGCCAGCGCAGTGTCTTATCCACTAAGCTACGTCCCCATGTCTACGTCCCCATTGTAGCCCTCTTTCTGACGCATCTTGTATGCCAGTTTTCTTCTGTAAAAGACCACCTAAATATTCTAAAGGACAAAGTTGCTTAGTGTTGTTTGAAACAGCAGGCAGACTACTGGAGTTGTTTGTATCACACATCTGCAGCAATAGTGTGTAACAGACCACTAAAGAAAGAATCTATCTTTGCGGAATCGATGATGATGATAAAACGTTTATTAGGATAAAGTTTTAGGCATTGAAATACCTTTCTTCCAAACTGTCCTTTGTTCACTATAGTACATTATAACAAAAATCACTATAACAAGACATCAAAAATCACTATAACAAGACATCAAAAATCACTATAACAAGACATCAAAAATCACTATAACAAGACATCAAAAACTAACTGCACATGAGCATACTAGCTACTATTTTAGTGAAGAATTTTACTTTTTGTAGGCAAACGGTCACGCACCTCTTCCGCTGACAATTTGTAGGACAATGCTGCTGGTCATGCAGACCCCAACGTTATCAAAGATCTTAAATTATGTCACATGCCTATTATTTATACATGTATATTTTTGGGACATCAGTCATGTCTGGCGTGATCCAGGTCAGACGATCTCAGCTTGATTTCTTTTACGAAAATAGTGGAGAAATGAACACAGCCTGAGGGGTACAATGGTTTCTTTGACCTCCCGAAGGCCTACAAGGGTCCATGTAGTGAACCCCTGCTACCAATTACTTAACATGTTTGCTCCTGCACAGTGTGCTCTGTCATAATATTACATGTTTTTGCGTTTTTTCTGTAGTGGGGCGGGAAAATCTACCCTTCTAAATGTGCTGACAAACCGTAACCTGAAGGACTACATCGTGCAAGGAGAGGTCAAGGTCAATGGCATTGCTGTCGGCAGCGGAATCCGAAACATCTCGGCATATGTGCAGCAGGATGATCTGTTTATAGGGACACTGACTGTCCGCGAGACACTCACGTTCAGGGTAAGCTGGTGTGGGGGGTTTATTGACGAACATCACACTGACTGTCCGCGAGACACTCACGTTCAGGGTAAGCTGGTGTGGGGGGTTTATTGAGGAGCATCATGCTGACTGTCTGTGAGTCACTCACTTTCAGGGAAAGCTGGTGTTTTTTGTTTTGTTTTTTTTGATGAACATCATGCTGACGGTGAGTCACTCACTTTCAGGGTAAGCTGGTGTGGGCGGTTTATTGATGAACATCATGTTGTCAGTCACTCACTTTCAGGGTAAGCTGGGGGTGTGTTGATGAACATCATGCTAACTGTCCAGGAGACACTGACTGTCTGTCAGACTCTCGCTATCAGTAGGGGTTTGTGTCGATTAACTCTTTGCCTACTAAAACATTTCTGCATTCTGTACTCTGCCACTAAGTACTTTTGTTGAGAGTTAATTTCTGGCTCCAGTGCGCAAGCCAAGTAATGGCTTGTTAGTTCATTTCTGGCTCCAGTGCGCAAGCCAAATAATGGCTTGTTAGTTCATTTCTGGCTCCAGTGCGCAAGCCAAGTATTGGCTTGTTAGTTCATTTTTGACTCCAGTGCGAAAGCCAAGTAATGGCTTGTTAGTTCATTTCTGGCTCCAGTGCGCAAGCCAAGTAATGGCTTGTTAGTTCATTTCTGGCTCCAGTGCGCAAGCCAAGTAATGGCTTGTTAGTTCATTTTTGGATCCAGTTCGCAAGCCAAGTAATGGCTTGTTAGTTCATTTCTGGATCCAGTGCGCGAGCCAAGTAATGGCTTGTTAGTTCATTTCTGGATCCAGTGCGCGAGCCAAGTAATGGCTTGTTAGTTCATTTCTGGATCCAGTGCAAAAGCCAAGTAATGGCTTGTCAGTTCATTTCTGGATCCAGTGAGCAAGCCAAGTAATGGCTTGTCAGTTCATTTCTGGATCCAGTGCGCAAGCCAAGTAATGACTTGTATCAACAAAATAATAATAATAATACATAGTTTTTATGTAGCGCCCTTCCCCACGAACAGCAAGCTCGGAGCGCTTTACAGCACATAAAAAATAAAAAATAAAAATTAAAAAGGAGAAAAAATTAGAACGCACTCACTCTTTAAATAAACATCTGCTCGCACCATGTAGGCGCATTCCTAACACGAAACACACACACACACACACACACGCACACACACATACACACACACACACACACACACACACACACACACACACACACACACACACACACACACACACACACAACCTATCTACATGGGGAAAACAACCAACATTTCCAGGCAGCACATCCAGACTAAGCTAATCTTGATATGCTACCTGGAAAAGATGGGTCGTCAAATTTGTTTTGAAGGTCATCAGGGTGGGGGAAAGACGGACATGCAGTGGAAGTGAGTTCCAGACGTGAGGGGCCTGATAACTGAAAGAACGGGCACCAGCAGTTTTTAGGCTGACTCTGGGCTGAATGAGCAGTTTTTGTGAGCTTGAGCGTAGACTTCTAATAGGATTGTGTGAATAGCCAAGCAAGCACGCTGTGAACGAACCTTGGCTGGGTGGATTGTGCTGTGGATAGTGTTCTAGCAGAATGAATCTCGTGGTGGCTGGTCACCATGCGTAGGCAAATGTTTAACATCATACTAACTGTCCAGGAGACACAGATAGACTGTGAGGCTTTCACTTTCAGGGTAAGCAGGCGGTCGCGTTGATAAACATCATACTAACTGTCCAGGAGACACAGATGGGCCACGAGGCTCTCACTTTCAGGGTAAGCAGGCGGTCGCGTTGATAAACATCATACTAACTGTCCAGGAGACACGGATGGGCAGTGAGGCTCTCACTTTCAGGGTAAGCAGGCGGTCGCGTTGATAACTTACTTACTTACACCTGTCACCCCTCCCAGGGTATAGGCCGTCGATGAGAGACCTCCAGCAACTCATGTCCTGTGCTTCTCCTTCGATTTTACTCCAGGTGGTTCCCAGTTTCTTGATGTCTGCTTGGAGGTCTCGACGCCAGGTGTTTCTCGGCCTGCCTTTTTTCCTCTTCAAAATGGCGTGAGTGCGAGTAAGTCGCACAGTCACATCGCTCCATCTCCAGTGACAATTGTGTTGGCAGTGTTTGGTTGTGATGTGTGATTTTTAGCTTCAGTGACTTGTGATAGTGACTTCTATTGGAGTGTGATTTTTCCATCTGTGTAACATTCATTTTGCCAGAGTTATTTACGTTTCTTTTTTTTTTTTCTTTTTCTTCTTCTTCATCACTGTTCTGTTGAATACTTCGGGCATTGGAACATGGACGCTTCCGTTTCTGTGTCGCTTGGCGCCAGAGTGGCCGGCGTGCCTAGTACAGTCGTATTAAGCAGTCAGTCTCCAGATCCGAGTCTGCTGTGAACCTATACAGAGATCCTTATGGTGCCCGCAGATGCGAAAGCGCATGAAAATCCTGGCTGCGCGAGTAGATTCAGTGACTGTTTCCATCGAGTATTAGACGTGTTGACAGGGATGATAAACAGACCGCGCTCTGCTAGTGCGAGCTCACATTCCAGCTTATCAACTGATGATTAGTAAGGCATTTCTGAGTCTGAGCAGTTAGAATTCTCTTCTATTCCAGATGTGTGTAAAAAGTGACGATAGCCCCAGTGCTTGACAGTCGCTGCCGCGTCACTCTTGAGCGCAGCAATGAGCTATCATGGCAATCGGCATGACCATGAGGCTGGCACCAGCTGTGTAATCTGCCAACCACACCCACCCTCCTCCATGGGCCCCTCCACCCGCGCCAACCATGTCAGATAATTAACTATCTTCCCTCCACCACCACACCCTCCCCTATCCCACCATCTTCCCTCCACCACCACACCCTCCCATCAGTCCACCACCTTAAATTTCACCATGGGCTGCTAGCTTTATGCTGGCACTTCATGTGTAGCATACCACCACCCCTTCCCTCTACCACCGCCGCCCCCTCCCCTATCCCTCCACCACCACCATGGGCCCTATCACCCGATCTGCAAATGCCAAGCACGCCATGGACACTTCCATTGAGAAAATTCGCCATACAATGGATCCTATTCAAAAGACTTTCACTAGCGATAAACTTTTGCTATGGAGATTCATACTCCACACACGGTACGTCGCCGGGTGTCCAGCCGCCATTACCGCCGACTGGTTCGACTACGAGCAAACCAGAAATCAGCTCAGTATTATCACCCTCCCCACTCCAATGTGCAACCCTTCCCCTCCTAATCTCTACAAGACATTTCTCCAACTCTACCTCGAATCGAGCAAGCTCATCACTCACCCTCTACCATACTACAGGCACTGTGCTTGTGCAAGGGACCGCATGCCGACAGTGGGTGGATGAGGAGTTTGACAAGATGAAAACAATAGTGAGCACAATGTCTGACGAGACAACTACCCTTGCCATTGAACCCCCGATATCTAAATCCTCGTCCGAACACCCCCTGATTACCCCGTCAATACCTGCCATTGAACCCCCCTCATCTGACTCCTCAACTTCACCCTCCCAGTCTCCACTCGCATCTCAGCCCGGCCATCCAGTCTTAAACGCAGATAATCACCCACAGCTCCGCCCACCAACGGGTACACCCGTGGCTAATGAAATCACCGATATCCCGGACAAGATCAACGCACCCCCTTTAACACCATGCGCCCTGGTTCCTCTGACTGAGAGTACGGCACTGAGACTGATCATCGCCCTGCAACATCAACTGGCCGAGTCTACAACCGCCATCACCACTCTCCAGTCAGAGCTGCGTCAGTGCCGTGCCAAGCTGCAGGGTGTTAGGAAGGAGTGTGCTGACCTCAGACAGGGGCACGACAACTTGGCATCCCTTGTCCTCGACAGTGAGGTAAAGGCCAAAAAGGAAATCAAGGCTACTGATACAGGGCTGCGAGAGTTGATGAACACAACTACAGCAGAGATGAAAAACGACCACGCTATACTCACCAAAAAGATGAGCAGCCTCGTTTCCTCCAGAGACTGTCATGCAGGAAAGCTAGACGAAATCAACAAACGCCTTGACACTTTCGTTAGCCAGTCCATTGAGATAAAAACCCCTCATGCTCGACAACCTTCCCCAGCACCCTCCACTACTGCACCCTCCTTCCAGCACAATCATGCTGACGTCAGCGTTGAATTCCTAGCCAACGTGTCAACATCAAACAGGTTCCAGGGGTTGGGCCAGGATGATAATCAGTCTGCTGTCCTCCAGCCCCAAAATACCGGCGTGAAAAATGGACAGCAAACTTACAAGCAGCAGGACGGCAGTATGACACCACTGGACAGACTCCGCAGAATGAAAATCCGCCCTGAGGTAAACACTCTTCTCATTGGAGATTCTGTCACCAAATTCATTGATGAGAAGAGAATGACGACTGCTGACTCTATGGTGCAGAATCTATCAGTGTCAGGCCTCAGGGTGGATCACCTGGGTCAGTGGCTGAGCGCACAACCCCTAAACCCTAATATACGGACTGTCACCATCCACGTCGGCATCAACAGCTGCTGGGATGGGGCTGTCAGCCAACAGACGTGGCTCAAACTTTGTGGCCTGCTGTCAGCAAAGTTCCCCAAAGCCAGACTACAAATGTCTTCCCTCCTCCCGACACGTGGCAGCCATCATCCCCTACACCGACCTGCACACGACTCGAACAAAGCCCTCAAAACTGTGTGCAAACAGGAAAAGGTCACTTTTATCGACCACACATCAACTTTCCTGTCAAGCAGAGGTGCACCCAAGCAGGTCATGTATTATGATAAGCTCCACCCCAGCGACCACGGTGTTAGTGCACTGGCCCGGAACATACGACGCGCTGACCTGCCGCCGACGTCCCCGGGTGAGGACAGACGGGCCGCACAGCCGAACAGTGGCCACTCATCAGATTCGCGTCCTCTCCCCAGGTCACAGTACACTGGTGAGGACAAGCGTATTACGCAACACCACCAGCAGCCCGGGCCTGCCCCCGCCGCTCTTGAGGCAGCCCCTGGTCAGGCCGCTGATAGGCGTGAGTCTTCTGTGACCAACAGCAGTGGCCTGGAGGCTTCTCGCAGGTCTCGGGCACACACCACCACCCCTCTGTGTCAGGAACAGAGGCATAGTCGGCCGCTACAACTGTCCGCTGCTACGGAGTACCCTCCCTTACCATCTACTATGACAGCGAGCCATCTTTCAGCGCCTAATACCAGAGGATGGGAGAAGAGGGGATTAGCCCTCACTGCCTCCCCTCTTGATTCACATCAAGTTCAGGCGCTAAGTGTTAGCATTGCACAAGCCATATTGCAATTCTACTCACAGCAGTAACCCCCACCCCACCCCATTACCCTCCACCTCGTCGCACGCCCCCCTACGCCCTCCACCGTTTCCGCCCTACCCACCTCCCCCGGTGTAATTAGGGAAGTTAGGGATGTTTGTTTGTTGTAGCGCAGACTGCATCATTTTGTTGGTTCGCGTTGTAGGACACTGCAAGCTGAACGTGGACACTTGTGAATTCAGTGCCAAGTGCCGTTCACATATATATGAATATATAAAACTGTCGTTTGAAACAGTGTTCGTGACTGCTCGGGTGGACAGAGTTTCTGCATCATTTGAATTTTCTTTTCTGTTAGGTTGTGTGCTATTTTTCTCATTTGCATTCTCTACCAGGGAATAATAAGATTATGTGTCATTTTCTTTCGTGACACAAAGACGTCAGTGACTTGACCTTCATTGTTGATGAGAATAAACAACCACCAAACATTACAGGCACATTACATCGTGTGTTTAGAGCGAGTGCTTACGACGTCCAGTGTTGTTCTTCACCAGTAAGATTAATTACACTGTATACGGAGTCGCTTGAAGGACTTTCTCTAGCGAGCTCTGCAGTCTCATTGACGATATTTCCGTCAAAAGTGTGCACTATAGTTTTCAATGCTACTGTCTGTCTGTGTTAATATTAATTACTTGCACGAATCGCAGCCACACAGACTCTCACTGTTACTTGTGACAATTGCTGAAAACTAATTTTCTCCGAATTTTAATCTTTTGTTGATTCGGGGTGTGAGACATTGAAGAGTACCTGGGATATTTTAGTCCCCACGGACGTGTGTAAGCCTTCTGAAGACCTATTCCCCTGCGTACAGTGATTACGCCTCTAGTCTTTGTTTATTGTGTTTATTGCACTTAGAATAGTTTAGTTAGTGATTTTATACTTTTTATTTGTATCATTATTATTACTTTCTATTTGGCACGTGTTACGGATACATTGTGTTGATTTTCTTCTTTTTTGTTTTTTCTACAAACACATTGACTTTGCGTGAAATGAGTGGCGTAAAACTCAAGACGAAAGATCTCCGCATTGGTCATCTCAATATTTACCATCTTTGCAATAAGTTGCCTGACATATGTGTTTATCTAAATGGAGCAGACCCGTTTCATATTTTTGGACTGCCTGAAACACGTCTCAATTCAAATGTATCAGATATATCCATCCAAGTTCCTGGATTTACTGTCATGAGACGTGATCCTACGGCCCATGGACAGACAGGATTAGCTGCTTATGTTCACTCGTCTATTCAAGATCTTATACGTAGACGACATGATTTAGAAACCAAAGATATTGAGTGTATGTGGCTTGAACTGAAGGCCCCCCAATCTCCATCATTTCTTATTGGCCTTCTGTACCGCAACCCTGCTGCGAACTTTGAGTGGTATGATGATTTCCTTAGTATGTGTGATAAAGCTTGTAATCCCAACTCCAATGTCATCCTCATGGGAGACTTTAACATAGACATGCTAAAGCCTCACCATGCGTGGGACTCTACGTTAACGTTGTTGGGTCTGCAACAGTTAATCACTTCACCCACACGGATCACACAAACAACATCCACACTCATAGATCATATATACACAACCAAGCCAGAGTCTGTTCATAATGTATCTGTCGGTAACCTTAGTATCAGCGATCACTTTCCCATCCGCTGTACGTGGTCTACTAAACTCCCTAAAGCAAAGAAAGGATGCCATACGTATATCACCTATCGCTCCTTTAAAAGTTTTAATGAAAGCGAGTTTCTGTTTGATCTTAACAGCGCACCTTTTGATGAAGTATTTAGTACATCTGACCCTGACAGCGCTCTGTCTGTTTGGTATACCATCTTTCTTAAGATCTTAAATAAACATGCGCCCCTGCGGAGGAGACGCGTCAAACACGCATCACTCCCGCCGTGGCTTACTCAAGACATCATTCAAGCCATGAGGGTGAGAGATGATCTGAGACAGCAGAAGTGCTTCACTGAATTTAAGCGTGAGCGCAATCGCGTAAAATCTCTTGTGCGACAGGCTAAAAAATCTTTCATTGATCGCTTGATTAAACAAGACAAAGACATGTCCACGCTCTGGCGCGCTATGGCCGTAGTGACTGGAGGCAAGTGTAATAAATCTCCTTTAATCCCTTCTGATCTGACTGCAGACATGTTTAACGACCATTTCCTCTCAGTTGCCGAGTCTCTTGTCCCTTCAGAAGCAAGTTCTCAGCCCTACTCTTGCTCAGACAGACTAGTTGACTTTTGTAGAACGCGAACTGCAGGATCTGATCCTTTCGTGATTCCACCACTGGCAGTGCACGAAGTCGGTAGGACAATTAGTTCAATGAAGAATAAGAAATCGTCCGGGCCAGATGAAATCAGCCCCAAAATACTTAAATTAGCTATTCCTTATGTTATTGAAACAATAACCTATATTTATAATTTGTGCATTCAAACGAATATTTTCCCAAAAGAACTTAAAAAAGCCAACGTTATACCCCTCCCGAAAACAAGAGATATGACTGATGTTAATAACTATCGCCCCATCTCACTATTGTCCATCCTTAGTAAACCACTTGAACGGCATATCCATAAACATCTCTTGAAATATTTAGAAAATCATACATTAATCCACCCCCTTCAGTCGGGATTCAGACCAAAGCACAGCTGTCACACGGCCCTAGCACGTCTAACTGATGTGTGGCTACGCTCAATAAATCAGGGCGAATTTACCGGCGCTGTATTTATTGACTTACGAAAAGCCTTTGATCTTGTGGACCATAAACTTCTACTTTCCAAGCTAAATGTGTACTTCGGTAGTTCGTTTGGCAATAAATGCATTTCTTCCTCAATTAACTACAGCCAGAAATCTCTTTACCACCATGGCACAACTCCACTTTTTGCCTCATATCTTAGCGACAGACAGCAGCGCGTCATGGTCAATGGATCATACTCCTCAAGCGGATTAGTAACACGGGGAGTTCCCCAGGGTTCAGTCCTAGGGCCTCTTCTGTTTTGCCTCTTTATAAATGACCTACCGCTACATTTGACTAGCGACAAAATTTAATGTGATTTATTCGCTGATGATGCCACAATTCACACCCCGGACAAGAGTATTGATTCTTTAAATGGCCGTTTGCAGCAGGGTTTGAGCGAAATTTCCACTTGGTGCGCAAACAATGAAATGATTTTAAATCCTTCCAAAACGGAATGCATGACGATAGCAACCCGTCAGAAGCACCAGCTCAAGCCACTTACACTCAGCCTGACTATCCATAATGACATCGTTAATCAGGTCACGGAACACCGATTACTTGGTGTAATTGTTGATGACCAGATGAAGTGGCAATCACACATAAATGCTGTATGTAAAACTGTTGCTAGAAATGTTTTTATGCTTTCAAAGTTGAAGTACTTTATCGATGTTGATGCCCGCAAGTTATTTTACAATGCGCATGTCAAATCCCACATCGATTATGCGTCCACGATATGGGATGGCAGCGGTGACATACACTTAAAGAGGCTTAACTCCCTGCATCGGAGAGCAGCGAAACATATCCTGCCTGATTCAGCCCTAACAACTGATGAAAGACTTGAAAAACTGAAAATGCTACCTCTTAGCAAGCATCACCTCTTAAACAAGGGTGTGGTTATGTATAAAATCTGGAATGAGATTCACCCAAAATATCTTTGTAAGCTCTTTACCAAGGCAAGTTCAGGTTATTCTACTTCAAGACGAAACTTTATTACACCTCACCCCAGGATAGATCTATTTAAAACCAGTGTATCTTTCTCAGGCGCATCT
Source organism: Semisulcospira habei (assembly GCA_036245525.1). NCBI lineage: Eukaryota > Metazoa > Mollusca > Gastropoda > Semisulcospiridae > Semisulcospira > Semisulcospira habei. The sequence goes on along the minus strand of BTPG01000008.1, from coordinate 1,007,738 downwards.
TTCTGGAACACACTGCCAACATGTATAACACACGCTAGCTCCCTCTCCTCTTTCAAGGAATGCCTCCTCAAGTACTTGTCTGCTGATACATAATCTACCACAAGTATTCGTATCAAACATGTGCTTATCGTATAATCAGTGCATGCTGCCGTATGGTTTGTGCATACTAATAATAATCGCCTAATTACATAATTCAACTTTCTATTATAATCCAAATAATTTTGCTGTCTGAAGTGAATTTTCACTATGATCCAAATGATTTGCTTCGTATATAGGTCAAGTTATCATTAGCGCGTGTCTGTGTGTGCGCGCGAGCGTGTATGTGTCAGTGTGCGCGCGTTGCGTGTAGTTTTTATTTTTCGTTTGTTTTTTGTATGACCGAATGAATGAATGAATTTTGTTTAATGTCTCTTCATGTTTAATGTTTTCTAATTTTTCTTTGTGTAATTTGGTACTATTAGTATTACAATTATTATCCTGTGTTTGTAGAGTAGCAACGGCAAGTATGAAAAATGGCACACGTGCTAATTACTTTATCCGTTGAGAAATAAAGTTTCATTTCATTTCATTTCATTTCATTTCATTTCCCTGGGGGTTCCATGACAATGCCTGCCTAGTGATACTGGAAACTGGCTTTCTCAGACTGTGACCAATCCATCCCCATCTTCTTCGCCAAATTTCATTCTCTGCTGTTATCTGCTCTGTTCTCTCTCAGAGTCTGACGTTGCTGATCTTCTCTGGCCAGTGGATTTTCAAGATTCTTCTAAGGCAACTGTTTATGAAGATCTGTACTCTGTTAACTGTGGTTTTTGTCAACCTCCAAGTCTCTGCTCCATATAGGAGAACTGCTTTTACGTTGGAGTTGAAAATCCGGACTTTGGTGTGTTGTGACAGCTCTCTGGAACTCCACACTTTTTTCAACTGGAGAAAGGCTGCTCTGGCTTTACCGATTCATGCTCTGACATCTGCATCAGTGCCGCCTTTTTTGTCTATGATGCTCCCGAGATAGGTGAAGGACTCCACCTCCTCCAACGGGGTGCCAGCAAGCAAGACTGGTTCTTCCCTGGTTGCTTTCAGCCTCATTGTCTTTGTTTTCTGTTTGTGGATGGTGAGGCCTACTTGGGACGAGATGTCAGCAAGCCTCGTGGTCTTGTCCTGCATTTGTTGATGAGTGTGGGACAGTAAAGCCAAGTCGTCTACAAAATTCGTCGAGCTGTGTCCACAGTGTCCACTGTATTCCGCTTCTTCTCTGCTCAGAGGTCCTCTTCATGACCCAGTCTGTGGCCAGTAGGAAGAGGAATGGAGACAGTAAACACCCCTGCCTGACGCCGGTTCTGACCTGGATCTCCCTGGTGAACTGCCCTTCGTGGATCACGTGACATGTCATGCCATCGTAGCTGCTCTTGATCAGGCAGACAAGCTTTGTGGGTACACTGTAGTGTCTTAGGAGTTTCCACAAAGTCTCTCGGTCCATGCTGTCAAATGCTTTCTCGTAATCCACAAAGTTGACATACAGTGGGGAGCTCCACTCCAGAGACTGTTCCACGATGATGCAGAGAATGGCGATCTGGTCTGTACATGATCGGTTTTTCCTGAATCCTGCTTGCTGGTCTCTCAGAGGGGGGTCGACAGAGCTCTTCATTCTCTCCAGGATGATCCTGTTGAAGACCTTTCCTGGTACTGACAGCAAGGTGATTCCTCTGTTGATTAGGTACCCCTCCTTCCAGTCATCCGGTATCACCTCCTCTTCCCAGATCTTTCCAAACAGTGGGTACAGCTGCTCTACTGTTGTCTGTAGGTCTGCTTTCAGAGCCTCCGCTGGGATGCCATCTGGCCCTGCTGCTTTGTCGTTCTTCAAGAATGCCTATCTATCTATCTATATCCCGTAGTCTTGCCGACCGTTGGGGCACCACTGATGACTTGGCAACCAGCTCCCTCCATTCCTCTCTGTTCTCTGCCATTCTCAGCGTATCACCCAGTTTCAGTCCTGTCCACTCTGAGATATTGTCCTCCCATCTTTTCCTCTGTCTTCCTCTCCTTCGTCCTCCTTGCACGGTGCCTTGCAGGATTGTTTTGGCAAGCCCTGCTGAACGCGTGACATGCCCATACCACTTCAGTTTGCATTTTCTCACAATGGCTAATAAGTCTTCATAGGGCCTGATGGCTTGCCTGATTCTGCTTCCCCCTTCCTCGTTTGTGATGTGATCTCTGTATGAGATGCCAAGCAGCCTTCGAAAACATCTCATTTCAGTGGCTTGTATCCTCCTTTCAAGGTCTGCTGTGAGGGTCCATGACTCGCAGGCATACAAGAACACTGAGATGACTAAGGAGTGCATCAGTCTGATCTTGGAGCAGAGTGTGATGATTCTGTCCTTCCATATGGTCTTCAATCTTGTCAGTGCTGTTGTTGTCTGCGCAATCCTGGACAGTATTTCTGGTTTTGATCCCTCATCTGTCACAATGGCTCCTAAGTATTTGAATTTCTTAACTGTTTCCAGCTTTTGGCCTCCAACCATGATATCAGTGCCAATGCCACTGGCGTTATTGGTCATCAGTTTGGTCTTTTCTGCACTGATTTCCATCACATATGCAATTGCTGTACTATCCAACTTTTCCACCAGCTGAGCTAGCTCCTTCTCTGTTCCTGCAAGGCCATCAATGTCGTCCGCAAAGCGCAAGTTCGTGATTGTTCTGCCTCCAATACTGACAGTTCCTTCATGATCTTTCAGAGCGTCCATCATGATTCTTTCCAGGAAGATGTTGAAAAGAGTAGGTGAGAGCAAGCAGCCTTGTCTGACTCCAACTGTAGTCCTAAACCAGTTTTCGGGGTCTGCCCTAGGGGACCTTGGTGGGGTTGTCTACTTTTTAGTTCCTAGGGTCACCTTGTCTAACCCCTGCAAGGTGGGTTCTACTCTTTTGGGGGTTTGTATTTCTGTCTTTCTGGTTCGTTCATCTGTATTTTTCTTTTTGAAATTCTCCCTCCTGTCTGTGCTTCTTGCAGTTCTTTTCTTCATTTAGCGCAGGCACGTCCTGAGAAGGCCTTTGTCGCTTGCGGGACGTAAAGCAATCTATACTCACTATACTCACCCTAAACCAGTTTCCTATTTTGCCGTTGAAGCAGACTGCGCTAGTGGCCTTGTTGTAAAGGTTTGGTATGACTTTGATCAGGTTGGCATTGATGTTGTATAGCTTCATGGTGGACCAAAGGGCTGCATGCCACACCCTGTCAAACCCTTTTTTAAAATCCACAAAGACATGATAGAGGTCCTGCTGGTGTTGGAGGTATCTCTCACATAGAACTCTCAGGTTGAAGATCTGCTCAGTTGTGCTGCGCCCTGGTCTGAAGCCTGCCTGTTCCTCAGCTATGATTTCCTCTGCCTGTGGCTTCAGCCTGTTCAGTAGGATCTTTAACATGACTTTGCTTGGGTGGCATATAAGACTGATCGTGCGATAGTTCTGGCATTGATGTAAGTTGCCTTTTTTGGGGAGAGTTATTATAAGTGATTGGGTCCATGGTGTGGGCCAATCCCCTGACTGCCAGATCTTATTGCAGATTGTTAGTAAGGCGCTTATCGTGTCTTCTCCCCCTTCTTGGACTAGCTCTGCAGGGATGTTGTCTGCTCCTGCTACCTTCCGTTTTTTCAGCGACTTCACTGCAGCGTCTACTTCTTCTCGGAGGATGGGATAGTTGCCATTGTTGGTCACGGGTGGGTTGACAAGTATGCCTGGGTCCCCTGCAGCTCGGTGGTTGTACAAATCTGAGCAGTACTCTGTCCATCTCTTCAGTATGTCTTGGTCTTCCGTAAGACAGTTCCCTTAACTATCTTGAGTGATCGAGGAGCATCCTTGTTTTACACTGGTCAGGTCTTTCACCAGCTGGTATGCTTTTTTGCTATTATTTTTGTTCAGATTTTCTTCTACGTGTTTACACTGATCTTCAGTCCACTTATTCTTTGCCTTTTTCATGCTTTTCTTGATATCCTGGTTAATTTCCCTGTATTGTTTAGCCCCTTCTACCTCTGATTTCTTTTTCTTTAATTCTCGACGCTTGTCACATAGAACAAAGATGTCAGCTGTAACCCAAGGTTTCTTTGCTTGTCGGTGTTTGCCAAGGATCTCACTGGCTGTTTGGCTTACAACAGTGTTAAATGTGTCAATCAGTGTGTCCATGTCCGTGTCTTCTGCACCTAGAAGTAGCAGTGGTGCGAATTTTCCTCCTATCTTTGCCTGAAGGGGTTCCGCTACCTCTGGGTCTTTCAGCTTCTCGAGATCAAACTTGATTCTGGTGGGACCCTGCTTGTTGACCTTCTTTAGACGGAGTCGGAAGGTCATCATCACTAAGTCATGGTAGCTTCCAATGTCTGCTCCTGGAAAACTTCTTGTCTTGGCAATGTTCACACTGGTTTGGAAGCGTCTCTTCACCATGATGTAGTCAATTTGGTTATGGTGCTCTCCATTCGGGCTGTGCCATGTCCACCTTCTGGATGCTTTGTGCGGGCCAAACGTGTTCATCAGCTTTAGATCATTTGAACTGGCAAATTTCAGGAGCCTTAAGCCTCTGTCGTTGGTCTCTGCATTGCAGTAGCGTCCGCATGTGCCTTTCCAGTTCCTAGCAGCATCCTCTCCTATTTTGGCATTCCAGTCTCCCTGCACCACAAGAATGTCTTTCTTCGGGGTCTGGTCCAGAACTTCTTGCAGTTGGTCATAGAAGTCTTCTATTTCCTCATCACCATAGTCTGTTATTGGGGTATAAACTTGTACAATGGTGATATTAAATGGGGTTGCCTTCAAGCGTATGGTGATAAACCTACTGGAGACTGGCCGACAACTCATGACGGTGTTCACGATGTCTTTGTGGACGAGAAATCTGACACCCTGTTCATGTTTGTCTTCTCTGCCACTGTAGTACAGTTTGTGGTTTTCCTGGGTTGATGTTTCCCCAAGGTTCTTCCATCGTACTTCACAAAGTCCTAGGATGGTCCAATGGTATCTGTTCATTTCATGTGACAGTTCCTCTGCCTTTCCAGGTGTTCTTAATGTTCTGACGTTCCAAGTGCCAATGCTGATGTTGTTTCTGGCATGGAGTTTTGATGGTGATGGTGCACCAGTAACACCTCTGCCCTGGCGCAAGACAGAAGGCGCGGTCCTTGTTCCGGGCGACGACCGATCCGGTATGGATTGAGGTAAGGTTGTCATTGCATGTGGTGTGTCTTGGGCAAAAGAACCTGGCGGAGCCCATCCCTCTCCAGGCTGTTAACCACAACCGAAACTCCACATAACTTGTGGCTTGCCTTGGTCCTGGACACGTGGCCGATGAGAATGCCACTGCTCTTCTAATCTCTTCCCAGCTAGGTCTGTCACAGCTGATGGGTAGGTCAGTCTCTGCTGGCTGGATGTCTGGGGGGTCGGGTGGGGTGGGTCTGTTCAGTAACTCTTCAAAATACTCGGCCCATCTGTCGAGTTGGTCTGCTCTGTCTGCAATAGGCTTGCCTTCTTTGTCTTTTACTGGTCTTTCTGTATGACCATACTTGCCCGACAATCTTCTGGTAATGTCGTAGAGCTGTTTCATGCCGCTGCCTGCTGCCTTTTCCGCCTCTGCTGCCAGGCTGTCTGTGTAGGCCCTCTTGTCTGCCCTAATACTCCTCTTCACCTCGCGGTTGGCTTCCGAGTATTCCTCCTGTGCCCTTGCTTTGGCTGCTCTCATGCGACAGTTGTTGACAACTGCATTCTTCTGCTTTCTCACTTCTATTTTCTTCAAGGTCTGTGCCAGCAGCCAGTCCTTGTGATGCGACCGATCCAGTTGCACCTGCGCCTCCTCTGACGCCTGTCCTCCAGCGATCTGGCGGCCCTGATCCCTCTCCTCCCCGCCACCCCAGCTATCCATTTGCACGGATGCGAGCCTCTTTGGATGGGGAGCGCACCGGCTGCCAGAGTTGCATCACAGCCTCAGGCAGCTGGCCCAGGGACCACGCAGGCAGACACTTCAACTGGGTAGAGTTGAAGGCCGTTGGCTTTCCCTCGTCGCAGGGGAGGATCGCCTCAGTCACCAGGAGTTCCTGGTTCTCTCTCCGACAACGCATTGCCTACATACAGAACCGGGGCGGGACACACTCACCCTCCCTCTGCATCTCCTTGTATCAAGTCCTCCTGTGGGGCAGAGATTGTGGCATCACGCTGCGAGCACGGCACATCCCGGGTCTCCAGAATGTCCACGCGGACTCCCTGTCGTGGCCGACTTCTCCTCACGGTGTGGTCGCTACACCCAGATATCTTCAGACTACTCTGAGCATGCTGGGCGATGCCCATGATCGACCTCTTGCACGAGGTGGAACAGACAGCTCGTGCTCTTGTCTCACCCATTCCGGATCCATGGGCCTGCTAGCTTGGGACGGCCTGCTATCTTCTGCGTATCTGCCTTCCGTCCTAGCTCCCTAGGTTCCCCAGAAGCTCTAGGGCTACAACGCGGTTCTGCTCCTGGGGGCGTTGTTCAGTTGGACCAAGAGCTGGACCACCGACCCCCTGGGCCTCGCCGCGGCCCCCCTCCCCCTGAGACCCCCCCCCCCCCCCTCGCATGATGCTCAAGCAACTCGGGCATAATCTTATCACCCGTGCCCGGAGCAGCTACGACTACCTGCTTGGAGTTTGTGCGGCAGGCCCTCACCGCAAGAGGCTTCTTGAGTGTAGTGGTGGACGCTATCGCAGCGCCATGCGGAGCTTCTACCTGAAACATGTCACGAGGGAATGTCGAGGGTCCTCTAGGCCTGGTGCGCAGCCAAGCAGCTACCCCCCTCGGATCTCACTTCGCCCCATCTGGCAGAGTTCGCTCTGGGGCTCTTCTTCCAGCAGAGCCTGGCGCCCTCACCATCAGAGGTTTCCGGGCCATGATGGCAGACACTGACTGCCAATCGGGTCGGCCTGACTCAAGGACCTGCTCAAACCTCTCTGACCTGATGGAGCACCAGGATCTTCAGCGGCCGGTCGTCTGCTCGTTGATCCGTCGCTGGCACTGGTCATGAGTGCTGGCATGGCTCAACTCGGCCCGTTCGAACCTCCCCCATTGGCACAGTTTGGAGACCTGACCAGGAAGACCTGCTTCCTGCTAGCATGCACCACAGCGTCCAGGGCGAGCAAGCTCCATGCTTCCATGGTGCATCCCACGTGTCTCCAGTTCAGGGAATGGATCGGTGCAGCTCCTCCCCAACCAGACATTCCCGGCTAAGAACCGGCCTCCTACAGCTGCACCCCAGGTGTTAACCTTCCCCCGTTAAGGGGACAGACCAGTCCCGGGAGTCCTGTCAGCAGGACCCGTTCAGAGCGTGGAGAATATACCTGCGCAGATCAATGCCACTCACACAAGGGTTGCTCCCGTCTATTCCTGCCTCTGGCGCCGGGCAGACGTGGCATATCCGCTCAGGCAATCTCGTCTTGGCTACGCTGGGTCACCCGGTCTGCGTACAAAGACCTCTCCCCAGAGGGAGCTCTGAGGATTCGCATCCAGGCACACAAGGTCAGAGCAGTGGCAGCGAGTATTGCTTTTGACCACAGCTGCGCAGTGAGAGACGGTGGCGGCCATGAGCTGGTGGGCTGAATCCACACTCACCCGCTTCTGCCTACAGGACCTATCCGGCCAGTGTGTCAACCTGGCCCTGGTGGGGGACGTCTCGGCGGTGTATCACTCCCTCCCGGCGCCACAGGTGCCATAGGTCACGCTTAGCTGAAATCGTCGGGAGTGTGCGCATGGAGGGGTCTCGATGACTTAACACGTAGGAGTGCGATTGTCCCTGGCAAAATTAACGCTTCGGAATTCCACAGGGGGCGGCTCCCTCCTCCTATTCGCTGTTCTTCCTAATAATAATGCCATCGGTAAGAGTTTTGAGAAAACAAATGTATTTTTCTCTAAAATGTATTTTTGGGAAAAATACTTATTGATGGCATTACTCAGAGGTCCCTCCCTAATGCCCCGCTTACCGCCTTTGAGCTAAGGCAAAGATGGGTGGAATACTTCCATGCACGTGACCGGATAGGGAGGCAAGAGAGGCCACTCAGGGTTTCTTGGTAACGACTCTCTGGAGTCGCCTCCCTGGTTGTGTAGTGTACACAACGGATGCTTAGCCTGAAATCGGTACGCTAAGTGTACCTTCCTAATAGTAATGCCATCGATAAGTATTTTTTTCGAAAAAATACATTTTAGCGAAAAATACATTTTACGTCACCGCCTGACTTTCTTCAGATGTCAAGGTTTTTTACTGTTTAAATTTTTTTTTTAAAAGAATTAATTTTTACTGAAGAAGTTGAAAGGGTACAAAGCTGGTTAACGAACTCATCCAATGTCTTTTTCCAAACTAGCTAAAGCGGGTCACCTGAATGCTCTTCTGAAAGCACGACGATGTGTGTGTGTGTGTGTGTGTGTTAGTGCGTGCATGCGCGCGCACTCCAAACATCTCCAAGAGACATAGATCCTCATACACTCTCCTGAGTGCATGAGGATCTATGCCTCTTGGAGATGCACGCATGTCTGTGAGAGAGAGAGAGAGAGAGCGGCGCGCTGGAGAGAATTACGTCATATTTAGAGTATTATGTCAATGTCTGCGTGGTGACGGAGTTGCCTCTTTTACGTCACCGCCACTGTCTGACTTTCTCTAGAAGTCAAGGTTTTTGACTGTTTTAATTCTTTTCTGAAAAGAATTAATTTTTACTTAAGAAGTTGAAAGAGTACAAAGCTGGCTAACGAACTCATCCAATGTCTTTATCCAAACTAGCTATATCCAAAATGTCAAGTAAACATGACAAAAATTACCGACTCTAATCTGGGTCAACCAACTAACTATAAACGGTTGTTTATGTCTTAAATGAGACATCCACACAATATGCTCAGAGGCTCTCTTGCCCATCTCTTTAAGAAAGTATTTCGCCAAGTTTCAAGCTTGTGTGTGCAGAAATATTGGAGATTCTCTTCTTTACATACATACACACACACATATACATACATATGGCACTTTGCGCCAAGTTTGTGTTCAGCAGCGAGGTTAGAGTAACTAGACATGACGTAATTTTTATCTTGTTACTTCAATTGTGACAGGTTTAGGCCTGCCCGCCTTTGACATCATGGACAAGCTATTAAATTCGCCCCACAGCGACCCATCCTAAAAAGTCCCTTCTATAAATAGAAGGGAGTAAAAATGCAATATCACTGAGAGAAAATCTGAACCAAACTGGTGTGTGAGGGAAGGCACTGCAATATAGCAGCCCTCAGTGGACTGGGGGTGATCAGACTGGGGGCGATCAGAATGGGGGCGATCAGACTGCAATATAGCTGCCCTCGGTGGACTGGGGCGATCAGACTGGGGGTGATCAGACGGGGGGTGGGGGGGGGGGGCGATCAGGCTGCAATATAGCTGCCCTCAGTGGACTGGGAGCGATCAGACTGGGGGCGATCAGACTGCAATATAGCAGCCCTCGGTGGTCTGGGGGCGGTCAGACTGGGGGCGATCAGACTGGGGGTGATCAGACTGGGGGTGAGCAGTCTGGGGGTGCAGACTGGGAGCGAGCAGACTGGGGACGATCAGACTGCAATATGGCAGCCCTCGGTGGACTGGGGGCGATCAGACTGGGGGGCGATCAGACTGCAATATAGCAGCAGGCCACTGGGCACTGGCCTCCACGTGGCGTGGGTGGGTAGGCCCCTCAGTCCCTGACTGAGTGGGCTAGCAGAGGGGTGCCATCTTTGTCCAGGATTAGGACGTGATGTCAACAGATATGTTGTTCAGTCTTTTTCATTGGTCCGGTTTTTTAAGGAGCTGTGCTAACCCAGGTCCTACCATGTTGGATTGGTCCTTAAAAATACTCGTGAGCTTTTGGTCCTTTGGATCCCAAGTGTTTGCTGTGCTTGGAGACCCGTGTTGGGGGAGAAGAGGATCCTGGTGGCTGAAACACTCCACTTTGGCTTTGACTTCTGCCTAAACGGGAGGCTAGTCGTACCGGCCTAGTCAACCGGCTCTTGTCATGTTGAGCCCTATCCCACTGTTGACATGCAGGCTGATTTACAGAGTGCCATGCTATAGCCTCTGCTGCTGATTAGGTGCTCTACATCAGTATTCCCCTGCGTTCAACCGTGTGATAGAAGGCAGTGGCTGAGACGGTTCAATCGGGCATAACCCCCTGAGTATATCTTTCGGGCAGTCTCCATCGTGCGTCGGCTGGAGACCCGCCGACGAATGCACTTTCCCTTGTTGGGCTCGGTGGCGGGCGGGGACCCCCGGGGGATGAATATCTATCATACTATAATATGGAAAATACAAAAAAAAAAACTGGCACCAAAGCAGCACATAGCCACTGACATTGACCTTGAAAATGATAGCGACTCCGATTGTGAGGAAGCGACGCCTCAGGCGTCGGCCGTCTGGCCTCGCTTTCTCATTATCCACAGCAAAGTTAAAGAGAAGCCTGTTTCCAAGCTGCACCCTTTCCTGGTGGGGGAGACCCTCAGGAGTCGTGTTGGCAGGCTTGAGGCCCAGCGCCTCAGGTCTGGTGACTTGCTGGTAGAGTGCCGTACCCAGGCACACTTCAATGGGTTACTGAGGCTCTCCTCTATCGGAGACACTCCAGTGGAGGTCACTCTCCACAAAACGATGAATTCTTCTAGAGGAGTGATTAAAGATCAAGCATTGGCTGAACTGTCTGAAGATGAACTTGTACGGAACCTTAAGTCACGGGATGACCTTCGTCAGGCGCTTCGTTTCCAAATGAGGTGGTAGGAAGATCCATCTCCCTACCATCATCCTGACGTTTGGCACCCCCACAGCTCCTACTACCATCTGGGGAGGTTACTACTCCCTAAAAGTGAAAAAGTACGTCCCTCTCCCCCTACAGTGCTTTAATTGCCAAAAGTATAGCCATGGGCAGAAGACATGCCACCAGGCAGAGGCTCTATGCGCCCGCTGCACTAAGCCCGGACACTCTGCTGAGTCCTGCACAGCCATCCCCCTGTGTGTGAATTGCCAGGGGGCACATATGGCTTCGGACAAGAAGTGCCCTCGTTGGTACCCTCGTTGGATATCCGAGTGCAAGATTCAGCAGGTGCGTGTGGAGAAGGGGCTGTCCTTTGCGGACGCCAAAAAACTGGTTGACAGCTCTGGTGCAGCTGAGGCTGCGCCAAACTCAAATAACACCTCTGTGTATACTTTCAGTGCTGCGGTGGCAGGCAAGCGCCCCACCAAAGACTTCTCTTGTCAAACCCCAACTTCTTGGTTGGGGGCAGAGCCTGGGATCCTCTAGCCCCTGGAGAGTAACCCTCCTCCGGTGGTGACGAGGAACCAGGGACACAGAAGGCAGATGATACCGGTCTGGTGGCAGCGCCTTCTGCTGCCCCTAAGCCTCAGCCCCCACCCAAGCCTGTCAATCTTCCTACAAAGGCTTCTGGCTCTGGTCAGCCTTCTAAGGCCGCCAACTCTGGCGGCAGGAACGCTGCCCTGGCCCAGAAGTCTACGAAAGTTACGGGACTGCTGTGCATATGGGCCCAGAAGGGGGACACTGATGTCCCACTTCAAAATAAATATGCTGCATTGGAGGAGCAGATGGAGGGAGTGGAGGTTGTCGTAGCTGGTGCTGCGGCGGCGCCTCCCCCCTCATCTCCGAGGAACCAGAGGAGGCCCGGGAGTCGACCCCCCTCTGTTTCTTCGACTCCTTCCAAAGCACAGGAAAAGGGGGGAAAGAACTCTTCTCCTCCACATAAAACCTAATCATGTACTCTCTGCTTCAGTGGAATTGTCGTGGTTTTCACACCAACTTTGAAGAATTACGCCTTCTAGTCAAGTCCTATAACCCCTCAGTAATAGCTCTTCAGGAGACTTACCTGAAGACTTCTGACCCTGTCTCCTTTAATGGTTTTCATGCTATCCATAAAGGCTCTGATTCGGAGAGACGTTCGGGTGGAGTGGCTCTTCTCATTAGCAACCAGTTTTTATGTAGCCCCGTTAGTGTTGACACCTGTCTTCAGGCTGTCACAGCTCGGGTTACCTTAAAGAAGACCATAACAATATGCAGTATTTACCTGCCACCATCCCTGTGGGTCTGTAGTAATGATATTTTTAACTTAGTAGATCAGCTGCCCCCTCCCTTTATTTTCATGGGAGATGTTAACGGTCATGCTCACCTGTGGGGTAGTGACCACTATGATGGCAGAGGTCAGATGTTAGAAGATGTTTTTTCTCAACTTAACCTATGTGTCTTTAACGATGGTTCACCTACGTATTCTAACCCAGGTTCAGGATCTAGTTCTGTTCTAGACCTCCCTGTGTGTGATCCTTCTCTCATGCTGGACTTTGACTGGAAGGTTCACGACGACCTGTGTGGTAGTGACCACTTCCCAGTAGTCCTGTCATCGGTCAGCTGTGAGGAGGATTCGCCAGGGGGGCGCTGGAATCTCAAGAAAGCTAACTGGCCTCTGTTCACCTCCCTCTGTCAGTCTCGTATTACAAAGGAGGTGGTCATGTCAGCTGAAGAACCTGTTTCTTCTTTTACTAATATTTTGTTGGACTTAGCGGGTGAAACCATCCCTAAAACTTCCTCATCAGTCCCTCGGAAGCCGAGAGTACCATGGTTCAATGAAGAGTGCCGCAAGGCCCAAAAAGCACGCAAATCTGCTCAGCGATGTGCTTTCCGTAATCCGTCGCAAGTGAATACTTTAACCTTTAAAAGACAGAAGGCGAAAGCCTGTTACATTTTTAAACGTGAACGCTGTGCTTCCTGGAGATGCTTCGTCTCATCTTTAACTTCTCGGACTCCATCCCAGAAAGTCTGGAAGGCTGTTTGAAGAAATAGGGGCAGGGGTGGCTCGGCTTCTGTCGGCCATCTTAGAGATGGTGCCAGCTTGGTCACAAGTAAAAAAGCTGTGGCCAATTTGCTTGCCTCCACCTTTGCCCATAATTCTTCAACAGAGCATTATTCACCCTTCTTCCAGAGAGAGAAGGAGAAGCGAGAGTCTCGTATTTGTGATTTTCAGTCCGATAACTCAGAAGACTATAATGCCCCTTTTACATTATCAGAATTGCAGCAAGCCTTGCAGAAATGTAATGACTCTGCTGCTGGCCTAGATACCATCCACTGTCTATTCCTAACGCATCTGCCTGAGAGGTTACTCCTTGTACTTCTCAAGGCCTTTAACCATATCTGGAGAACTGGCCATTTTCCGCCGTCTTGGCACCAGGCTGTGGTTGTACCAATCCCCAAGCCGGGTAAGGAGCCTTCCGACCGGGGCAAATACCGGCCTATCGCTTTGACTTCATGTTTATGTAAAACTATGGAGCGCCTGGTCAACACCCGCCTGGTGTGGCATCTTGAGTCACAGGGTCTCATCACAGACCTCCAGTGTGGTTTCTGGCGCTTCCGTTGTACAACTGACCATTTAGTCTGCTTTGAATCATTTATTCAAGATGCTTTTGTCAACAAACAGCATGTCTATGCAATTTTCTTCGATCTTGAGAAGGCATATGACACTACCTCGAAGTATGGAATAATGTCTGACTTGTTGGACATGGGTTTTAAAGGGCACCTGCCCATTTTTATTCACAATTTTTTGACTAACCAGTCGTTCCATGTCCGTGTGGGTTCCACCTTCTCTGAATCCTTTAAACAGGAGATGGGTGTCCCGCAGGGCAGCATTCTATCTCCTGTTTTATTTAGCATTCAAATTAATAACATTGTAAAGGCCGTCAAGGATGATTCTGAATGCTCTTTGTTTGTTGAAGACTTTGCTTTGTGTGCACGTGGTCAAGGACTTGCGTCCCTTGAGAGGCGCTTGCAGCTGTGCGTTGATCGCATCCAGGGGTGGGTGTCTGTCAATGGATTCAAGTTCTCGCCCTCCAAGACAGTCTGTGTGCATTTTACTAACCAGACGAAATTTTTTCCAGAACCTAGCCTGAGCATTGCTGGAGTGCTAATTAAGGTGGCCGGGGAGGCAAAGTTTCTGGGGGTCATCTTTGACAAAAGATTTACCTTCCGCAACCATATTAATTACCTCAGAACCTCTTGTCAGAAGGCTCTCAATGTTCTTCATGTCGTTGGTCGTACTGACTGGGGTGCAGACCATACTGTCTTACTTCGACTGTACCGGGCCCTTTTTCGGTCCAAACTGGATTACGGCTCTGTGGTGTATGGCTCAGTTTCCAAGGCTGTGCTACAGCGTCTGAACACAATTCACCATCAGGGTCTGCGGATATGTCTTGGGGCCTTCAGGACGTCTCCAGTTCCTAGTCTGTATGCCGAGGCAGGGGAGCCTTCTCTCAAGCTCCGCTGCATCTGCCTCATGCTCAGCTACGTTCTGAAACTGAAGGCCCATCCAGACAATCCTGCCTATGATTGTGTTTTTAAACCATCATTTGCAGAGATTTACGATACCCATCCGGGAGCTGTCCGTCCACTTTCTTTCCGTGTCCGACCTCATGCGGCCGGATTGACCTGGACAGAGTTTCGGAATCCCTGCAACACATCACTCCACTCTGGCTCTTACCAGTTCTTGACATCTTGCTGGACTTGACTGCCCACAAGAAAGACTCTACTCCACCAGCCATATACCAACAGAGCCTCAATGAACTCCTTTCAATTTTTCCTGGCTATTGTCGTATCTATACCGATGGGTCAAAGTCTGAGGATGGGAGAGTGGCTGTGGCTGCAGTGTCCTCTCGCCATCCTAGACGCCCATTTGAGCACTGCCTCCCAGACCACTCATCTGTATTTAGTGCAGAACTGCAGGCGGTTCTGCTGGCACTCAAGCATGCTTATCGATCTAGAGAAAGGAACTTCCTGATTCTGTCTGACTCTCTTTCTGCCCTGCAGGCCCTTCAGGGCACGGGAAATGACCACCCACTGCTGGTGTAGATCAGAGGGCTCTACACAGAATTGATGAAGGAATATTATGACATCATTTTTATTTGGGTCCCAGGGCATGTGGGCATCGAAGGCAATAGGATCGCAGATTCTTCTGCCAACGATGCCCGCAACGACCCTGTCCCTGACACACAGACTGTTTATAGTGGTTTTAGACATGTGGTTAGTGCGTACATACCTTGTGAGTGGCAGTCCGAGTGGGACAAAGAGGAAGCTAACAAGCTGCATGAAGCCCTTCCTAAGTTGTCCGACGGTCTACCTTATCGCTGCGGCAGCCGCCGTGAGGAGACTGTCCTTGCTCGGCTCCACATCAGGCACACGTATGTTATGCACTCTTATTTACTAAAACAGGAGGAGCGTCCATGGTGTTATGCCTGCGACGAGCAGTACTCTGTTCAACACTTTTTGCTGTCTTGTGCTGATCTAATCGACACAAGGTATAAACATTTCACAGCAGACTCCTAGAAGGTTTTGTTCCGGTATGTGCCCCCAGACAAGATCTTCAGTTTTCTGAGAGAGTGCCATATTTTGAATAAGATTTGAGCATTTATAGACTATGATGTTTCTATTATTTTGACCTTTAGGAGAGTCTGTTGACGTTTTCTCTACAGACATGTGCTACATTTTAGCCTGATATATTTTTAAGGTATATTTACATCTTGTCTTAAGACCTTTCTTATAGTCTGGCTGACAAGACTTTTACCCATCCCGCCGTGAGATGGCCTTAGTTGCCTGCTCGGCGTTAAACCCAAATAACTAACTAACTGCAATATAGCAGCCCTCGGTGGACTGGGGGCGATCAGACTGGGGGCGATCAGACTGCAATATAGCAGCCCTCGGTGGTCTGGAGGTGATCAGACTGGGGGTGATCAGACTGGGGGGTGTACATAGCCCGTGAGTGGCAGTCCGAGTGGGACAAAGGCCCACGGTGGACTGGGGGCGATCAGACTGGGGATGATCAGACTGCAATATAGCAGCCCTCGGTGGACTGGGGGGCGATCAGACTGCAATATAGCAGCCCTCGGTGGACTGGGGGCGATCAGACTGGGGGTGATCAGACTGGGGGTGCTCAGACTGGGGGCGATCAGACTGGGGGCGATCAGCCTGCAATATAGCAGCCCTCGGTGGACTGGGGGTGATCAGACTGGGGGCGATTAGACTGCAATATAGCAGCCCTCGATGGTCTGGGGCAACCAGAATGACATATTAAGATGCAAGTGTTTGTGTATGTCCACTTAGCGAAGTAAACTTTGGCGATGTGAACATTGCACACTTCAGGATATTAATACCACCTTTAATCATTGTTAGGTTACACTGAATATTTTGTGTGCAGGCGTTGCTGAGGATGGATAATAGCATCGAGAAGAAGGCCCGGTTGGAGAGAGTGGAGGAAGTCATTGTTGAGGTAGGACTTTTTCTCTCCTGAATATCCAGCCAACATTACAGGATAACGCCTAATTTAATATCCAGCCACCCAGCCGAAATTACAGGATAAAGCCTAATTTGTTGATATTAAGATCAAAGTACTCACATGCACTGTAATAAGAATAAATTCTTACGTTCCCTAGAGTCCAGCCCTTCACCAGACACAATGCCTACCTTGCCCAAGCTCTCCTAACATTTGTTATTATTGTTACAAGTACGTAAGTATGCATTTGCATGGGTGGGACTTTTCCGGCTACAGCCGGATTTCTGGATTTTAAAATTTTTTTTTAAAAAAATTCACTTAAAAAGTGCCCCAAGACCCTTGCTTCAGGATTCAACTTTTTTTTCGGTCCCATCCATGTATTTGTATTTTTGTGTTTTGACAAGGTAGTCTCTCTTGTCTGCATCCTTAATACTAAGTGCATGTTTGACAAGGTCTCTCTTGTCTGCATCCTTAATACTAAGTGCATGTTTGACAAGGTAGTCTCTCTTGTCTGCATCCTTAATACTAAGTGCATGTTTGACAAGGTAGTCTCTCTTGTCTTCATCCTTAATACTAAGTGCATGTTTGACAAGGTCTCTCTTGTCTGCATCCTTAATACTAAGTGCATGTTTGACAAGGTAGTCTCTCTTGTCTGCATCCTTAATACTAAGTGCATGTTTGACAAGGTCTCTCTTGTCTGCATCCTTAATACTAAGTGCATGTTTGACAAGGTCTCTCTTGTCTGCATCCTTAATACAAAGTGCATGTTTGACAAGGTCTCTCTTGTCTGCATCCTTAATACTAAGTGCATGTTTGACAAGGTAGTCTCTCTTGTCTGCATCCTTAATACTAAGTGCATGTTTGACAAGGTCTCTCTTGTCTGCATCCTTAATACTAAGTGCATGTTTGACAAGGTCTCTCTTGTCTGCATCCTTAATACTAAGTGCATGTTTGACAAGGTCTCTCTTGTCTGCATCCCTAATACTAAGTGCATGTTTGACAAGGTCTCTCTTGTCTGCATCCTTAATACTAAGTGCATGTTTGACAAGGTAGTGTCTCTTGTCTGCATCCTTAATACTAAGTGCATGTTTGACAAGGTAGTCTCTTTTGTCTGCATCCTTAATACTAAGTGCATGTTTGACAAGGTAGTGTCTCTTGTCTGCATCCCTAATACTAAGTGCATGTTTGACAAGGTCTCTCTTGTCTGCATCCTTAATACTAAGTGCATGTTTGACAAGGTAGTGTCTCTTGTCTGCATCCTTAATACTAAGTGCATGTTTGACAAGGTCTCTCTTGTCTGCATCCTTAATACTAAGTGCATGTTTGACAAGGTAGTGTCTCTTGTCTGCATCCTTAATACTAAGTGCATGTTTGACAAGGTTTCTCTTGTCTGCATCCTTAATACTAAGTGCATGTTTGACAAGGTCTCTCTTGTCTGCATCCTTAATACTAAGTGCATGTTTGACAAGGTAGTGTCTCTTGTCTGCATCCTTAATACTAAGTGCATGTTTGACAAGGTCTCTCTTGTCTGCATCCTTAATACTAAGTGCATGTTTGACAAGGTAGTCTCTCTTGTCTGCATCCTTAATACTAAGTGCATGTTTGACAAGGTCTCTCTTGTCTGCATCCTTAATACTAAGTGCATGTTTGACAAGGTCTCTCTTGTCTGCATCCTTAATACTAAGTGCATGTTTGACAAGGTAGTGTCTCTTGTCTGCATCCTTAATACTAAGTGCATGTTTGACAAGGTAGTGTCTCTTGTCTGCATCCTTAATACTAAGTGCATGTTTGACAAGGTAGTCTCTCTTGTCTGCATCCTTAATACTAAGTGCATGTTTGACAAGGTCTCTCTTGTCTGCATCCTTAATACTAAGTGCATGTTTGACAAGGTCTCTCTTGTCTGCATCCTTAATACTAAGTGCATGTTTGACAAGGTAGTCTCTCTTGTCTGCATCCTTAATACTAAGTGCATGTTTGAAGGGTTACAAACCAGCCTCGGATTTGGAAAGGTCAGCCATTGTTTCTTCAAAAACATTACCGATGCCATTACTTAAGTGGAACAACCTATAGCTAGCGTAATTTTAGCCCAAAAACTTACGATGTGTACCCTTAGAGCCAGGGGAGGCCACCAAGGGTACCGAGGTCTAGTACCCGGGTAGCCTCCCTTACCCCGCCGACAGGTGAGCGCCAGCTCACTACCAATCCAACCAGTTCTTTCCTTTAGCTTAAAGCGTGCAGACGTGTCTGCTTAGCCCTTCTTGGCTGTGTATGGTAGGCTTGGTTAGCGCTTGCTACCTCGCCTGTGTATCTTCGGACTTCTGCTGTGTAGCCTTCGTTGGAAGAGGATAGAGTTCGACTACGTTAGTCTCTGCGCCTTGTCTTAGCAGTGACGGTTCTTGTGTGCACGAGAGTGCCAGCTCAGGCGTCGTGCCGGCTTCGCGCCGCTGGGGGGCTCTGCCCTAGACCGGTTTGAACTGTTGCGGTTGTGTGTGGCCTCTCGGACTTCGCCTCGCTTCTCGGCTGTTCTTCTGCCGCCTCGTCGGTCGTGTTCGCCGTCGGCCTGCCGGTTCCCGTTGCAGGACTTCCGTCCCTGTTCGGCTGGCTCCCCGTGTCTGGGCGCCGCTGCTTCTTCTCCTTCCACCTCAGGTCCCCCACCCGGGTCTGCCCTGGGGGACTTGGGTGGGGTTAGGTATTTTTTAGTTCCCAGGGTCACCCTGGTCAGCCCCGCAGGGTGGGTTTTTCTCTCTATTCTGGGGCATGTGTTTCTGTCTACCCTTTGTCCATTCACCTGTATTTGCCTTTTAAAAACTCTCCCTACTGTCTGCACTGCCTGTAGCTCTTGATATTGGATGTGTGTTGCTAAATGGTCTTAGATTTATTTAGGCCCCATGTGTTAGGTTTATTTAATGTATTTGACCGGCTGGCGACATACATTCAATGTTCTGTTTAGTTGTTTTTTTTTTTTTTTTTTTTTTTTTTTTTTTGTTTTTTTTTTTCACAAGCAGTGCAGGCACGTCCTGAGAAAGCCTTGTTGCTGTCGGGACGTTAAACAATGTACAATCAATGTACAATCAATCCACCTCAGGTGTTTCTTTCCCTGCCCTGCGACATGGCCAGGTAAGGTCTTGATTTTTTTTTTGCTAGCGCCCGCGCCCTTGGCGATGTGCGTCGGTGGTTTGCCTTCTTGCTTGATGTTTTCGACCCAAGTTAGAAAAAAAAAAAAAAAAAAAAAGGACTTGGGACGGCGCGAGGACGTAGTAGGAAGTGTCGGTGCGCGTTCGTTTCGTGGAAATGCCGCTTCGACCAGTCGCCTTGTAGTGTCTCTTTATGTTGCAGTGCTCACGTCACCTGCACCAGATGTGGCGACTTCCAGTGGCCGTCGGACGAGCATGCAGTTTGCCTCCTCTGTTCTGGTTGTTCCTCGAGCCGCACCTGTGATGTCTGCGCTCTCTGGGTGGAGGAACAGTGGGCCCAGCTGTGGAGTTTTTATCGGCGTGACAACACTAGGCCGCCGCCCTCCAGCACCCGCAAGCATGCTCCGGCCAAGAAAGACCTGACACGCACCTACGTCGCCGTTGGGGGACGGCAGTCAAAGGCTCCCCCCTTGCGCACCCACTCTCTCGAGTCTGGTCCGCAGCGAGTCCGCTCGCCCCGCTCTGCGGAAAACAAACAAGCCCCAACACTCGTCGTTGGGGGATGCCTTTCTCCCCCCTTGCGCGCCAGCTCGCTCGAGCTAGGTCCGCAGCGAGCTAGCTCGCCCCGCCTTGCGGACCCCAAGCCTCACACGACCACCGACGTTGTTGGACACCGTGCTCCTCCGTCGCTGGACCCTCTGCTGCGTCCTTCGACCTCGGAGGTTCATCCCCATGCCCTCGATCGTCGGGAGTCCGCCCCTAGGAAGGACCGGTCGCGTTGCAGCCCTCTTCCGCGCCCTCCATCTCGGACTGCCTCTTCTCGGCCTCGGACCCGGAGCCCTTCGTCTGCTTCTCGGCCTTCCCGCCTGGAGCGTTCGTCGCGCCCCTCTTCTTCTGTGGCTTCGGGTTCCCGGACTTCTCGCCACTCTCGTCGTCCTTCTCCTCACCCTGGGGAGGTGCCTTCGTCCGTGCGGCGCTCTACCCGTCGGGAGTTTTCTTCGTTCGTCTGGCCGTCTCCTCGCCGCCGGCCGTCCTCTCCCCCCACGCCTTTACCATAGCCGACACTTAGTTCGCTTCCAGCTGCCAGAGAGATAAGGCTGCCGCGAGTTCCACTCTCGCCCGCTCATTCTATTTATATCGCACTACTGAGCGGTACACGGCGTGACCGGCTCTCTGCCGCTATAACAACTACCTACACATTTGTATTCATAACACATCTCTGCCTAAAGTGACTGTTGTGGAAGCAACATCGTTCAAATGTTGAAATTCTCACCTACACACTGATACCAAACATGACAACATTACGACTTGCACTTGTGTAGCAGGTCATGGTGAAAATAAAGAGAACGGGAATTTGTTGATGTACGAAAACGAGAATTTATTGTGAAATTGACAAAGTTCCCACAGCCATAACACAAAGACGCTACTTTTCCCAGTGAAACACACTTGCATGCATAAGGGTTAGCATGCCTACAGTACGTATCACTTAATGGATTTTGGGTTCATGGTGGGGGACGGAAGCAGGAGGGTAATTAATGAGGTCACTGACAGGTGTCGACAGACAAGTTCCAGACATCCGACTTGGTGTACACTCCCGGCATTGGGGAAAGAGAGGGCTTAGTTACACGGATACTATTGAGGAGATAGCCACGATTCTTTCTTGGGAAATAGTGTAACACTAACAGTCAACCTTGTAAATGTACTTTTGATTTAACTTTTGATCATGATGGAGTCTGATGACACGCGTACAGTCTGTGTACACACAGGTGTGTTCCATGCAATGAGAGTTAATGCATTGTGCAGAATATGTGGCGAGAGATCACAAAAGAGATACACGAATAAAAAGTCATTTCTTTGTATCAATTATGAACACTTAATCCACAAGTGTTATGGAATTAATATCCAGGAAGACAAAGACATGATGCACTCCAAAACAATGTGTAGGAGTTGCTATTGTCGGATGAAACGGATAGACTCGACTGAAACACGTGTGTCCGAGGAGACAACGCGAAATGCGGCGTCTGATATTGCCTCATCACAACACATTTCAGATTTGGACCATGTTCCATCCAAATACGAGTGTTGAAGAATGTGTCGCGTGTGTTCACTTCATGCAGCTAGGTAAAGGAGGACGACCAGCGAAGCGGGGTTCCCGGCATGGAAAGAAACGATCGTTTCGATCTGCGGAATGTGACACTCATAACAGCACTAATGAAGGTGATAGTGGTATACAAGTTTTTATTCCGCCGACGTCTACTCCCCGTAAAACGGTTCTTATGTCTAGTGTGTCAGAAAATGTGTTAAACCTCAAGGTATGTTTAAAAACACTGTTGAATATTGTGACCTGTTATGGACTGATCGTATTTCGGGATGGCAATAGCAGTCTGTGGAGTACCGAGACGGCTGCGGGCGAGAAATGCCAGAACACGCGACCTGTCAGTGACCTCATTAACCACCCTCCTGCTTCCGTCCCCCACTATGAATCCAAAATCCGGTAAGTGATACTTACTGTAGGCATGCTGACCCTTATGCACGCAAGTGTGTTTCGTTGGGAAAAGTAGCGTCTTTGTGTTATGGCTGTGGGAACTTTGTCAATTTCACAACAAACACCGACATCAACAAATTCCCGTTCCCTTTATTTTTACCATAACCTACTACACAAGTGTAAGTCGTAATGTTGTCATGTTTGGTATCAGTGTGTAGGTGAGAATTTCAACTTTTGAACGATGTTGCTTCCACAACAGTCACTTCAGGCAGATTTGTGTTATGAATACAAACCAGTAGGTAGTTGTTATAGCGGCAGAGCGCCGGTCACGCCGTGTACCGCACAACACGCGACCTGTCAGTGACCTCATTAACCACCCTCCTGCTTTCGTCCCCCACCATGAATCCAAAATCCGCTAAGTGATACTTACTGTAGGCATGCTGACCCTTATGCATGCAAGTGTGTTTCGTTGGGAAAAGTAGCGTCTTCGTGTTATGGCTGTGGGAACTTTGTCAATTTCACAACAAACACCGACATCAACAAATTCCCTTTCCCTTTATTTTCACCATAACCTGCTACACAAGTGTAAGTCGTAATGTTGTCATGTTTGGTATCAGTGTGTAGGTGAGAATTTCAACTTTTGAACGATGTTGCTTCCACAACAGTCACTTCAGGCAGATTTGTGTTATGAATACAAACCAGTAGGTAGTTGTTATAGCGGCAGAGCGCCGGTCACGCCGTGTACCGCACAACACGCGACCTGTCAGTGACCTCATTAACCACCCTCCTGCTTTCGTCCCCCACCATGAATCCAAAATCCGCTAAGTGATACTTACTGTAGGCATGCTGACCCTTATGCATGCAAGTGTGTTTCGTTGGGAAAAGTAGTGTCTTCGTGTTATGGCTGTGGGAACTTTGTCAATTTCACAACAAACACCGACATCGTACATCAACAAATTCCCGTTCTCTTTATTTTCACCATAACCTGCTACACAAGTGCAAGTCGTAATGTTGTCATATTTGGTATCAGTGTGTAGGTGAGAATTTCAACTTTTGAACGATGTTGCTTCCACAACAGTCACTGTAGGCAGAGATGTGTTATGAATACAAATGTGTAGGTAGTTGTTATAGCGGCAGAGCGCCGGTCACGCCGTGTACCCCACAGTAGCAAGCGATATAAATAGAATGAGCGGGCGAGAGTGGAATGTGACCTCGCGGCGCCTTATCTCGCTGGCAGCTGGAAGCGAACTAAGTGCTAGGCGCCAGCACTGGCTGGTAAAGCCGTGCCCCCTTCCCTCCCCAGCTTCCCTCCTCCCGCCGGCCCCGCTCCCCTTCCTGTCGTCGGCATCGCCGTCGCTCCGCTTCGCACGGACGTTCCACTCGTCGGTCTCACCGCTCCCGTTCGCGCCATCGCAGCCGCTCTCCTCGCTCGCGCTCCTCCTCGTGGCAGCGCTCGGCTCCTCGCCCCACTGTGCGGCGACCTCCTGCTTCGCCCGTTGATGTTCTCAGCTTCGCCCTGGAGGACTCTGGCTCCTTCTTGGACCGCTCGGCTTCCTCGCTTCCGCGCTCACCTTCAGCTCCCTTGTCGCCTTCTCTACGGACGACCAGGACGGAGACTCTTGCTTCGCTGGACGTAGCCGCGCGTCTTGTTGCCTCGTGTCTTCCTCCGGACGCCTGTCCCCCGTCGCCACCTCCCAAGAGGAAGATCTCGGCGTTTGTGGATGCGGATCGCCCCTCCAAGAAGTTTAAGTCCCTCCCTCAGCCGCCGGGATTTCTTGGCCTTCGTGACGCCTTCTCCGCGCTTCTTCTTCAGGGCTCAGGCTCGGATGCTCCCTTCTTCTTCACCGACGCTCGCTGGCCGGCTGACTTGGATATCGCCTTTCAGCACTCCTGGTATGCCGGACATTCTCAGGCCTTCGCTGCTTCCTTGCCCGCGGTGGATCCGGCCGCCCAACTGCAAGCTGGTGGACTGCGTGCGTCTCGCCGTTGCATCTCTCCCGGACTGGAACGGACGGCGATTCTCATACGCAACGCCCTCTCCTGCGCGGGTTTCCTCGACCTGACCACGCAAGCGATTGTCAGATTGTTGGAACGGCATGGACACCTCTCAGCTTCGCCGCTCGTAGGGGACCTCCTCGCCTTGGCTACGGCCGCCAACCGGGCTGCTTATCACGCGTCAGTCAACTCCATGGCCACTGCCGCGAACTGCGATTTGCTCCGCCGAGATGCTGTGCTTTCCGTCTGCCCCGACATTCCACAGGACCTGCGGAGACAGCTGCGTCAAGCTCCGCTCGGGGATCCCCTTCTCTTCGGCCCTACATGGCAGTCGGTGAAGGATGCTAATAAGGACCTCTGGCCTTCCCGCGCCTCCTCCGCCCGCTTTCAAGCAGCCCGCAAGGCTTTGGGTCGCGCCCTGCGGTCCTCCAGACCCGCTCAGGCCCAGCGCCCGCAATGTCGCCGCCTCCCCCTTCGTCGCCCCGCTGCCCGCCGCGCTGCCCCCCCCCCCCCCCCGACCCAGCCTCCGCCCCGGCCTGGCCCAAGCCCGCCTGCCGCCCAGCGCGGGGTCGGGCCCGGTGACTATCTCCCTCCTGCCCCCCCGCCGACCGCTTCCGGGTCTCCAGTCGGCGGGAGGCTGGCCCTGTACAGCGACGTCTGGCGGTCGCTGTTTCCCGACGACCCGTGGATCTTCTCCACCGTCTCCGAGGGCCTCATGCTCTCCTTTCGGACCGCCCCGCCTCTGCGCCGCTCCCCCCTCTGGACGGCCGCTCCTTCGGATGTCTCCAAGGCTGCGGCGCTTCGCGAGGAGATCTCCGCTCTGCTGCGAAAGAACGCCACGGAGGTGGTGGAGCGTCACGACTCTCCCGGTTTTTACAGTCGCCTCTTCCTCGTCCCCAAAACTGGCAACAGGTGGCGTCCCATCATCGACCTCTCGGCGCTGAACGCGTTCATCACGGCTCCGCGCTTCCGCATGGAAACTGCCAGAGCTCTGCGCGCCGTGGTTCGGCCCATGGACTTCGCCGTAAGCCTGGATCTCGCGGACGCTTACCTGCATGTTCCAGTACACCCGGTGTCCAGACGCTTTCTTCGCTTCGCCTTCGACGGCGTCGTTTATCAGTTCCGCGCCCTGCCCTTTGGTCTCAACCTCAGCCCATGGGTGTTCACCAGGATCATGGATGGCGTCGTCGCCAGGGCCAGGCAGACTTCAGCAAGTCCTTCTTCGAACTATCTCGACGATCTGCTCCTACGCAACCAGTCGGCTTCCGCCCTGGAGACGGATCGAGATGCCCTGCGGGCCCTCCTCGACAGCCTCGGCTTCATCGTCAACCTAGGCAAGTCGGATCTCGTCCCGTCCCGCCGGTTTGTCCACCTCGGCATGGAGTTCCTCACGGACCTCAACTTAGTGCAACTACCGGAACCACGGATCCTGAAGCTGGCGGACCTGGCCCTTGCAGTTTCCCAGGAGGAGACGGTCTCCGCCAGAGTTTGGTTGCAACTCTTAGGCCTGATGAGCGCGGCTGCGGATCTCCTCCCCCTTGGCCGCCTCTACTCGCGCCCGCTCCAACTTCACCTGCTTCTTCACTGGCGTCCTGCGACCTCCGACATCGAGGCCCCCGTTCCGGTGCTCCCCATGCTCCTTCCACACCTTCGCCGCTGGGCAGACCCTGTCTGGCTCGCGACCGGAGTCCCGCTCCTTACCCCACCCCCGCAGTTGTCCCTGTGCGTAGACGCCAGCCGTTCCGGCTGGGGCGCTCACCTTCTGCCGACGTTTGCCACGGCCTCCGGCCCCTGGCCACAGGAATTCGCGGTCAAGCACATCAACTGGCTGGAGCTTCAGGCGGTGTGGCAAGCCCTCCTCGCGTGGGAAACGACGGTCGGACATCAGGAGCTCCTCGTCCTTTCCGACAACTCCACTGTGGTGGCCTACATTCAGAAGCAGGGCGGGACCCGCTCCCCGTCCCTCTGCATCCTTCTCTACCGACTTCTCCGCTGGTGCGAGGATCGCGGCATTTCCCTCCGAGCGAGACACATTCCCGGACACCTGAACGTCCTCGCGGACTCCCTCTCCAGGAGCGGTCAGCTTCTCCACACCGAGTGGACGCTTCGCCCGGACATTTTCCGGATGATCTGCTCGCAGTGGGAGACCCCCCTTATCGACCTCTTCGCGACAAGGTGGAACCACCAGCTCCCCCTGTTTGTCTCACCTGTACCGGATCCTCTAGCCTGGGCGGTCGATGCGCTCTCCATCCCCTGGGATGGTCTTTGCGCCTATGCTTACCCCCCCCCTCAGTCCTAGTACCCAAGGTCCTGCTCAAGCTGAAAGGATGCAACACGATCCTCTTGCTAGTGGCGCCGTTCTGTTGGACCAAGTCTTGGACCACCGACCTCCTGACCCTCGCCACGGGACCCCCTCTGCGGCTTCCCACCCCTCGCACGATGCTCAAGCAGCCACGGCAGCCGCTCTTCCATCCGTGCCCCGAACGACTGCTACTTCACGCTTGGAGATTGTGCGGCAAGCCCTCGCCACTAGAGGTTTCTCGCGTGAGACAGTGGCAGCTATCGCTTCAGCCCGCAGACCATCGACCCTCCGAGTCTACGAGGGAAAGTGGAGAGTGCTAGGAGCCTGGTGCGCCCTCCATCATCTCTCCCCTACTGCTCTGACTTCCCCCCAATTGGCTGAGTTCTTCCTCTGGCTCTTCGCCGATCAGCACTTGGCGCCGATCACCATCAGGGGCTACCTTGCCATGATCGCTGACACTTACCGGCACCTCGGCCGAGCGGACCCGGGCAAGTGTAAAGACCTCGCTGACCTCATGGACCACTTCGGCATTCAGCGGCCAGCCCTCCGCTCCCTGATCCCACGTTGGGACCTTCCCTGGGTACTCACCTGGCTGAACACTGAGCGTTTCGAGCCGCTTCCCCTGGCAAGCCTGGCCGACCTCACGCGGAAGACCTGCTTTCTTCTCGCCTTAGCCACAGCCTCCAGAGTGAGTGAGCTGCACGCGCTCTCCGTGCTCCCCGCCTGCCTGCAATTCAGGTCGGATGGATCCGTGCAGCTGCTGACGGACCCGGCCTTCTTGGCCAAGAACCAGTCTCCGTTGACAGCCCCCCAGGTGATCACCATTCGACCGCTGAAGCCGGTCGACCCGAGCAAAGAAGTCAGACAACAGGACCCGGTGAGAGCCTTACGAGTGTACCTGCGCCGTACCAAGCCGCTCCGCTGGGGACGCACCCGCCTTTTTCTTCCTCTGTCCCCAGGTAGACAAGATATCTCAGCCCAGACGATCTCCTCCTGGCTAAGATGGGTGATACGTTCCGCCTACCAGGACCTCTGCCCAGACGCTGCCAAGCGATACACATCCGGGCCCACGAGGTCAGAGCCATGGCTGCAAGCCTCACCTTCGACCGCAACTGCGCTGTGCGAGACATCGTGGCGGCCGTTGGCTGGCGGACCGAGTCTACCTTCACCCGGTTCTACTTACGTAACCTGGCTGGCCAGCGTGACAACCTGGCCCTGGTGGGGGACATTACGGCGGCGCGACACTCCCTCCCGGCACCCTCGGTGCCGTAGGTAAACCTTTAGCTAAAATTTTCGGGAGCGCGCGCCGAGGAGGACGGGTCTTGCTAGCTCGGTTGGCTACTGGGTTACGCGGCACCCTCCTCCTCTTCGCCATTCTCCACTTAAGTAATGGCATCGGTAATGTTTTTGAAGAAACAAATTAATTTTTCACTAAAATGTATTTTTTCAAAAAATACTTACCGATGCCATTACTCGGATGACCCTCCCACCTGCCCTGCTAGCCGCTCCTCAGTCAAATGAAAGAACTGGTTGGATTGGTAGTGAGCTGGCGCTCACCTGTCGGCGGGGTAAGGGAGGCTACCCGGGTACTAGACCTCGGTACCCTTGGTGGCCTCCCCTGGCTCTAAGGGTACACATCGTAAGTTTTTGGGCTAAAATTACGCTAGCTATAGGTTGTTCCACTTAAGTAATGGCATCGGTAAGTATTTTTCGAAAAAATACATTTTAGAGAAAAATTAATTTTTTGCTGCGAACAGTCCAACTGAGACGGATCTGTACTGGCAGGTTTTCTTGTCTCATATAATAATTATATGCAGCCTGATACCATAACGTGTGTTCTTCAAAATAGTTTACGCTCATTAGTTCTGAGATTTAAAAGAAACTCATGCAGGAGCCCAAATGACATTTTCTTTAGTATTGTCATCGTTCTGGCAATGTTTTCTGCATCCATAATTGAACAGCCAAGCTCTGCGTTATCAGCTAGCCTGTTCTAAATGACTGTAGTGGGTGTTGCTAGTTTTGTGGGCAGGCTCGCAATATTCACTAAATGTATCCTGAAACTGTACTGGGATGATTTATTCCACTACAATTTGCATCACCGTTTCACGAAATAATAGTAAAATCAGTATGTGGATACATGCCTGTGCTAGCATTGTCATAAAGAATGTAATGGCGAGCCAGTGTAGTCATCCTAAGCCATCAGGGACTCCCAAATAATGGGAAGGAACTCTGCTTTTCCTTTGCAAGAATACACACTCAATGAATCAATGAAACTTTATTTTACAACGGTTAAGGCATTGACATCGTCATCGACACAGCCATTTTACAAACCTGCCGTTGCTAACAACTACAAAACTAACTACAAATATACATACATAATAAGTAAATCATAATACTTGCAAACAGTTGACAACACTATTCTCACAGACCCCGTCATGTTTTTTTTATTTTTAATTAAATCTCAGTGCTAATGACCGTAAAATATTTTGAAGAACAGACGTTATGGCATGAGGCTGCATTTAGTGTGCTGGTGCATAATCAAAAGCCGTGAGCGCGGATTAGTCTCAGTTTGACTGTTCGATGCAAAATTGACTGGAAAGCCCAAATCCGTCACTGTTTGTAACCCTTCAAACACGCATTTTTATTTTCTCAAAATCATTACCGACGGCATTACTACTAGGAATACTTCGCTTAGCTTAACAATTTTAGCCCAAAAAACTCGCTGTGTACATTACCACAGGGGAGGCAATCACTAGGGGTGTCGTTACCAGGACACCCGTGGTGGCCTCCCCTCCTTCCTATCCGGTGGCGCGCTCACCGTTGCCCGGCAGTCTCTTCGCTTAGCTGCTCAGGACAGGCCGTGTGCACTTCGTGCTCCGGCTTGAGTTAGGTGGATTACCGTTGTGTACTGTGGACTTTTGGATTTATGTGTTGGGACTTCGCGGACGGTGGATTTGTGCTTTGTGTTGTCTTTGGATTACCTATGTGGTCTATGGATTACGTGGTTTTGGTTTTCTGTGGAATTACCGGTTGGCAATGGTGAGGTAAAGTAGCGATGACTGCCTCTAACCGGGCCGTGATGTTCGGCAAGCCGACCGGGAGCGCGGTTCTTCTTGGAGGTTCCCAGCTTTCACTTGGTTTAGATAAATTATTGAATTAGCGCATTAGATAGGCACTTTACCCAATTGAATTGGCTCAAAGCGCCGCCGCGAACTGAACCCGTCAAGCACGCTCACGTGATCACGCGCATTCATTTATACACTGTATATAAACACTGAGCATTCACATGGTGCTAAGGGCAAGCTCAAGCGAGCTACTGAAGTTTTTGGAAGTTCAAATTGTTTTATATTTGAAACTGATACTAGAGCGCACCTTTAGCATTGGTGGCAGGCACCTTAACCGCTGCGCCACGGACCACCCCGTTGTTTTTTTTTTTGTTCTGTCCTTTGTTACAGTACTCAGGTACGGACATGCACCAAGTGTGGCGCCTTCCAATGACCGAGCGAGGGCCATGGGTCTGCCTACCCTGGTCGGGCGGCTCCTCCGGCCGGACGCGCCGTTGATGCTGGACTTGGGAGGAAGAAAGATGGTCACAGCTGTGGGCGTTTACCGGAGGGAGTAACCGGCGCCGATCTCACAGCTGAAGTTGAGGAAGGTGCTACAGGAAGGCAGAATCATACAGAATTGAAAATAAAAAGGGTCTTCTATCCCCTCCGGTGCCTTGGGAATTCCCGCCTTCAGTGGATGATTGAGCCTAACATTCGGATCAGGGCTTGCCCCCCGTCCAAGCCCGGGCACCAAGAGCTCCACCCCACCTTGTAGAGGCCCCGGATATGCTCGACCGCCAACGATGGGGTACGTCCCCTAGGCACGTGTCAGCATTGGAGCTCGGTCCCTCCGCAGTAGAGAGATTGGGTGAGATTTTCACCCCACAGGTGAAAAATGGAGAGAGAGAACCCAAGCGGGGCCCCCCCCCCCCCCCCCCCACCTCTGAGAGGAGAGTGCCCGCCAGCCTTAGGCCGGACCAGTGCTGTCACCGGGCCGCGTCTACAACACACCTCTCAGACAGGGACAGGAATGAGAGAGACAGAGTGAACTCTACACCTCCACCCCTCCGCTTTGAGGGCCCGGATTTAAGAGAACGGTTGAGACGAGAAGGGAAGTAAAGACAGAATTTGGTTGGCCAAAGCTGTCCATAGGAGGTCGGACATTCGGTCATTAGAGCCAGCCGACGGGAGGTGCATTCCTGTCACCAGGACACCTCCTCCACGCCATAGGCACATGGAGATGACACAGGCTTTAGGGTCCCCGAGTCGAAGAGTGGAGCCACAGATGAGATCTAACGCACAGGGCGGATCCCCCATGACCGAAGCCCTATTGGGAAGAACTAACTCGGTCAGCAGTCAACGAGAGGTGGTGCAACCACACACCCACACTCCACCCTTGGAGGTAGAGAGGAACTCACAGTGGCCATGGACCTGCATTAGTTTGGCATCCTGTCTTGGAAGACAATGGAGTATATGCGCTTGCTGGGTCAGTCACTGGAGTGACCTCTCCAGGGCGCAAGCCTGGGCGAAGTGTATGGAGATCCTGGGGTGCCCAGTCGTCAAGATCCCCCTCTCGGCCTCGCTGATGTATCCAAAGGAATGCAAAGCAGTACGTTTGGCACCAGTTTGGCTGCAGGAGCTGCCAGAACAGTGCGTGAATACAGGCAGCTGTCTGCCTTCGGGGCTCCACTCCTGATTTGAAGGGTTTACTCCCCCACATTTGGCCGTTGGATCCAACCTGATCTCCTCCGTCCTCTAGCCGTTGGCTGTCAGAAACAGCTCATCCGCCTAGTGGTGCAATGTGAACACCACCCCCTCATGTGGTTTAGCCCACCAGCTGAGGTGGTTTGCCAGGGTGTGGCGCTTGGAGCCAGCACGTGAGAGATTAAGGAGATGGATGAGGACCAGTGATGCCCGTCCGTCCTATGTAGGACGCAGCTGCCGAACAGCAATGGTGCTACCTCTATCCAGAGACCTGCATTACGCGGGGAGGAAACCTACATGTTCGGTCGGACGACCGCAGCAGCGGGAAGAAGGACGCTACAGATACCTATTGCCTGGGAACTCCTTCTTCCTTCTTCGCCTCTCTGACCAGCGGACAAGCGCAGGTACGGCGCAGCGTGGGATCTCTCGGTGACGCCGAGCATCAGAGGCGCCCGGCAAGAGCGGCCGTTCTTCAGACCAGAGCTTTAAGGGCCGATTTCCTCGGGAGAACGACAGCCTCGACACCGGCGCCGGGATCATGGAGATGGCTGCGGCAGGATGGAATCGCCCTCACTTTCAACACTTGACCTCAGCCTGTTGGATTATGGAATGAGCGTTAACGCAGCAACACAGTGGGTCCCGCTCTCTTCCGAGTGGGAGCAGCATCTCGCGGGTCAGGATCCTCGTAGGGGACGAGGGATCAAGTGGAAAACACATCAACAGGCTGGAATTGGAAGCAGTGTGCTTCGCGTTCTCGCCTGGAAGCAGCAGCGCATAGGTCAAGATATCCTCACCGTTGGACGAGAGATCAAGCCGTCAAATACCTCAACATGTTGCAGATGAAGCAGGGCGGCTCGCGCTCTCTCTGTGGGAAGCAGCGTCTCACAAGTCAGGATCCTCGTAATGGACAAAGGATCAAGCGAACGAACACATCAACAGGCGGGAGATGGAAGCAGTGTGCCCCACATTCTCTCCCGAGGGAAGCAGCGGCTCACAAGTCAGGACATCCTTGTACGTGGATGAGGGATCAAGCCGACTAACACTTCTACAGGCTGAAGTGAAAGCAGTGTGCCCCGCATTCTCTCCGAGTGGAAGCAGCGGCTCACAAGTCAGGACATCCTCGTACGTGGACAAGGGATCAAGCCGCTCTAACACTTCAACAGGCTGGAGGGAAAGCAGTGTGACTCGCGCTCTCTCTGGGTGGGAGCAGCGTATCTTGGGGCAGGAGTACGCGTAATCTCCGACAGCTCGACAGTGGTGGCCTACATCCAGAACTGAAGGTCAAGGAGGCGCTAAGTCTACACCCGGAGGACGTGGTTCGGAGTGGGGGTAGACAACGGACACGCCTAGCAGACGGTCGGTGCGCTCCAACACATCGCAGATTCGCTGCTCTTTGGACGAAGCGTCTGGGTTCGTCGCGTCATTCCACTGGCCGTCATCGCCCTGAGAGGAAAGCTGCGCAATGCCCGACGCATTGAGTGGCCCAGTGCGTCATGTCGCTCCCTTGCAGACTTCGGGATCTAGCGGAGGCATTGGGCGACCACTCGGCAGGACGGCGGCAGACAACAGAGGCTCTTCTGAAGACACCCGATGACCAGAGAGGATGAACATCTACTTCCGCCGGCAGTGATGTGGAGTCTCTTCTGGGCGGTACTGTGCTAGTGGTGGATAAGGAGGCGTGGATGCTGTCGGCGGCTCCCCACAGACTACAGACTCAGGCGCGAGGAAGTGGAAGCAAGGCTTGGTCAGGACTGCGCCGGGGTTCGCTTCCCCCTAGCGGACGCGGGGTTTCATCGAGAGGGTCAAGCCTTCAGGTAGCAAATGTCTGGAAAACATCTGGGACTTTGCAGCCTCGGTCCGTCGGAGTGGGACACGCACAGAGCTAGTGACAGTATTTAGGATGGCGGACCACCCCGCAGCCTACTCCTCGGCGGAGATCGCCGGCGACGACGGGATATGAAGGGACTTGCTGTTGTGACAGGTTCCGCGCTCGCCTGTCTTTTGGGGATAACACAGCGGTGGAAGGCTCCGCGCGAGGACATTCTTCGGTGGGACCGACTTGGCAGACGATAAGACGACAGCACAGGATCCCTTGTCACCTCGGCAAGATTGACTCCACTCGCTCCAATCGAGAGGGCGAGAGGGAAGCTTTGGCTACAGCGCGACTTGGTGATGCCCTGCCTAGAAGGAGACCACGGAGGTGAGCGGAGATCCTGATGCCCGACAGGTTACAGTAGGCCCTGATGGATCCCGGACCCGGAGACTATGTGACGTCTAGTGTCGGCTTTGACGCTTACTAGTAGCTTCGGCCCTGCGCTTGCAACTACTTGGACGGTCAGCCCTCTGGACCAGATGGCAAAGCGTGGGAGGACCCTGACTCCTGGCTGACGCAACGCTGCCAACGTGGATTCCGGGGCTTTGGAGGCAAGTCCGATGTGGGACCAGCACCCAGTTTTGCCGCCTAGGCAGGGAGTGCCTGACCGATAACAGCGGAGTACCAATGAGTGAACACACAGGCAGATACATCCGCTGGCTGGCGTGATGGCGATGCAGCTGGTGCTCGTCAGATGGAAGCAATGGCTGGCGCTACGGAAGGTACGGGTGCGCGCCGGCTCCTCGACAATGGCTTACGCTATAGAAGGTACGGGTGCGCTCCAGCTACTTGACAATGGCTGACACTAGGAAAGGTACCGGTGCGCGCCAGCTCCTCGATAATGGCTTACGCTATAGAAGGTACGAGTGCACTCCGGCTACTCGACAATGGCTGACACTACGGAAGGTACGGGTGCGCTTCAGCTACTAGAGGTCAGGGTTCTTCATGTAGCACTTCTGCCGGTTGTGCAGAGATCGCGCCAGCACTCGTCGGACACATTGAAGGTCAGCTCAACGTACGCGCGGATTCCCCTTGTGGCAGGGTCAGCGACAGCGTAAAGAGTGTTACTACACCCGGCTGACTTCCAACTACTCTACGCGTGTGAGGAGTCTCCGATGTAGTGGAACAGGAAGCTGCTTTCTCTGTCGCTTCCAGACCGGATCCACAAGCCTCGATGGGTTCCTTCGAGGAACGGACTCCTTGCATAGCCAATCACATACGGATTTTCCGGTCCGTCTGTTCACCAAAGTTAAGCCATTGGGGGTGGTTAATCCGTGGTTGGATAACCCCCTGGGAACAACAGGTATGGTGGAAGTCATCTTAACCCGTATCTTGTTCACCAGAGGGTGACATACGTTCGAATAAGAATAGTTAACGGGTAGCGTCGGAGTGGCTTGGCGCTGCTAGGCTTCACGCTAATCCGGGCTAGCCTTCAAGTAAGCCTGTGGGCTATTTTCTTATTTCTATAGCATAACCTGTGTATGGCAGGGCACAATTGAAACTGTTAGCCTCAGGCTGATATGGGTTAAGATGCGGCAGCGCGTTCCCTCCCTATAGGACGGGTACATAGGGGCTCCACAAGCCCAGGAATGGCATGGGGATTAGGACTTTCATGACCGCTCACAGGTACATAGGGGCTCCACAAGCCCAGGAATGGCATGGGGATTAGGACTTTCATGACCGTTCACGGGTACATAGGGGCTCCACAAGCCCAGGAATGGCATGGGGATTAGGACTTTGATGACCGTTCAGCTGGATCAGGTACATAGGGGCACCACAAGCCCACGAATGGCATGGGGATTAGGACTTTGATGACCGTTCACGGGTACATAGGGGCTCCACAAGCCCAGGAATGGCATGGGGATTAGGACTTTGATGACCGTTCACGGGTACATAGGGGCTCCACAAGCCCAGGGATGGCATGGGGATTAGGACTTTCATGACCGTTCACGGGTACATAGGGGCTCCACAAGCCCAGGAATGGCATGGGGATTAGGACTTTCATGACCGTTCACGGGTACCTAGGGGCTCCACAAGCCCACGAATGGCATGGGCATTAGGACTTTGATGACCATTCACGGGTACATAAGGGCTCTACAAGCCCATGAATGGCATGGGGATTAGGACTTTGATGACCGTTCAGCTGGATCAGGTACATAGGGGCTCCACAAGCCCACGAATGGCATGGGGATTAGGACTTTCATGACCGTTCACAGGTACATAGGGGCTCCACAAGCCCAGGAATGGCATGGGGATTAGGACTTTGATGACCGTTCATGGGTACTTAGGGGCTCTACAAGCCCAGGAATGGCATGGGGATTAGGACTTTGATGACCGTTCAGCTGGATCAGGTACATAGGGGCTCCACAAGCCCATGAATGGCATGGGGATTAGGACTTTGATGACCGTTCACGGGTACATAGGGGCTCCACAAGCCCAGGAATGGCATGGGGATTAGGACTTTGATGACCGTTCACGGGTACATAGGGGCTCCACAAGCCCACGAATGGCATGGGGATTAAGACTTTGATGACCGTTCACGGGTACTTAGGGGCTCCACAAGCCCAGGAATGGCATGTGGATTAGGACTTTGATGACCGTTCATGGGTACATAGGGGCTCCACAAGCCCAGGAATGGCATGGGCAGGGTTCCCACAGAGTCATGGAAGTCTGGAAAAGCTATGGAAAATACAAAAATATTTTCCATGGCTGGAAAAACTATGGAAAGTTCGTTTTTGTTAAGCTATGTATGGAAAAGATTTGGAAAATTAAAAGTCTGGCAATCTTACATTGACATGCAATTTACTTTACAAGAAAAATCTGAAAGTTTTAAAACGTAACCTAAAGACTATAATTTAATTCATAAGCTGATTGTTTATCGCTTGAAGGCTGCCCTTTTTTTTTTATCCGCAGTGACTTTCCTTGCAGAAAAGCTGCACATCCATTGTTAGAATCTTTCAACTTCCTTTCATCCTGTGGCCACATAGGGCAATTAGGTTATGCCCCCTTTTCACACACTGTTATCTGTTAGCCTCTTGCAGCATAAAACTATGAACGAAGAACTTTTCTGCCAAAACAAAACATCCACGCGGAGCATATCATAGGAGAAACATTTTCAGCAATTCTTAAAAAAATTAAGAGTTAGCGTTTTTCACAAGACTAATGCGCTAAGTACACCTTGACAAAACTGTCGTCTGCAAACCTGTATACAGTCATGCATATGCCCCTATAAGGCTCCCATGAACACACTAGATCAACTCAAATTACCCAAATTTTCCGCTTTTCCACACCACCTGTTATGCCTCTTGTTGCTCGAAACGCCCAAGCAGGCAAAAATGGGAACTTTCACACCCTGAAAAATTGGCAAAAACAGAGGAAATTTTTCTAACTATGTCTCACGGAATTGTTACTATATGAACCGGAAGTAATTGCCCCGTGTAGCCTGTGCATGCAAAGTCACGCAGATTTTTGCCAAAGATAGAAATGGGGACGTGCATCTTTAGCCACTTATGGCTAGAAAAAAGTCAATTCTAAGCTTGGTTAGCGCCAGCTTCGGATGGAGCAAAGCACAAAGCTCGATGTGAGGCACACATACCCAGGGGGATTGCCTCAGCATATCTCACATTAAAGATAAGATATCTCACATTAAATAAAATAATTTGCCCTGAAAAATAGGTTCCATATTTAATTATTACACAAGTTTGGCGTATATATTAGTGAGCTTTGGAAAACTGTTGTGTCAGTCTTAAAAAGGTCTTTAAAAAGTATGGAATTTTTTTCCACCAAACTTGTGGGAACCCTGCATGGGGATTAGGACTTTGATGACCGTTCATGGGTACATAGGGGCTCCACAAGCCCAGGAATGGCATGGGGATTAGGACTTTGATGACCGTTCATGGGT
This sequence comes from Semisulcospira habei, assembly GCA_036245525.1. Classification (NCBI taxonomy): domain Eukaryota; kingdom Metazoa; phylum Mollusca; class Gastropoda; family Semisulcospiridae; genus Semisulcospira; species Semisulcospira habei. Next base: position 971,006 of record BTPG01000008.1, on the reverse strand, counting down.
ACATAGGGGCTCCACAAGCCCAGGAATGGCATGGGGATTAGGACTTTGATGACCGTTCATGGGTACATAGGGGCTCCACAAGCCCAGAAATGGCATGGGGATTAGGACTTTGATGACCATTCACGGGTACATAGGGGCTCCACAAGCCCAGGAATGGCATGGGGATTAGGACTTTGATGACCGTTCACAGGTACCTAGGGGCTCCACAAGCCCAGGAATGGCATGGGAATTAGGACTTTTATGACTGTTCACGGGTACATAGGGGCTCCACAAGCCCAGGAATGGCATGGGGATTAGGACTTTGATGACCATTCACGGGTACATAGGGGCTCTACAAGCCCAGGAATGGCATGGGGATTAGGACTTTGATGACCGTTCAGCTGGATCAGGTACATAGGGGCTCCACAAGCCCATGAATGGCATGGGGATTAGGACTTTGATGACTGTTCACAGGTACATAGGGGCTCCACAAGCCCAGGAATGGCATGGGGATTAGGACTTTGATGACCGTTCATGGGTACTTGGGGGCTCCACAAGCCCACGAATGGCATGGGGATTAGGACTTTGATGACCATTCACAGGTACATAGGGGCTCCACAAGCCCAGGAATGGCATGGGGATTAGGACTTTGATGACCGTTCACAGGTACCTAGGGGCTCCACAAGCCCAGGAATGGCATGGGAATTAGGACTTTTATGACTGTTCACGGGTACATAGGGGCTCCACAAGCCCAGGAATGGCATGGGGATTAGGACTTTGATGACCATTCACGGGTACATAGGGGCTCTACAAGCCCAGGAATGGCATGGGGATTAGGACTTTGATGACCGTTCAGCTGGATCAGGTACATAGGGGCTCCACAAGCCCACGAATGGCATGGGGATTAGGACTTTGATGACCGTTCATGGGTACATAGGGGCTCCACAAGCCCATGAATGGCATGGGGATTAGGACTTTGATGACCGTTCACAGGTACATAGGGGCTCCACAAGCCCAGGAATGGCATGGGGATTAGGACTTTGATGACCGTTCACGGGTACTTGGGGGCTCCACAAGCCCAGGAATGGCATGGGGATTAGGACTTTGATGACCATTCACAGGTACATAGGGGCTCCACAAGCCCAGGAATGGCATGGGGATTAGGACTTTGATGACCGTTCAGCTGGATCAGGTACATAGGGGCTCCACAAGCCCATGAATGGCATGGGGATTAGGACTTTGATGACCGTTCACAGGTACATAGGGGCTCCACAAGCCCAGGAATGGCATGGGGATTAAGACTTTGATGACCGTTCACGGGTACTTGGGGGCTCCACAAGCCCACGAATGGCATGGGGATTAGGACTTTGATGACCATTCAGCTGGATCACAGTCCTTTGGAGACACGCGGTGAACCCCTGCCTCAGCTCTGCGTCCGAGACAATCGCAACCCTGGCAGCAACTGTTTGTACAGACACATAGCAGTTGGCGCGGCACGCTGGGAGATGGACAGTCAGCACTCGCACCAAGAGGCTTCTCGGGTGCGACAGTGGATGTGATTGCAGCGACTCAAGGAGTCTGACAGTACGGGCACGACGGAGAGTGGAGAGTACTACAGGCCTGATGTGCAGCGGAGCAACTCTCCCCACAGACCAGACTAACCCCATTTTGGCCGAGTTCATCTAGGGGTTCCCAAGCAGATCGGACCCCTCAGCATCGTACGAATTTACCGGGTAGCAGCCACTTATTGACACCTAGCACGGACCAGCGCCGGTACAGACCTCTCAGACTGGATCGAGCACCGTCATCGGCAAGATGGCCGGCTTCCGCTGACGTTGAGGGAAAGCCTAACAGGAAGACGGCTCGATACAGCTCTTCACAGACCTTACGTTCTGGAAAAGAAAAGCCTCCCAGCATCGGCGCTCCAAGTATTGTCCATCCGTCCTCTCAGGACAACGGAACAGGATGGGGAATCCCGCCTACAGGACCCTGTCAAAGCGCTTAAAGTTACCTGCGCAGAACTAAGCCACTATTACAAGGGCGCTTGCGCCTATTCCTGCCCTTGGCTCCGGGTAGATGAGACATATCTGTGCAGGCGATCTGATCCTGGCTCCTGCTGGGTGATATGGGAGGCATACAAAGATCTCGCCCTGCACAGCCTACCCGGCACCGGCCTCCACGTGGCGTGGGTGGGTAGTCCACTTGGTCCCTGACTGAGTGGGCTAGCAGACGGGTGCCATCTTTGTCCAGGATTAGGACTTGATGTCAGCAGATATGTTGTTCAGTCTTTTTCACTGATCCGGTTTTTAAGGAGCTGTGCTTACCCAGGTCTTACCATGTTGGATTGGTCCTTAAAAATATGCGTGAGCTTTTGGTCCTTTGGATCCCAAGTGTTTGCTGTGCTTGGAGACCCGTGTCGGGGGAGAAGAGGATCCTGGTGGCTGAAACACTCCACTTTGGCCTTGACTTCTGCCTAAACGGGAGGCTAGTCGTACCGGCCTAGTCAATCGGCTCTTGTCACGTTGAGCCCTATCCCCCTGTTGACATGCGGGTTGTTATACGGAGCACCATGCTATAGCCTCTGATGCTGATTAGGTGCTTTACGCCAGTATTCCCCTGTATTCAACAGTGTGATAGAAGGCGGTGGCTCAAACGGTTCAATCGGGCATACCCCCTTGAGTATATCTTTCGGGCAGTCTCCATTGTGCGTCGGCTGGAGACCCGCCGACAATTGCACTTTCCCTTGTTGGGCTCGGTGGCGGGCGGGGACCCCCGGGGGATGAATATCTATCATACTATAATATGGAAAATATCAAAAAACCAAAACTAGCACCAAAGCGGCACATAGCCGCCGACATTGTCATTGAGAACGATAGTGACTCTGACTGTGAGGAAGCGACACCTCAGGCGTCGGCCGCCTGGCCTCGCTTTCTCATTATCCACAGCAAAGTTAAAGAGAAGCCTGTTTCAAAGCTGCACCCTTTCCTGGTAGGGGAGACCCTCAGGAGCTGTGTTGGCAGGCCTGAGACCCAGCGCCTCAGGTCTGGTGACTTGTTGGTAGAGTGCCGTACCCGGGCACACTCCAATGGGCTACTGAGGCTCTCCTCCATCGGAGACACTCCAGTGGAGGTCACTCCCCACAAAACAATGAATTCCTCTAGAGGAGTGATTAAAGATCAAGCATTGGCCGAACTGTCTGAAGATGAACTTGTACGGAACCTTAAGTCACAGGGGGTGACCTACGTCAGGCGCTTCATTTCCAAACGAGGTGGTAGGGAGATCCGTCTCCCTACCATCATCCTGACGTTTGGCACCCCCACAGCTCCTACTACCATCTGGGGAGGTTACTACTCCCTAAAAGTGAAAAAGTACGTCCCTCTCCCCCTCCGGTGCTTTAAGTGCCAAAAGTATGGCCATGGGCAGAAGACATGCCACCAGGCAGAGGCTCTATGCGCCCGTTGCACTAAGCCCGGATACTCTGCTGAGTCCTGCACAGCCATCCCCCTGTGTGTGAATTGCCAGGGGGCGCATATGGCTTCGGACAAGAAGTGCCCTCGTTGGATCTCCGAGTGTAGGATTCAGCAGGTGCGTGTGGAGAAGGGGCTGTCCTTTGTGGACGCAAAAAAACTGGTTGACGGTCCTGGTGCAGCTGAGGCGGCGCCAAACTCAAATAACAACTTTGTGTATACTTTCAGTGCTGCGGTGGAAGGCAAGCGCCCCACCAAAGACTTCTCTTGTCAAACCCCAACTTCTTGGTTGGGGGCGGAGCCTCGTATCCTCTCGCCCCTGGAGAGTAACCCTCCTCCGGTGGTGAAGACGAGCCAGGGAACGCAGAGGGCGGACGCTACCGGTCCGGTGGCACCGCCTTCTGCTGCCCCTAAGCCTCAGCCCCCACCCAAACCTGCTAGTTTGTCAACGCCAAAGGTTTCTGGCTCTGGTCAGCCTTCTAAGGCCGCTAACTCTAGCGGCAGGACCGCTGCCCAGGACCAGAAGTCTAAGAAATCTATGGGACCGCCGTGCGCACGGGCCCAGAAGGGGAACACTGATGTCCCCCTTCAAAACAAATATGCTGCATTGGAGGAGCAGATGGAGGGAGTGGAAGTTGCCGATGCTGCGGCAGCTCCACCCCCTTCATCTCCTAAGAACCAGAGGAGGCCCGGGAGCCGGCCTCCCTCTGTTTCTCCAACTCCTTCCAAGGCAAAGGAAAAAGGGGGGAAAAACTCCGCACCCCCAGATAAGACATAATCATGGACTCTCTGCTTCAGTGGAATTGTCGTGGTTTTCAAGCTAACTTTGAAGAATTACGTCTTTTAGTCAAGTGCTATAACCCCTCAGTAATATCTCTTCAGGAGACTTACCTGAAGACTTCTGACCCTGTGTCCTTTAATGGTTTTAACGTTATACATAAAGGCTCTGATTCGGAGAGGCGCTCGGGTGGAGTGGCTCTTCTCATTAGTAGCCAAATTTTATGTAGCCCCGTTAGCATCGACACCTGTCTTCAGGCTGTCGCAGCTCGGGTTACCTTGAAGAAGACCATAACCATATGCAGTATTTACCTGCCACCATCCCTGCGGGTCTGTAGTAATGATTTTTTTAATTTAGTTGATCAACTGCCCCCTCCCTTTATTCTCATGGGGGATTTTAACGGTCACGCTCACCTTTGGGGTAGTGACCACTATGATGGCAGATGTCAGATGTTAGAAGATGTTTTTTCTCAACTTAACCTGTGTGTCTTTAACGATGGTTCACCTACATACTCTAACCCAGGTTCAGGATCTAGTTCTGTTCTAGACCTCACTGTGTGTGATCCTTCTCTCATGCTGGACTTTGACTGGAAGGTTCACGATGACCTGTGTGGTAGTGACCACTTCCCAGTAGTCCTGTCATCGGTCAGCTGTGGGGAGAATCCGCCGGTGGGGCGTTGGAATCTTAAGAAAGCTAACTGGCCTCTGTTCGCCTCCCTCTGTCAGTCTCGTATTACAGAGGAGGTGGTCATGTCATCTGAAGAACCTATTTCTTCTTTTACTACTATTTTGTTGGACGTAGCGGGTGAAACCATCCCTAAAACTTCTGCATCAGTCCCTCGGAAGCCGAGAGTACCATGGTTCAACGAAGAGTGCCGCAAGGCCCAAATAGCGCGCAAATCTGCTCAGCGACGTGCTTTCCGTAATCCGTCGCAAGTGAATATTTTAACCTTTAAAAGACAGAGGGCGAAAGCCCGTTACATTTTTAAACGTGAACACCGTGCTTCCTGGAGACGCTTCGTCTCATCTTTAACTTCTCGGACTCCGTCCCAGAAAGTATGGAAGGCTGTTCGGAGAATTAGGGGCAGAGGTGGCTCGGCTTCTGTTGGCCATCTTAGAGATGGTGCCAGCTTGGTTACAGATAAGAAAGCTGTGGCCAATTTGCTTGCCTCCACCATTGCCCATAATTCTTCAACGGAGCATTATTCACCTTTCTTCCAGAGAGAGAAGGAGAAGCGAGAGTCTCGTATTTGTGATTTTAAGTCCGATAACTCAAAAGACTATAATGTCCCATTTACATTATCAGAATTGTATGTATTGTTGTATTGGTGTGTTCGGGCATTGTGCTTTGTTTGTTATGTGCATGTCATTGTATTTTTATTTTTGTGTACCGATTGTAAAGCGCTTAGAGCTTTTGAGTAAGATTAAGCGCTATATAAATACTCATTATTATTATTATTATTATTATTATTATTAATTGCAGCAAGCTTTGCAGAAATGTAATGACTCTGCTGCTGGCCTAGATACCGTCCACTATCAATTCCTAACGCATCTGCCTGAGAGGTCACTCCTTGTACTTCTCAAGGCCTTTAACCATATCTGGAGAACTGGTCATTTTCCGCTGTCTTGGCACCAGGCTGTGGTTGTACCGATCCCCAAGCCGGGTAAGGATCCTTCCAACCCGGGCAACTACCGGCCTATCGCTTTGACATCATGTTTATGTAAAACTATGGAGCGCCTGGTCAACGCCCGCCTGGTGTGGCATCTTGAGTCACAGGGTCTCCTCACAGACCTCCAGTGCGGTTTCCGGCGCTTCCGTAGTACAACTGACCATTTAGTCCGCTTTGAATCATTTATTCGAGATGCTTTTGTCAACAAGCAGCATGTCTATGCAATTTTCTTCGATCTTGAGAAGGCGTATGACACTACCTGGAAGTATGGCATAATGTCTGACTTGTTGGACATGGGTTTTAAAGGGCACCTGCCCGTTTTTATTCACAATTTTTTGACTAACCGGTCGTTCCATGTCCGTGTGGACTCCACCCTCTCCGACTCCTTTGAACAGGAGATGGGTGTCCCACAGGGCAGCATTCTATCTCCTGTTTTATTTAGTATTAAAATTAATAACATTGTAAAGGCAGTCAAGGATGATTCTGAATGCTCTTTGTTTGTTGACGACTTTGCTTTGTGCGCATGTGGTCGAGGACTTGCGTCCCTTGAGAGGCGCTTGCAGCTGTGTGTTGATCGCATCCAGCGGTGGGTGTCTCTCAATGGATTCAAGTTCTCGCCCTCCAAGACTGTCTGTGTGCATTTTACTAACCAGACGAAATTTTTTTCCAGAACCTAGCCTGAGCATTGCTGGAGTGCCAATTAAGGTGGCCGAGGAGGCAAAGTTTCTGGGGGTCATTTTTGACAAAAGACTTACCTTCCGCAACCATATTAATTACCTCAGAACCTCTTGTCAGAAGGCTCTCGACATTCTTCGTGTCGTCGGTCGTACTGACTGGGGTGCGGACCGTACTGTCTTACTTCGTCTGTACCGGGCCCTTGTTCAGTCCAAACTGGATTACGGCTCTGTGGTGTATGGCTCAGCTTCCAAGTCTGTGCTACAGCGTCTGAACACAATTCACCATCAGGGTCTGTGGATATGTCTTGGGGCCTTCAGGACGTCTCCAGTTCCTAGTCTGTATGCCGAGGCAGGGGAGCCTTCTCTCAAGCTCCGCCGCATCCGCCTCATGCTCAGCTACGTTCTGAAACTGAAGGCCCATCCAGACAATCCTGCCTATGATTGTGTTTTTAAACCATCGTTTGCAGAGATTTACGATACCCATCCGGGAGCTGTCCGTCCACTTTCTTTCCGTGTCCGACCTCATCTGCAGGCGGCCGGATTGGACCTGGACAGAGTTTCAGAATCCCTGCAACACATCACTCCACCTTGGCTCTTACCAGTTCCTGACATCTTGCTGGACTTGACTGCCCACAAGAAAGACTCTACTCCACCAGCCATATACCAACAGAGCCTCAATGAACTCCTTTCAATTTTTGTTGGCTATTGTCGCATCTATACCGATGGGTTAAAGTCTGAGGATGGGAGAGTGGCTGCGGCTGCAGTGTCCTCTCGCCATCCTAGACGCCCATTTAAGCACTGCCTCCCAGACCACTCATCTGTATTTAGTGCGGAACTGCAGGCGGTTCTGCTGGCACTCAGGCATGCTTATCGATCTAGAGAAAGGAACTTCCTGATTCTGTCTGACTCTCTTTCTGCCCTGCAGGCCCTTCAGGGCACGGGAAATGACCACCCACTGCTGGTGCAGATCAGAGAGCTCCACGCGGACTTGATGAAGGAATATTATGATATCATTTTTATTTGGGTGCCAGGGCATGTGGGCATCGAAGGCAACAGGATCACAGATTCTGCTGCCAACGATGCCCGCAATGACCCTGTCCCTGACACAGACTGTTTATAGTGATTTTAGACATGTGGCTAGTGTGTACATAGCCCGTGAGTGGCAGTCCGAGTGGGACAAAGAGGAAGCTAACAAGCTGCATGAAGCCCTTCCTAAGTTGTCCGACGGTCTACCTTATCGCTGCGGCAGCCGCCGTGAGGAGACTGTCCTGGCTCGGCTCCACATCGGCCACATGTATGTTACGCACTCTTATTTACTTAAACAGGAGCAGCGTCCATGGTGTTATGCCTGCGACGAGCAGTACTCTGTTCAACACTTTTTGTTGTCTTGTGCTGATCTAATCGACACAAGGTATAAACATTTCACGGCAGACTCCTTGAAGGTTTTGTTCCGGGATGTGCCCCCGGACAAGATCTTCAGTTTTCTGAGAGAGTGCCATATTTTTAATAATAATAATAATAATTACGGTATTTATAATGCGCTTATCTTATAATAATTATAACTCTAAGCGCACACTCACAACTCGCGCACGCATGCGCACGCTTTAGACAATGACTCACGTACCACAAACAGTGAAATACATTACGACGGTCAGCTTGGGGTGGGGAGTGCGGTGATATAGTGCTAAACTAAAACTGTTGAAAGAGGTGAGTTTTGAGGGCGGACTGGAAGGAGGAGAGAGAGTGTTTCTGACGGAGAGAGAGTGGGAGAGTGTTCCAGATGGATGGACCGTAGACGGAGAAGGAGCGGGGACCGAAAGTGTTAAGTTTGGTGCGAGGGATGTGGAGGCGGAGAGGGTCGGAGGCTGACCGGAGGGAGCGGGAAGGTGTGTAGGGGTGAAGTAAGTTGGAGAGATAGGCAGGAGCGCAGTTGTTCAGGGATTTGTAGCAGAGAGACAAAACTTTGTATTGGATGCGTTGGGGGATGGGGAGCCAGTGAAGGAGTTTGAGCAGGGGTGTGATGTGGTCGGATTTTTTCTTTCTGAGGACGAGGCGGGCAGCATTGTTCTGAACGTGTTGGAGAGTGAAGATGGTGGAGTGAGGGAGACCGGAAAGGAGAGAGTTGCAATAGTCGATGCGAGATAAGATGAGAGAGACAGCAAGTTTGGTGGCAGCTTCGGTAGTGAGGTATTTTCTGATCTGACTGATGCGGCGAAGGTGGAAATAGCATGCCTGGGTCGTGGCGGAGACGAAGTTGGTCATGGACAGAGAGGAATCGAGGATGACGCCGAGGTTCTTGGCCGAGTCAGAGAGGGGGATGGGGGTGCTATCGAGTTGAAGGTGGAGAGAGGGAGGGAGCTGGGAGAGTTTTTGGCGAGTGCCTACCAGCATGGCTTCCGTTTTGTCGTCGTTCAGTTTCAGCTTGTTTGCTGTCATCCAGTTTTTCACGTCTTTGTAGCAGTCAGCCGTGCGAGTCAGTAGTGACTGAGTGTTGTCGAGTTTGTCTTTGTCTTGCAGTTGTGAGTCGTCAGCGTAGAGGTGGTGGTGTATGCGGTGAGACTGGATGATGTTGGACAGAGGAGAGGTGTAGAGTGTGAAAAGGACCGGGCCCAGGACGGATCCCTGTGGAACTCCGCAGGAGAGCGTTACCGGGTTGGAAGAGATGCCGTTGATGGTGACGGACTGCTGTCTGTCAGAGAGGTAGGAGAGAAACCAGGAGTGAGCAGAGTCAGTGATGCCGAAGGAGTGGTGGAGTCGGTGGAGGAGGATAGAGTGGTCTATAGTGTCAAAGGCGGCAGAGAGATCGAGTAGTGTAAGAAGGGAGATGTTGCCAGAGTCAGTGGAGAGAAGCAGCTCGTTTAAGATATGTAGAAGGGCTGTTTCAGTGCTGTGATGTTTGCGATAGGCAGACTGGAATGGACTGAGGAGGTTGTTGTCAGTGAGATGGAGGTTGAGCTGGTTGAGAACAACCTTCTCAAGAAGCTTGGACAGGAAAGAGAGATTGGAGACTGGGCGATAGTTCTTGAGTTCGTTTGGGTCGAGGTTGTGTTTTTTTAGGAGAGGACGGACGATGGCGGACTTGAAGATATCGGGGACGGAGCCGTTTTCTAGAGATGCGTTGATGATGTCGGTAATGAAGGGTAGAAGTTTTGGAAGGCCGTCACGGTAGAGAGAAGCTGGGAGGGGGTCAAGTTCGCAGGTTTTGAAGGGCATGGACTTTATGGTCTTGAGGACTTCATCCTGAGAGACGGTGCGGAAGGACGAGAGGGGAGTGCCGGAAAAGGTGGGGTCGGGAGGGCAAGGCGGAGGAGGCAGGGTGTCGAGTGTGTCGCGCAGATTTTGGATTTTGTCCGAAAAATAGGTAGAGAAAGCAGACGGGAGTTCTTCTTTGCTGTGTGTGTTGGGGAGAGGAGAGTCTTTAGAAGTGTCTAGGAGTGTGTTCATGGTGGCGTAGAGGGTTTTTGGAAGAGGTGGATTCCAGGATTTGGTTTTGAAGGTGTTTGCGGTTAGATTCGGAGATCATTTTGCAGACTTTGGATCTGGTTGTTTGGAAGATCTGTCTGTGAACGGTGAGGTCAGATGAGCGCCAGAGGCGTTCCGCTTGTCGGCGCTTGCGCTTAGCCTCAGCTATGTCATCAGTGAGCCAGGGGGAGGGGAGTCGTTTGGGTATGGAGCAGGTGGTGACAGGGGCATGGGTGTCTAGAAGTTTTCGAAGGGAGGAATCGAAATGGGATGCAAGATCGGGAGAGGGGGTGGGGTCCAAGAGAAGGTCGACAGCTTCGTCGAAGAAGCTCTCGCGGTTGACAGATTTTAGTTTGCGGCGAGAGACAACGAGCTTGGTTTTTTTCGGGGGAGGTAGATTGAGGGAGACGAGAATAGCGAAGTGGTCAGAGTAATAAGATTTGAGCGTTTATAGATTATGATGTTTCTATTATTTTGATGGACTGAGTACTGCCGAGACTTGTATAACTACAAGGCTGAGCCAGACACCAGCATCCTCCAAAACAACCAGGCTGGGGCCAGGAAGGCTGAAGACCTGCCAGTGTTAGCTGAAGAGGTGGAAGCAGCCGTACGCGGCCTGAAGGGAGGAAAGTCTCCAGGTGTAGACAACGTACCTGCTGAACTGTTGAAACATGGAGGAGAAGTAACAACGAAGGTCCTCACTACACTCTGTCAAAAGATCTGGGAGCAAAAGAAATGGCCAGTAGAATGGACACAGTCTCTAGTGATCCCGCTCCCCAAGAAAGGAAACCTGAAACAGTGCCAGAACTACAGAACTATCAGTCTGATAAGTCACCCTAGCAAAGTAATGCTTAGAATCATTCTCAACCGCCTCAAAACTTTCGCCGAGGAACTGCTGGCAGAAGAACAGGCTGGCTTCAGAGTTGGAAGAAGCACTGTAGAGCAGATTTTCAACTGCCGCGTCCTGATCGAGAAACATCTGCAGCATCAGCGCGAACTCTACCACAACTTCATTGATTTCAGGAAAGCATTTGATCGCGTCTGGCACGACGGACTCTGGCAAGTCATGAGATCGTTCAACATAGAGGAGGGACTGATCCAAATGATAGAAGCGCTTTACAAGAACGCCTGCAGCGCGGTTCTACTTAACAATCAGTCAGGCGAGTTCTTCAGGACGACGATCGGTGTCCGTCAAGGATGCCTGCTCTCTCCTGTCCTTTTCAACATATTCCTGGAGAAGATCATGCAGGAAACCCTCCACGACCACCATACTTCAATCTCTATTGGTGGCAGATCCCTGTGCAATCTTCGATTCGCAGACGACATTGACCTCATGGCAGGCAGCAATAGTGAGCTCCAAAACCTGACAGACAAACTTTCAAGTAGCGCAGGGTCTTATGGCATGGAGATCAGTACGGATAAAAGCAAAGTGATGATCAACACCACAAGCGACAGCAGCAGCAACATTCACATGAACGGCCAGAAGCTAGAAGAGGTCAATAGCTTCAAGTACTTGGGAGCCACCCTGTCCAAAGACGGTAGTTGCATAGCAGAGATCCGTATCAGGATAGGTACAGCAACATCCGCAATGGCCAGGCTGGACAGGATATGGCGAAGTAACTCCATCAGCTTCACCATCAAGTACAGGCTTTACAAGTCCCTCGTAGTGTCTATTCTACTCTACGGCTGTGAGACTTGGACACTGCTTGCAGACTCAGAAAAGAAAATCCAGGCCTTTGAGAACAAGTGCCTGAGGAAGTTGCTCCGCATCTCGTACCGCGAGCACAAGACCAACGAATATGTACGGAGCATCGTCACTTCCCTGGTGGGCCCACATGAACCCCTTCTGGCAACCGTGAAACGGCACAAGCTTGCTTGGTTTGGCCACGTGACCCGACACAACACCTTGTCCAAGACTATCCTCCAAGGCACTCTCGAAGGAAGTCGTCGGCGAGGTCGTCAGAGAAAGAGTTGGGTCGCAAACATAAAAGAATGGACCGAACTCGAGATGCCAGACTTGCTTGCCACCGCCCAAAATAGAACTCAGTGGAGAGCACTGTCTGTTGCTGCTGCCTTTCAGTCCCCCCAACGCCCAGTTCGGGCAAGGGACTGATGATGATGATGATGATGATGATTATTTTGACCTTTTTGAGAGTCTTTCGACGTTTTCTTTAAAGACCTGTGCGACATTTTAGCCTGACATATTTTTAAGGTATATTTACATCATGTCTTAAGACCTTTCTTTTAGTCTGGCTGACCAGATTTTTACCCTTCCCGACGTGAGATGGCCTTAGTTGCCTGCTCGGCGTTAAACCCAAATAACTAACTAACTCGCCCTGCACAAACCAAGACCTTGCGTATCAGGGCACATGAAGTCAGAGCAGTGGCAACTGGCATCGCCTTTGACCGCAACTGTGCGATCAGCAACATGGTGGCAGCCGTGGGTTGGCGGGCCGAATCTACCTTTGCCCGCTTCTGCCTATGAGATCTATCCGGCCAGCGCGACAACCTGGCCTTACTGAGGGACATATCAGCAGCGCAGCACTCCCTCCAGGCGCCTCTGGTGCCGTAGGTAACGCCTAGCTAAAATTGTCGGGAGTGGGCGCGTAGGGTGGGACCCTCAATTTACGTGCAGAGGCGCTTGGGCGTGGGACAGGGGGCCCAGGAACTGCGGCACCCACCTCCTATTTGTCATTCTTCCTAGTAGTAATGCCGTCGGTAATGATTTTGAGAAAATAAATAAAAAAAATTTTTAAATACTTACCGACGGCATTACTCAGAGGTCCCTCCCACCTTCCCCGCTTGCCGCAGTCAAGCTAAGACTCAGAGACTGCCGGGAAACGGTGAGTGCGCCACCGGATAGGAAGGAGGGGAGGCCACCACGGGTGTCCTTGTAACGACACCTCTAGTGATTGCCTCCACTGTGGTAATGTACACAGCGAGTTTTTTGGGCTAAAATTGTTATGCTAAGCGAAGTATTCCTAGTAGTAATGCCGTCGGTAAGTATTTTTCCCAAAAAGACATTTTAGAAACAATTTTTTTTTTATTAAGTACGCAGACAAGAGAGTCTATCTTGTCAAAACACAAAAATACAAATGCATACTTACGTACTTCAAACAATAATAACGAATATTAGGGGAGCTTTAGCAGGGCTGGCATTGTGTCTAGTAAAGGGCTGGGATGCTAGGGAACGTAAAGAAGTCAGTCCGAAAGCATTTTCATGGATTTGAAATGGCAGTGCATGTGAGTACTTCGACCTTAAGAGCAAGTGTTTTCCTCTCTTAACTGAACCCCACATACATTTCCCTTAACTGAACCCCCACAGACATTCCCCTTAACTGAACCCCATAGACATTTCCCTTAACTGAACCCCACAGACATTTCCCAAAGTTTGGAGCTGTCAGCTACCAGTTGCATAAGGTGGATCAACGATGCTAATTCAAGGGTAGTGCCAGATTAGCTTGGTGCCATTTGGTGCACTACCCTTGAATTAACGTGGTCGATCCACCTCCTGCTGTACTGCTTCGGGGCTGAATGGGTTAAGGATTAACCCTTCCGTGGCGCAGTAGTTAAGGCGCCTGCAAACAATGCTGAAGGTGCGAGGTTCGATACCGGGTTTCGACGTTGGATTTTTCTCCTCTAGTAAGTGTCACTGTTAATTTGGGCGGACCGTCAGGGTTCTTTTTCTGGGTAGTCCGGTTCTTCCACCCCCCACACTTTGGTACCGGTTTCAGGCCACTTTACAAATTTCAAATACAAGCGATCAAAATCTCCGCAACCTCAGTAGCTGAGCTGACCCTTCGCACCACAAGAATGTCCTGTGTCTGTCTTGCACTGTGTTTGTCTTTAGAGTGAATGCGTGCGTGTTGGGTTCAGTTCGCGGCGCTTTCAGCCCATTCGCCAAATTGGGAAAAAGTGCCTATATAATAACTGGTATTATTATTATTATTATTATTATTATTATTATATTATTATTATCATTCAGAATACATGTATGTGAAATAAGTTTGACTAAAATAGTTCAAGGGTAGTGCCAGAATAGATTGGCGCCTCTAGGCGCCAAGCTATTCTGGCACCACCCTTGAACTAAAGCCATTGGTCTATATCCTTATGTGTAAGTACTGTAATGTAGCTTGCATAATTATGGCAATGTACAAAATTTTAAGCTTTTAGCCTCAGTATGATATGGGTTAAGAGAAAAGTTATTCTTCCCTGTGTTCTGCGGACAAAGAATATCTTGCATGCAGCTGTATAATAATGATGATTTCTATGGCACCTAACCTCAGATTGAGCTCTAGGCACTTCTAGTTCTAGCACTATACCATTCTAGCACTATAACGCCACCACACTCCCCACCCCAAGCTGACTGTCGTAATGTATTCGTGGCACGTGAGTCATTATCAAAAGCGTGCGCATGTGTGCGCGAGTTGTGAGTGCGCGCTTAGAGTTATAATTATTATAAGATAAGAGCATTATAAATACTGTAATCATTTTATTTCTCTTGGCTGGACTTCGCGAACGAAGATTTTATAGGAGTTGCCCACGACGTCTGCAGGCTTGTTCGTGGCTGCGGAGGCCAATCCGGGACAGGCAGGTTCGACCGCAGTGGCTGCAGGGGAAGGTATGGCCAGAGTTCTGAGTTGCGGCATCTCTGTTCTTTCTCCTGAGCCGCTTGTCCTTAAGGCTAGCTCTGCGAGAGTCCTCAAAGGAGACAGCTGCCTTGTAAATAGTGGAGCGCCAGGTGTCACGGTCCACAGCAAGCGAAGACCACTGGTGGTGGTCGATTTGGCAGGCACTAAGTGATTTCTTGAGACAGTCTTTGTATCTCTTCTTTGGTGCCCCTCTGTCACGGTGTCCAGTAGCAAGCTCGCCGAACAGGGTGATCTTTGGTAGGCGATGATCCTCCATCCTGGAGACATGCCCCGCCCAGCGGAGCTGTGTCCGCAGCAGCAAAGCCTCGATGCTCACGGTTTCAGCCTGTTCAAGGACCTCGACATTGGTGACATAGTCACTCCAGTGAATGCCCAGGATGGTACGCAGGCAGCGCTGGTGGAAGTGTTC
Source organism: Semisulcospira habei (assembly GCA_036245525.1). NCBI lineage: Eukaryota > Metazoa > Mollusca > Gastropoda > Semisulcospiridae > Semisulcospira > Semisulcospira habei. Next base: position 955,913 of record BTPG01000008.1, on the reverse strand, counting down.
GAGGAGTCGTAGTTGGCTGCGGTAGAGGGCCCAGGACTCGGAACCATACAGCAGGGTGGTGAGGACCACAGCTCTGTACACGCTGATCTTGGTGCCTGTTTTCAGCTGTTGATTGTGCCACACCCGCTTGAAAAGTCGCCCGAAAGCGCTGTTCGCTTTTGCCAGCCTGCTGTCAAGCTCCTTGTCCAGCTTGGCGTCCGACGTGATAATGCAGCCAAGGTAAGTAAACTGGTGCACTGACTTTAGTTCAGACTCGCCGATGGTGATGTGAGGAGGGCGATACACTGTCTTGGGTGCCGGCTGATGGAGGACCTCTGTCTTTTTCAGACTGACCTCGAGTCCAAAGAGCTGGGCAGCGTCTGCGAAGCAGGACGTGATGCGCTGCAGGGCTCTCTCTGTGTGTGCAACGAGGGCAGCATCATCAGCAAAAAGCAGCTCACGGATCAGTTGGTCTAGGGTTTTCGTGTGGGCCTGCAGTCGTCTGAGGTTGAACAGGCTGCCATCGAGACGATACCTGATGTACACTGCATCGTCATCATCGAGGTCCACTGTGGCCTGCTTCAACATCATGCTAAAAAAGATGGTGAAGAGGGTCGGTGCCAGCACGCAGCCCTGCTTTACGCCGTTGAGAATGGGGAATGGTTCTGAGAGGTCATTGTTGAGTCTGACCTGACCTTGCTGGTCCTCGTGTAGCTGGACAATCATGTTGAGGAACTTTGGGGGACAGCCAAGTCGCTCCAGGATCTGCCACATGCCTTGCCTGCTCATTTTATTATTATTTAGGTAAATATGTATGTGGGTATTGTTTTCTCAAAACACATTACCGATGGTATTACTTATAGGAATGTTACCTAGCTAGCCTAATTTTAGCCCAAATTTGGTTGTGTCCATATAAGGGAGTGTTGGCAGGAGAGGGGTGCCATAGACCAGACCATAACCTGAGTATCCTCCCCTTAGTCCCACCCGGTACGAGATTACCCGGCATACCTCAGTTTAGTTCTTAGCTAGCCTGTAGACGGTTGTGTCTTTGCGTCGCTCTTCGATTCCTACGGTTTTTGTGACCGGTCGTCTTGCGACTTTACCTTACTGTTCTGGTTCACTCGGTTGTGCTGGCTTGGAGCTTACTCGAGTGTTTGTGCCTGAGACTGTTTTCAACTTGACTTGGTGCTCACGAGGATTGTGACCGGTCGTCTCGTCACTTGACGCTCTGTTGTGGACTTAGCGTGCCTGGGACTGGTGCTCACTCGGATTTGGCGGGCTTGGAGCCCTCTCGGCTTGTACCTAGCACTGTGTGGACCACAACGTGCCTTGCCTGGCGTGCCTGTGACGAATTGGACCTGGGTGGTGTCTATGAGTCCGGTGGGCCTCTGGACGTCGCTTCACAGGCGTGGGTTTGCTTCATGGCCAGGTAATGTCTCGGTGAATGCCCTCGACTGGCGCTCAGGGGAAGGGAAGAGCGCCGAGCGTCGGCACGCGCTGTGCACTCGTTTGGTTTCGTTTTCACCCTTGCGCGCGGAATTTTGGGTGCGCAGCTGCGCTCGCTTGTTTTTCATTATGGCCTCTATGTTGCAGTTACCAGGTTCGTACCTGCACGCATTGTGGCTTTGTTCAGGGGCCCTGTGACGAGCTGGGGTGTGAGTCGGCGCACACCTACACTGTTGGCGCCCCCCACCTGGAAGATACATGGTCCCAGCTGTGGGGATTCTACTGCCGTGAACGCCCGACACCTATCAGGGAGCGACCGCCAGTTACTGCCCAGAGGCCACGGTTGGACCCAATACAGTTGGACCGTGACGGCCCGGGCCAGTAGGACTAACAAGGCGCAAATTCCACAGAGGGCCCTAGTAAGGTTCCCCTTACTGTGACGAACAGGACAGATACCAATGTGCACAAATTCCGCGGAGGGCCCTAGTAAGGTTCACCTTACCATGACGAACAGGACAGATACCAATGCGTACAAATTCCGCGGAGGGGGCGACGAACTTACCCCTTACTGTGACGAAAAAGTCCTATCCTACTACTGACAGGCAGACGTCGGCGCCCGAACATACGACGCTCCTCGCCCCAGGCCAGAAGGTGGATCGCAGACCTGACAGACAGAAGGTGTCATGCTTGGGGGCTTCGGACGGAGAGGCACGAGGCAAACTCCCTCACGGCGGGACCCTGCCCCTAGAGATGACCGCTCGGCTTCTCGGTCGCAGGTCAGTGATGAGTGTGTGTGTGAGAGCATATATTGTGCTGTAGGGTGCAAGATTTGTGTATGTTAGTATGTCATTGTACGGCGCCTAGAGCCTTTCTTTCAAGTTAGTCGTTTTAAATATACATTTTAAATATACATTATTATTATTATTATTACTGTTATTATGGGCGCCCACGCCAGGCAAGCTCCCTACAGGCGGCTGCTCCAGCTCCCGCACGCATTAGACAGGCATGAACCTGCTGCATGCAGGGACCGCTAGTACCACAGGGCTGCTGCACGTCCCATGCCAAGATCCCAGGTCAGTGATGGTGGACTGCACCCTTGCGCCCGATCGTGGAAACGAGATCCCACTCAGACGCAGTGCTGAGAGGCGAGAGACGACCCCACGACGGGACCCCGTTCCCCGCCCTCAGCCACGGTCAGACAGGTCGCCTGTCTCCAGAAGTGCGCGCTCTCTACACAGAGTCCAGGGACGCGAGAGGAGCATGCGACGACGTCCCAGTGCCGTTGAGTCGCTATGCGATGGGAAGACTGGTGCCCCTAAGACTCCTCTTCGCCGTTCGAGTTCGTGGGACCGGCCTCCGAGACGACGTTCTTCCTCCCGGACTTCGCGCGACAGCAGTCACGCTACTCCTTCGTCACGGTAGACGGGAGCCAAGTTACGTTTCCTCCCCCTCAGCCCGTGCTGATTCGACGAGACGCCGTTACTCACCGAGACGCCCGTTCGTGACCTCCCGTTCTCCACGCCGCAGCCGCTCCCCTCGGGACTGCCGGTCGGCCCGTGGCAGTTCGGCTTCTTCTTACAGGACCCCGGCTCGTCTCCGCTTGCGGCATGGCCACAGAGGAAGATGATCCCCGCCTAGTGCTGTTTCAGCTTCTCGTCGGACCGCCTCCTCTCGGCGTTCACCGGTCGTTCGGAGAAGTTAGACGCCTCTTCCTCCCGCGTGCGTGATGGACAACTCTTTCAGCTTGGCCCCAGAAGACTTCGTTTCGGCGTGGCTGGGCGATGACGGTGCCTCCAATTTGCTACGCTCGCAGTCTCGAGATGTGATGGAGTCGCCACCAGCCTCTTTCGGCCTAGGATGGAGACTCTTCGGTCCTTGGACGTAGCGACCCCCCCCCTCATCGCGGTTGTCTTCCCGAGGAAGACTGCCCACCTTCTCCCCCTGCCGACCGAGTTGAGGAACCAGCTACACAGGGCGCCGCTCAGTTTAGAACTTCCTTGGCCCCACCTGGCAGACCGTCAAGGAGGCTAACGAGGACCGGTGGCACAGACGGCGTTGCGCTGTTGACAGCACTAGACGTAGCAGTCTTCCTGGGACACTGACGCAGGATGTGCCGCATTCCGTGCAGACCGTCGGACTGGATTGGCAGGGACCACTATTCCGCTAAGGCGCAGTTCGGAACTAGTCAGCTGGCAGCTGAGGGATGGAGGCGACGGTTCTGTGACACCGACCGCGCGGTCCCGGGAACGAAGTGGCAGCCTTTTCCCGGCGTGCGGCAGATGGCTAGGAAGTAAGCATTCTACCTTCGTAGGTCTAGGTGTCAGCGCGGGGTGAGGACTGGTCCGACCGACATCACTACGTGGGCCGACATCGCTCTCCATCGTGTTAGCGGATGCAGTTCAGATTACGCACCTGCTGGGACAAGCCGTCTCGTCTCTTCGCATCTTTCCTCTGGTGGAACGCTGCCCTCCAGCATCGCATTGGCTTGCTCTTCGCTCCGCGGCGACCAAGCACTACAAGTCTTCTCCTCAGCTGACAGCTTCGGGACCTAGCGGAGGCAGTTCACGTGGCTGCGTGGAGTCAGCTTGGAGTTCTGGCGTTCTTCGGCGCCTGACCAGAGTAGATGAATTCACTCCCAACGGCCTGTTGTGCAGATACCCGCCCGGCGGTGGATGAGAGCGCGCTGGTGCAGGCAGGATGCAGCCAGTGATCTGACGAGGATGGAACAACAGCCTCCCTGTTCCGCGTCTCGCTGGTGCCGCGTCTCGCTGGTGCACGGGGTGCTGTGATGCGACAGTAGACGCTGTGGAACGATGCAGCCTGGGGCGACTCTTCTCGTACCCAAGCCGGCGGTTTTGGCGGCCAATCTTCGACCTGTCGGCTCAGCACAAGTTCCTCGGCGCCATGGCAGATTGGTGACAGACAGAGTCCTGAGGGCAGCGGTGTGTCTCCAGGACTTTGTGACAGCTGGAGGTCCGACGTCGAAACCAGTTGGCAAGCCTCGGCGGTAGGCAGGGTTCCTGCGCGCGATTCTTCGTCGACTAGGCTGCTTACGCTACCAGACAGGTCCTACATGGTTCCTTCACACGGATGACATCGAGGATGGAGTTCGTGGCCGTCCTGTTCGAGTACGACTCCCAGTAGGACGGGAGCAGTGCAGAGTAGGAGCGACCCTCAGAGCCTTTCTTCGGGTTGACTGTTAGGACTGCTGGCTCGCCAGCGGATCGCCTTGCAGCCTGACACTTCTTTTGCTTGGAGAGGAAGCGCTACGGCTGGTTCTAGAGAAGATTGACGTACACAGGGGAGATGCTAGTGCTCCTGAGGCCAGCTGCGCTTGGAGTCGTCGCCACGACCAGATCTTCCAGCTTCCCTGCTCGCCATCGAGAATCGAAATTATGAGGTTATACGCGTGGTTGTCCGACAATCCCTCTTGCCAGAGGCTTGCAGCGGATATGATAGTAGTGCAATCTGCAGCCATGAGGAGAGCCGCTCGGCGGCTACGAAGGTAGGTGGACATTCTCCTGGCTCGGTGCGCCTCGTCACTTCACCAGTCGTGGTCATCTCTTCCCCACGTGCCCTCCTCTGCAGCTTCCCACCCCATGCACGATGTTCAAGCAACCGCGACAGCTGCCATACCAGCCGTGCCCTGAACATCTCCTCCTCCACGCCTGGAGATTGTGCGGCGAGCCCTCTACCGCAGAGGCTTCCCTAGTGCGGCAGTGGATGCGATCGTGACAGCCCGCAGACCCTCAACCAGACGAGTTACGAGGGGAGATAACGAGCACAGTGTGATGGGTGTGGTGACAACCTTCTCTCCCCACGGTCTTGATGAAGCCCCAGCTGGCGGAGTGCTTCCTCTGGCTATTCAACTACCAGGGACTGGCTCTGATCACCTTTCGGGGCTACCTAGCCATGATTGCCGACACCTTCCGACACTTGCGCTGGTCCGACCCTGGTAGCTGCAAGACCGCGCAGATCTGATGGTCACATCGGTCTCCAACGCCGGCACTACGTTTGCTCATGCCAAGTTGGGTCTTCCATGAGTGCTTACGTGGCTCAACTCTGTCCGTTTGAACCTCTGCAGTGGGCGCACTTGACGGATGTAACTCAGAAGACGTGCTCCCTGTCGGCCCTAGCCTCAGCCTCCAGGGTCAGTGAACTTCACGCGCGGTTGACACACCCAGATTGCTTGCAGTGCCGGACGGATGGCTCCGTGCAACTGCTACCTGAGCCATCTTCATGGCCAAGATGCGGTTTCCTTTGACGGGCCCACAGATGATGATTATTCGCCCTTCACGTGTGACAGACTCCACCCGGGAGACCAGACTACAGAACCCGGTGAGAGCCTTTACATGGGTACCGGCGCCGGACCAAGCCTTGGCGCAGAGGACGTACCCGCCTGTTTCTCCCTTTGTCCCAGGTAGACGTGACATCTCAGCCCAGACCATCTCCTCCTGGATCCGTTGGGTGATCCGCTCTGCGTACCAGGACCTCGCCCCAGATGCAGCCAAACGTATGAACATCAGGGCGCACGAGGTCAGAGCCATGGCCGCAAGTCTCACTTCGACCGCAACTGCACAGTCAAGGTCTGGGTGGCGGCTGTGGGATGGCGAGCTGAGACCACATTCGCCCGCTTCTACCTGAGGGACCTCTCCGCCCAGCGGCAGAACCTCTCGCTGGTGGGAGACTATGCAAGCAACGCAACACTCCCTCCCGGTGACATAGGCGCCACAGGTATCTTAGCTAAAATTATCGGGAGTTTGCTGCGGGAGGGCGGGCCTGAGGGCAGTGTCGTGGCATTAGGGGCGCTATAGCGGCACCCACCTCCTCTTCGGGATTCTTCCTATAAGTTATACCATCGGTAATGTGTTTTGAGAAAACAAATGAATTTTTCTTTAAAATGAATTTTTGGGAAAAATACTTATCGATGGTATTACTCGAAGGTCCCTCCCACCTGCCCCACTTGCCGCCAGTTCGCTAAGAAACTAAACTGAGGTATGCCGGGTAATCTCATACCGGGTGGGACTAAGGGGAGGATACTCGGGGTGTAGAGTGTTCATGGAGAAGTAGTACCTTTGACTTTTCAGCCAGCAGCGCCTCTTGGGGCAGGCGGGAGCACTGGTCTTCACATGGCACTCAACTCTCACAGCTGGCTCCAGGTCCTTTACCTAGCCACACCCCGGTAACCGCTTCTGCTGGCGGGCGAAACGTTGTGAGGGGCTGACGCGTCTTTCAGTCAGTTGAAATACTTGGAGAGGAGACGGGCGCCGCCAAGTTCGCCTAAGCCCATTGAAAGGACTGATGGACAAGCAACAGAATAAGAATAACATGCCGGATCGGTCGGGGCCCGGATCACCAACGACCGCGCACCCCATTGGAGGTCTCCAGGGTGGGGGCGACAAGTGTGTTACTGGAACCAAACCCACCATCAAGCTGCCCACGCAAGGAATAACTATCGGAACTTGGAACGTTCGCACACTCTACCAGTGCGGCAAAGTGAAGGAACTCACCCACGAGTTGAAGCGCTATCGCTGGGACATTGTAGGACTTGCAGAAGTTCGATGGACAGGCTTCGGAGAAACAACAACAGATGAAGGCCATAAAATCTGGTTCAGCGGAAAAGAAACCAAGCACGAACATGGCGCTTTTATCGTAAGGAAAGAGGTGGTTGGAACTGTCATCAGCTGCACCCCCGTGTCAAGCAGACTAATCTCCATCCGCATCTCCGCCCGACCACACAACATCACTATCATACAAGTATACGCTCCAACAGCAGACCATGATGATGAAGAATTAGAAGAATTTTACGAACAACTGGACAACATCATCAAGAAAACACCTAAGAAAGACATTCTGACTGTCCTCGGTGACTGGAATGCAAAGATCGGCCCTGATGCCTACCAACAATGGGCAGGAACAGCTGGCAAGTTTGGCCTTGGAGAAACAAATGACAGAGGCCTGCGACTTTTAGAGTTCGCAGAGAGTCACCGTCTCACCGTTGCTAATACCCTCCATCCACACAAGAAGTCAAGAACAGTGACATGGCAATCGCCAGGAGGCCTGGTCCATAACCAGATTGACTTCATCTTGCTGCCTCGACGATTCAAATCCAGCATTAACAAAGCACAAACGAGGTCCTTTCCTGGCGCTGATATTGGCAGCGACCACAACCTCGTCCTTACTAGCCTCAAGTTGAAGCTGGCATTGAAACGAGACAGCAAGAACCCTCGCATCAGATTCGACCTCCAGAAGCTAAAAGACCCGGAAGTAGAAGAGCTCTTCCAAGCCCAGGTGGGAGGCAGATTTGCAGCCTTGGCTACTTTGGACTGCGTCGTAGACACCCTTGCTGGAAATATAAAAGAGGTGTTACTTTCTACAGCAGAAGAAGTGCTGGGGAAGCAGAGGAAGCGCAAACAGCCCTGGGTCACCGATGACATCCTCGATCTCTGTGATGAGAGGAGAGCCTGGAAGAAAAAGAGAGGCCAAGACCTCACATCAGCAAACAAGTACAGACTTGTCAACAAGAAGATCAGGAAGAGGATGAAAGAAGCCAAAGAAGATTGGATTGAAGACCAGTGTTGTAGCGTGGAAGAGGGCATGGCAAATGGCAACAGCAAGAAGGCTTATGAAACGCTAAGGACCCTCACCAAGACTCAACAGCGAACAGCCACAGTCATCGAAGACAGCAGCGGCCAACTCCTTACGGAAAACACTGCTGTACTAAACAGATGGACTGAGTACTGCCGAGACTTGTATAACTACAAGGCTGAGCCAGACACCAGCATCCTCCAAAACAACCAGGCTGGGGCCAGGAAGGCTGAAGACCTGCCAGTGTTAGCTCAAGAGGTGGAAGCAGCCGTACGCGGCCTGAAGGGAGGAAAGTCTCCAGGTGTAGACAACGTACCTGCTGAACTGTTGAAACATGGAGGAGAAGTAACAACGAAGGTCCTCACTACACTCTGTCAAAAGATCTGGGAGCAAAAGAAATGGCCAGTAGAATGGACACAGTCTCTAGTGATCCCGCTCCCCAAGAAAGGAAACCTGAAACAGTGCCAGAACTACAGAACTATCAGTCTGACAAGTCACCCTAGCAAAGTAATGCTTAGAATCATTCTCAACCGCCTCAAAACTTTCGCCGAGGAACTGCTGGCAGAAGAACAGGCTGGCTTCAGAGTTGGAAGAAGCACTGTAGAGCAGATTTTCAACTGCCGCGTCCTGATCGAGAAACATCTGCAGCATCAGCGCGAACTCTACCACAACTTCATTGATTTCAGGAAAGCATTTGATCGCGTCTGGCACGACGGACTCTGGCAAGTCATGAGATCGTTCAACATAGAGGAGGGACTGATCCAAATGATAGAAGCGCTTTACAAGAACGCCTGCAGCGCGGTTCTACTTAACAATCAGTCAGGCGAGTTCTTCAGGACGACGATCGGTGTCCGTCAAGGATGCCTGCTCTCTCCTGTCCTTTTCAACATATTCCTGGAGAAGATCATGCAGGAAACCCTCCACGACCACCATACTTCAATCTCTATTGGTGGCAGATCCCTGTGCAATCTTCGATTCGCAGACGACATTGACCTCATGGCAGGCAGCAATAGTGAGCTCCAAAACCTGACAGACAAACTTTCAAGTAGCGCAGGGTCTTATGGCATGGAGATCAGTACGGATAAAAGCAAAGTGATGATCAACACCACAAGCGACAGCAGCAGCAACATTCACATGAATGGCCAAAAGCTAGAAGAGGTCAATAGCTTCAAGTACTTGGGAGCCACCCTGTCCAAAGACGGTAGTTGCATAGCAGAGATCCGTATCAGGATAGGTACAGCAACATCCGCAATGGCCAGGCTGGACAGGATATGGCGAAGTAACTCCATCAGCTTCACCATCAAGTACAGGCTTTACAAGTCCCTCGTAGTGTCTATTCTACTCTACGGCTGTGAGACTTGGACACTGCTTGCAGACTCAGAAAAGAAAATCCAAGCCTTTGAGAACAAGTGCCTGAGGAAGTTGCTCCGCATCTCGTACCGCAAGCACAAGACCAACGAATATGTACGGAGCATCGTCACTTCCCTGGTGGGCCCACATGAACCCCTTCTGGCAACCGTGAAACGGCGCAAGCTTGCTTGGTTTGGCCACGTGACCCGACACAACACCTTGTCCAAGACTATCCTCCAAGGCACTCTCGAAGGAAGTCGTCGGCGAGGTCGTCAGAGAAAGAGTTGGGTCGCAAACATAAAAGAATGGACCGAACTCGAGATGTCAGACTTGCTTGCCACCGCCCAAAATAGAACTCGGTGGAGAGCACTGTCTGTTGCTGCTGCCTTTCAGTCCCCCCAACGCCCAGTTCGGGCAAGGGACTGATGATGATGATGATGACTCGGGTTATGGCCTGGTCTATGGCGACCCTCTCCTGCCAACACTCCCTTATACGGACACAACCAAATTTTGGCTAAAATTAGGCTAGCTAGGTAACATTCCTATAAGTAATACCATCGGTAAGTATTTTTCAAAAAAATTCATTTTAAAGAAAAATTCATTTTTCTTGGTGTTTTAGTTTGGCATTATTTGTTACAGCTGGGCCTGTCAAACTGTGCTGACACACGGATTGGTGAGGCTGGTACCAAGAAAGGAATCTCGGGCGGGGAAGCCAAGCGACTCTCTGTGGCGTGTGAGGTACTAGATGGGTTTAACCCATTGAAACCCAAGTCAGCATTTCCTACATGTTAACGCTCATCATTCGGAATGCACCAGTGTGTGAAATAAGTTTGACTAAAATTGTTCAAGGGTAGTGCCAGAATAGCTTGGCGCCTCTAGGCGCCAAGCTATTCTGGCACTACCCTTGACCTAAAGCCATTGGTCTATATCATTATCTGTACTGTAGCTTGCATATGGCCGTGTACCAATGTGAAGCTTTTAGCCTCAGTATGATACGGGTTACGCCTCTAGGCGCCAATCTATTCTGGCACTACCCTTGACCTAAAGCCATTGGTCTATATCATTATCTGTACTGTAGCTTGCATATGGCCGTGTACCAATGTGAAGCTTTTAGCCTCAGTATGATACGGGTTACGCCTCTAGGCGCCAATCTATTCTGGCACTACCCTTGACCTAAAGCCATTGGTCTATATCATTATCTGTACTGTAGCTTGCATATGGCCGTGTACACATTTGAAGCTTTTAGCCTCAGTATGATATGGGTTAAAGGTGTCACTCAGCAACTCTATATTATCTGTACTGTAGCTTGCATATGGCTGTGTACATATTTGAAGCTTTTAGCCTCATTATGATACGGGTTACAGGTGTCACTCAGCAACTCTATATTATCTGTACTGTAGCTTGCATATGGCTGTGTACAAATTTGAAGCTTTTAGCCTCAGTATGATATGGGTTAAAGGTGTCACTCAGCAACTCTATATTATCTGTAAGGTAGCTTGCATATGGCTGCGTACAAATTTGAAGCTTTTAGCCTCATTATGATACGGGTTACAGGTGTCACTCAGCAACTCTATATTATCAGTGCAGGATATGGATCGACCATGAAAATTCAAGGCCTGAGACCCAAGCTAATCTGGTACTACCCTATTATGTATAGAGCCAAGCTAATCTGGTACTACCCTATTATGTATACTTTTATATATAAAATTATGTATATGCGTGTTTACGTGCATGCTATAGCTTAGCAAGGACATGATTGAAAAAAGTCATTGAAGGTACCTAATCATTTATCCTTGAAAAATAAAGTTTCATTTCATTACTTTTCATGGTCTTCTGCACCATTAGTCTCCTGTACCACTAGTCTCCTGCACCACTAGTCTCCTGCGCCACTAGTCTCCTGTATCACTAGTCTCCTGCGCCACTAGTTTTTTTCCTCCACTAGTCTCCTGCACCGCATGTCTCCTGCGCCACTAGTCTCCTGCGCATTAGTCTCCTGCGCCACTAGTCTCCTGCGCCACTAGTTTTTTTTTTATCCACTAGTTTCCTGCGCCACTAGTCTCCTGTACCATTAGTGTGTGTGTGTGTGTGAGAGAGAGAGAGAGAGAGAGAGAGAGTTTTTGTGGTTTTTTTTCAGTGGACCATAGTATCTGAGTGCCAAGAGTACTTTGAATACTGCATGTACTGTGTACAATGTTTCTGCCTTCATATGTGTGTACGCGATATTTTGGGGCGTGCGCTCACGTATCTCTGTGTGTGTGTGTGTGTGTGCGCGCATGTGTGTGTGTGTGTGTGTGTGTGTGTGTGTGTGTGTGTGTGTGTGTGTGTGCGTGCATGCTGTGTGTGTGTGTGTGTGTGTGTGTGAGAGAGAGAGAGAGAGCACCTATATATATTTGCCTTTACTGTATGAATTCTAATGTACTTAATGATTTTCTGTGTAATGCATTACTTTGCATTTTTACTCATTTTCTATTTTTTGGCGTACGCGTTATACGCATATGTATGTCTGGAGTGCGTGTCCGAGAGCGTGTGTGTGTATGTGTGCGTGTGTGTCTAAGTGCGTGCATGTGTAAGTTTGTGATTGTGTGTGTGTCAGTGTGCGTGCGTGCGTGTATGCGTAATTGCAGTGTGCATGTGTGTATGTATGTGTGTGTGTGTGTGTGTGCGTGCATGCATGAGGTATGGTGTGCATGCGTGCGTACCGGAGTGCGTGTGTGTGTGTGTGTGTGTGAGCGTGCGTGTGCGTGCGTATGTGCGGGCGTGCATGCGTGAGCGAGTGCATGCATGCGTCAGCGTGTGGTATGTGTATGTTTACATGTCTATGTCATTTATGTAGTAGATGTAGCAACGGCAAGTTTGAAAACTGGTCCTGTTACCAATAACTTCTACCGTTGGAAAATAAAGGTTCATTGTTCATATTCATTGTTCATTAGTCTCCTGCGCCACTAGTCTCCTGCACCATTAGTCTCCTGCACCACTAGTCTCCTGGGCCATTAGTCTCCTGCACCATTAGTCTCCTGCACCACTAGTCTCCTGCACCACTAGTCTCCTGCACCACTAGTCTCCAGGGCCAACATGCATGTCCCGCCATTATCCATGGTAATGAGCCATTTTGGTTAATGGTCACAAATCTTCTATTGTTTCCTCAAAACACATTACCGATGACATGACTGTCAGGAAATAGTCTACTTGCTTACCAATTTTAGCCTAAGACCCAAAGGGTCCCCCCAGGAGGCTCTCGGGGATCCCTAACAGGGACGAGAGTAGCCTCCCCTGCCCATCCGGTCACATGCCCGGTGGTGTCTCCTTTAGCCAGTTGTCTATTTCGCTGTTAGCGTACGCACGCGTTACCTGAGCCTCTGACCCTTCATAGACTGTGTACGGTTCGACCGTCCTTACCGGCCTGTCTGCGCCTAGCCTCTCGTCTACTGCTTCTGGCGTGGCCTCCTTCTCTGCTAGCCCTCGTCTGTGCCTCGTGCTGTTAGCTGGGCCTGGGGCCTTCTTCTGCTTCTCTTCCGTCCCTGACGGTGGTTTGTGCTTTGGCGCTCCACCATGGAAAGGTAACGTCTCGGCCGCCACCTACGTCTCGCCCAGCTGGGCTGGACGTCGGTCTCGTCTCAACCTTTTTTGGTTCTCTCCTGCGTTTCGGCGTGAGCTTCACTCGTTTACCTTTGTTCGGAAGTTATGTTGGCAGGTTAGTTTCCCGCCACCGGTCGCCTCTCATCTTTGGGTTTGTGTTGCAGTTATCAAGTGCGCACCTGACCCTGTGTGGCGACTTTCAGTGGCCTTAGCCCCTAGTGACCGGCATAAAGTCTGTCTTCCGTGTTCCGGCTGCTCCTCGGACCTCGCCTGCGCTGTCTGTTCTTCGTGGCCGGAGGTTCGTTGGTCGGAGCTTTGGAGGTTCTACCGGCGCGAGCGACCTGTCACAGCACGCCGGGACCCAGTCAAGCTCCCCTCCTCGGACGTGGAGAAACGCACGCCTCCTCTTCCTGGTAAGACTATTACTGCTACGGTGTCCGCACCGCCTTTGCCCGCTGACTCCTCCGGCGAGTCGCCAAGCCGGCTTTGTGCCCCCCTCCTTGAGCCCCGGGCACCGCGACCTTTGTCGCCTGTTAGTAGACGCGTGGGCCTTGTGGCCCCCCCCCCTCCTAAGCCCGCTGACTCCTCCAGCGAGTCGCCAAGCTGGCTCCGTGCCCCCCTCCTTGAGCCCCAGGCACCACGACCTTTGTCGCCTGTTAATACACGCGTCGGCCTTTCGGCCCCTCCGTCTAATTGTGCCCCCCTCCTTGAGCCCCGGGCACCGCGACCTTTGTCGCCTGTTACTAGACGTGTTGGCCTTATGGCCCCCCCCCCCCCTCCTAAGCCCGCTGACTCCTCCGGCGAGTCGCCTAGCCGGCTACGTGCCCCCCTCCATGAGCCCCGGGCACCGCGACCTTTGTCGCCTTCTACCCTTCACCGTGGCCTTTCGGCCCCAGCTGCTAAGCCCGCTGACTCCTACGGCGAGTCGCCTAGCCCGCAATGTGCCCCCCTCCTTTAGCCCCGGGCACCGCCACAGTTGCCACCTTTTCCTCCTCCTCGGGACAGAAGAGACCGTCCCCGATCTTCCAGGCGCCGCTCTGTGGACCGTCGGCATAGCCCTCGTCGCATGGATAGGAAACGTAGCCCCCGGCATTCGTCGTCCTCACGCTCGACTTCCTCCTATGCTTCCCGTCGGCGCAGTTGTTCTCCACAGCGCTGGTCCTCTCGGCGCCCCTCACCGCACTCCTCTCGTAGGAGTCGTAGAGACGACAGGACTCCGCCTCATTCTCGGCGCAGCAGTTCCCTTTGGGACCGACGCTCTCATCGTTCACGGCGCCCTTTCCCTCCTACTTCCCCGCGGCGTCGTCAGCGTAGCCCCTCGGCTCCTCCTCCGCTGCCTGCGCGCGTCAGTTTACCTCCTGTGCTTCGGTCTTCTCCGCCGCCACCGCCTGCCATCGATGGAGAGACCTTAAGCCTGCTGCCGGAGGACTCCGTTTCGGCCTTCCTTGGGTCCGGCAGCCGTTCGCCCTCTCAGGTGGATGATCCGGCGTCTCCAGCCACCCTGTCCACTCCTCGTTGCAAGACTCTCCGAGCCTTGAACGACGCCGCCCGTCTCATCGCGGCTTGCCTTCCCACGGATTCTTGCCCTCCTTCCCCACCGCTGAAGAGGAAAGCGGCTGCCTTTGTGGACTCTGCTCGTCAGGTTAAGAAATTCAAGTCGCTTCCCCAGCTGCCTGCCTTCCGCGACCTAGCGGACGCCCTTTCTGCGCACCTCCAGCGAGACTCCGCTTCCAACTCGGACTTTTTCTCCGACCGCCGCTGGCCTTCCGGTGTCGACATCGCTTTTCGGCAGTCCTGGTACGCCAGCCACTCGCAATCCTTCTCGTGCCCCCTGCCTCTGGTGGATCCGCCTGCGCTGGTGCTCGCCGGTGGCTCTTCCCAGCTCAAGTGTGTCCTGCCTCGCGGCTTGGAGCGTACCGCCTCCCTCGTCCGAAACGCCCTCGCATGTTCGGGATTTTTGGAGCTCCTCACACAAGCCTTCATTAACCGTATCGAGGCGGCCTGGCTTCCCTCCGCTCCTCCCCTGCTGTCGGATCTTCACACCTTCACACTTTGGCAGTAGCAGCCAACCGAGCGGCCTACCATTCGTCCGTCAACGCCATGGCAGCGGCCGCCAACTGTGACCTGATGCAGCGTGATGTGGTGCTCCAGACCTGCCCGGGTCTTTCCCCTGATGTGAAATCGCAGCTGCGCCGGGCCCCGGTCGGCGCTCCGCTCCTCTTCGGCTCTTCCTGGCAGTCCCTGAAGGAAGCTAACAAGGTCCGTTGGCCCAGCGCTCCCTTGTCTTGCTTTCCGCCAGCCCGCAAGGCCTTGGGTCGCGCCCTGCGGTTCGTCAGACCCTCCTCGACGGCCCCAGCCTCCGCCTCGGCCTCCCGTCCACGCCCCTCTTCTCGTGCGCCCGGCCCTGACCGCACCCGTCCTGCCCGTCCTACCGTCCCGGCCTGGCCCAAGCCCGCCCACCGCCCTGGGCGTGGGAGGGCCCCCTGACGTCTGCCCACCTCCGCCCCCCGCCGACCGATTCGGGGTCGGCAGGAGGCTCGCCCTGCACGGAGACGTCTGGCGCTCCCTGTTTCCGGACGACCCGTGGATCCTCTCCATTGTCTCAGACGGTCTTCTCATCTCCTTTCGTTCCCCGCCTCCGCTTCGGCGCTCCCCCCTGTGGACCGAGATCCCGTCAGATCCGCCCAAGGCCGATGCCCTTAGCGGAGAAGTCGCTGCTCTTCTCCGGAAAGCCGCTACGGAGGTCGTCGCTTTCCACGACTCCCCTGCCTTCTACAGCCGACTCTTCGTAGTCCCCAAGCCTGGAGGCAAGTGGAGGCCGATCATCGATCTTTCTGCCCTGAACCGGTTCATCGCCACCCCGTCCTTCCAGATGGAAACAGCCAGGTCCCTTCGGGCCGCCGTTCAGCCCATGGACTTCGCCGTCAGCCTGGACCTGTCCGATGCCTATCTGCACGTTCCTATCCATCCAGCCTCCCGCCGGTACCTCCGCTTTGCCATCGACGGGACTGTTTACCAGTTTCGGGCCCTCCCCTTCGGTCTCAACCTCAGCCCGTGGGTCTTTACGCGGATCATGAACGCCGTGGTAGCCAGAGCCTGACGTTCTTCCTCCAGCCCGATCTCCAACTACTTGGACGACCTTCTTCTGCGAAACCAGTCGGTGGCCTCTCTTCTCCAGGACAGGGATGCTCTTCTCCTCCTGTTATCTCGCCTGGGCTTCCTGGTCAACGCTGGCAAATCCGACCACACACCCTCTCGCCACTTCGTGCACCTGGAGATGGAGTTTGTGACCGACCGCAACCTAGTGCGCCTTCCCAAGCCTCGGATCCAGAAACTCGCCGATCTCGCCCGTTTGGTAGCTCAGGAAGCGGCTGTCCCCGCCAGGGTGTGGCTCCAGCTCCTCGGCCTGATGAGTGCTGCGGCAGATCTCCTTCCCCTCGGTTGTCTGTACTCCCGTCCTCTTCAATTGCATCTTCTCCTCCACTGGAGACCGTCCTCCGGCGATCTCTCCACCCTGGTGCCGATACCTCCTATGCTGCGGCCACATCTGCTTCGCTGGACGGACGTTTCTTGGCTCGGCTCCGGGATTCTCCTGACCTCACCACTGCCCCGTCTCTCTCTCTGCGTCGATGCCAGTCTCGCCGGGTGGGGCGCTCACCTTCTCCCCAGTTTTTGCTCTACGGCCGGCCGCTGGACCGAGGACCTAGCTTCGTGGCACATCAACTGGCTGGAGCTGAATGCAGTTTGGCAGGCCCTCCGCGCTTGGGAATCCGATCTTCGGACGCAGGACCTCCTTGTCCTCTCCGACAACTCCACGGTCGTCGCTTACATACAGAAGCAGGGAGGAACCCGCTCGCCCGACCTCTGCATCCTTCTCTACCGACTCCTTCGCTGGTGCGAGGACCGCGGCATTTCCCTCTGAGCCCGTCACATTCCAGGTCACCTGAACGTTCTGGCAGACTCCCTCTCACGGCGGGGCCAGCTTCTTCACACAGAATGGACCCTGCGCCAGGTCATCTTTCGCCTGATCTGCGAGCGTTGGGAGACTCCTCTTGTCGATCTCTTCGCCACCAGGTGGAACCACCAGCTTCCCCTCTTCGTCTCCCCGATTCCCGACCCGCTGGCCTGGGCGGTCGATGCGCTCTTGATCCCTTGGGACGGACTAGTAGCCTACGCCTACCCTCTGACGGTTCTGGTCCCCAAAGTTCCCTGGTCCTGGTCCTCAAGCTCCGGGGGTGCAACGCAGTCCTTCTCCTGGTGGCCCCGTTCTCTTGGAACAGATCGTGGACCACCAACCTGCTCAGTCTCGCCATGGAACTGCCCCTCCCACTTCCCACCCCACGCACGATGCTCAAGCAGCCCCGCCAGCCGCTCTTCCACCCCTGCCCCGAGCAACTTCTCCTACACGCCTGGCGATTGTGCGGCAAGCCCTCGCCGCTAGAGGCTTCTTGAGTGCGGCAGTGGACGCTATCGCTTCAGCCCGCAGACCTTCCACCAGACGTGTCTATGAGGGAAAGTGGCGAGTGCTTCGTGCCTGGTGCTCTGACCGTCATCTCTCCCCCGTCGACCTGACGACCCCTCAGCTCACGGACTTCTTCCTCTGGCTATTCCAAGACCAAGGTTTGGCTCCCATCACGATCAGTGGCTATCTCTCCATGATTGCCGACACCTACCGTCACCTCGGCTGTCCCGACCCTGGTGCCTGCAAGGACCTGGCCGACCTTATGGCGCATTTCGGCTTGCAGCGTCCGGTTTCCCGCTCCCTCGTTCCACGCTGGGACCTCCCCTGGGTCCTCACCTGGCTGAATTCGGACCGTTTTGAACCGCTCCATCTGGCCAGCTTCGCGGACGTAACTCGGAAGACCAGCTTCCTGGTGGCCCTCGCCACGGCAGCCCGCGTCGGTGAGCTCCACGCGCTCTCGTCTCGCCCTTCCTGCCTGCAGTTCCATGTGGATGGCTCTGTTCAGCTTCTCCCGGATCCTTCCTTTCTTGCTAAGACTAGATCTCCCTTGACGGTGCCTCAGGTCATCGCTATTCGGCCGCTTAAAGGGCCCGACCTTCCTCGGGAGACTCGGCAGCAAGATCCAGTGCGTGCACTCCGTATCTACCTGCGTCGCTCCAAGTCTGAACGGAGGGGACGGACTCGTCTCTTTTTGCCTCTGACCGCCGGCAGAACTGACATCTCTGCCCAAACGATCTCCTCCTGGCTCCGATGGGTAATACGGTCCGCCTATCGCGACCTCTCCCCACAGGGAGCCGAGGCCCTTAGGATACGCGCCCATGAAGTTCGCGCTATGGCCGCAAATCTCGCCTTTGACCGCAACTGCGCGGTTAAGGACATTGTGGCTGCAGTGGGGTGGCAGGCCGAAACCACCTTTGCCCACTTCTACCTCCGCGACCTGACAGTCCAGCGCGACAACCTCTCACTGGTGGGCGACATCTCTGCGGCACAACACTCCCTCCAGGCGCCCCCGGCGCCTTAGGTATGCACTTCGCTAAAATTGTCGGGAGTGTGTGATCAGGAGCGACGGGCCGTCTTCGTCCCTAAAGAGGTTTCTGACAGGGATTGTGCGGCACCCTCCTCCTTTTTGTCATTCTTCCTGACAGTCATGTCATCGGTAATGTGTTTTGAGGAAACAAATTAATTTTTCTCTAAAATGTATTTTTTCGAAACATACTTACCAATGACATGACTCGGAGGTCCCTCCCTCCTCCCCGCTTGCCGCTGGTAACTCCGTAGACAACTGGCTAAAAGAGACACCACCGTGCATGTGACCAGATGGGCAGGGGAGGCTACTCTCGTCCCTGTTAGGGATCCCCGAGAGCCTCCTGGGGGGACCCTTTGGGTCTTAGGCTAAAATTGGTAAGCAAGTAGACTATTTCCTGACAGTCATGTCATCGGTAAGTATTTTTCGAAAAAATACATTTTAGAGAAAAATTAATTTTAACGGAATGCATGACCCATTTTAGCAGCCTAATGATTCATTAAATTTAATGCCACTGTACCCCACCATTAGCGATCCTAATGGGCGATTAGTGTGCGGTGGTGGTGAAAAGCCGGTAAGCTGCACGGGAATTTCGTGCTTGAGTGGCTATTCAGTTCTCGTTGGATGACTGCCCGAGGAAGAGAAAAGACAGTCCATAATATTCGTCATGGTTGTTCAGTTCTTCTACAAACCCACACATTTAGTTAGGGAGTGCCGTGCTAGCTTATCAAGTGGCGAGGTGACCTAGTTACAGCTACAGTTAAACTGTCTGTTGATACTGATACATTTTAGCCGGTTGCCTGTCTTCTAGTCCGTTGCATGCATTGCTCATCTTCATTTTCCTAAGCATGTCTAGTGTCTACAGAAAGTTTATTTTCTTAGCTTTTAAGTGTATGTCTTAAATACAACATACGTTCTGTACAGCTTAAACAACATGCCGTAAATGACCGGCGCCATTCAGTAAAATGTATCCCGTGCAGTACACGGTCAACGCTGAGCGTGTACACTCATAGCGTGCTCGAGTAAAACAGTGACGAAAATAGCGAGACTATAGTTGCACAGCCATAACAGATTGCGCTCAACTCTGTGCTGCCAGCCGGTGATATTAACAGAGATGACGCGCTGCGCGGCTCCTTATCTTACGGCGCCGCACACACGCGCGCCTCAGAACTGAATGGGAGGCCTTGAACTGCACATGCGCGAACTAGTCAAAGCGGAAGGGATTCCCTCCAGTCTAAACATAAAGCAGCCCTTAACTAATGGCATGTTTTTTGGACAACGTGCATTCCAATTAGAGTCCGTACAAATGGTCCATTTACAAATGACCGTTTAGTCCTAATGGGCCATTACTTTTAATGATGCAATGTGCATATGGCCCCTGGGCCATTAGTCTCCTTACCATTAGTCTCCTGCACCATTAGTCTCCTTACCACTAGTCTCTTGCACCACTAGTCTCCTGTACCATTTGTCTCCTGCACCACTAGTCTCTTGGGCCATTAGTCTCCTGCACCATTAGTATCCTGCACCACTAATCTCCTGCACCATTAGTCTCCTGCACCACTAGTCTCCTGGGCCATTAGTCTCCTGCACCACTAGTCTCCTGCACCATCAGTCTCCTGCACCATTAGTCTCCTGCACCATTAGTCTCTTGCACCATTAGTCTCCTGCACCATTAGTCTCCTGCACCACTAGTCTTCTGCACCATTAGTCTCCTGCACCATTAGTCTCCCTCGCGCTGGGACCATATGGCGTTGAGGCGCGTCCCCTGGGTGGTGGATAGGGGGTCCCTCGTGAGAGGGGTGCACCGAATGAAATAAGGTGCCGTGAACCAACATGGTCTAAGGGAAGGTGACCCCGACAGAAAACCCCTGGTCCTCCTAGTAAGGGGGTTGGGCGTGGGGGTAGCTTCCCCACCCTGCAAAAAAGAAAATAGCTACAAAAACGCCGACGAAAAGACTAACAGTAATTCCTTTCCTGGAGGAGGAAGGTTCTTCTACCAGAAGACTTATGACGTCCTGTGGTGAAAGCTGGAAGTCTTCGGAAGCCACAGGACCGAGCCGCCTCTCTCTATCCAGGGATACATCCATGGGGACATGGAACGTCAAGACCATGTACCAGAGCGGCAAGGCCGCCCAGATAGCAGCGGAAATGCAAAAGTACAGCCTTTCCCTGCTAGGTATCACTAGGCAGGCATTGTCATGGAACCCCCAGGGAAAGAGGAAAAGAGGTAGGCCGAGAAACTCCTGGCGTCGAGACCTCCAAGCAGACATCAATAGACTGGGAACCACCTGGAGTAGAATCGAAGGAGAAGCACAGGACAGGAGTTGCTGGAGGTCTCTCGTCGATGGCCTATACCCGGGTAGGGGTGACAGGCGTAAGTAAGTAAGTAACCATTAGTCTCCTGCACCATTAGTCTCCTGCACCATTAGTCTCTTGCACCATTAGTCTCCTGTGCCACTAGTCTCCTGCACCACTAGTCTCCTGCACCATTAGTCTCCTGCACCACTAGTCTCTTGTACCATAAGTCTCCTACACCACTAAGTCTCCTGCACCACTAGTCTCCTGTATCATTAGTCTCTTGCACCATTAGTCTCCTGCACCATTAGTCTCTTGCACCACTAGTCTCCTGCACCACTAGTCTCCTGCACCATTAGTCTCCTGCACCACTAGTCTCCTGTGCCACTAGTCTCCTGCACCACTTGTCTCCTGCACCATTAGTCTCCTGCACCATTAGTCTCCTGCACCACTAGTCTCCTGCACCATTAGTCTCCTGTACCATTAGTCTCCTGCACCACTAGTCTCCTGCACCATAATTCCTGCACCATTAGTCTCCTGCACCATTAGCCACTAGTCTCCTGCACCATTGGTCTCCTGCACCACTAGTCTCCTGTACCATTGGTCTCCTACACCACTAAGTCTCCTGCACCATTAGTCTCTTGTACCATTAGTCTCCTGCAACACTAGTCTCCTGCACCACTAGTCTCCTGCACCACTAGTCTCCTGTGGAAATGTGACCTTAGTGCAAGCTGTATCATGTATCTGTTAACTGTGTCATGCTCTACCTGTGTTGGATGCCAGTGGTTTGACCGTTACGTCCTTTGACACCAGATGCTGACCAATCCACCACTACTTTTTTGTGATGAGCCCACATCCGGTCTGGACTCCTTCATGGCGCAGAACATCGTACAGACTTTACAGAACATGGCCGCCAAGAACCACACCATCCTCTGCACCATCCACCAGCCGTCCTCAGAGATCTTTGCCATGTTTAATCAGTCAGTGAATATTTAAACACTCTTTATCCTGTAGAAGGCTTTTGTTGTGAGAAATTTGATTGTTCTTGTTATTATGTATAATCATAAAAACAAGATACGCTGGCATCTTTGAAGGCAGGGGGAGTTTGAGGGGAGACAGGGGAGTTTTTTTAGTCACTCCGCAGACAGCTGAAGACACTCATCATGAGTCGGCCAATAACGGACTGTGTTTTACTCTCCTCCCTTTGTTTCCTCAAGACACATTACCGATGACATGACTAACTGGAAATAGTCTACTTGCTTACCAATTTTAGCCTAAGACCCAAAGGGTCCCCCCAGGAGGCTCTCGGGGATCCCTGATAGGGACGAGAGAGCTTTCGGGGATCCCTAACAGGGACGAGAGTAGCCTCCCCTGCCCATCCGGTCAGGCGCCCGGTGGTGTCTCCTTTAGCCAGTTGTCTACTTCGCTGTTAGCGTTCGGACGCTTTTACCTGAGCCTCTGACCCTTGGAAAGACTGTGTACGGTTCGACCGTCCCTTACCGGCCTGCCTTCGCCTAGCCTCTCGTCTACCGCTTCTGGCGTGGCCTCCGTCTTCTCTGCTAGCCCTCGTCTGTGCCTCGTGCTCTTGGCTGGCCCTGGAACCTTCTAGGCTCCCGTCGTCGTCTCCCTGCCATTCCGCCATGGACAGGTAAAGTCTCGGCCGTTTCCGACGTCTCGCCTGGCTGGGTCGGACGTCGGGCTTCGCTCGAGCTACTGTTGGTTTCTCTCCGCATTTCACGGTGAGTTTCGAGTGTTTCTTGATTTCAAAGCTTTATATGGCGGGGTTCGTTACCCGCCCCCGGTCGCCTTTCATGTTTGGGTATGGGCTGCAGTTATCTAGTGCGCCTCTCCCCAGTACGTCGACCTCCAGTGACCTACTGTCTGGTACTTTGTGCTTCGTCACTCTGCCGTTCCGCCATGGAAAGGTGGAGTATCGGCCACTTCCTACGTCTCGCCTGGCTGGGCCGGACGTCGGGCTGCGCTCGAGCTCCTGTTTGTCTTTGCATTCACCGTCAGTTTCGCGTGTCTCTTAATTTTCGAAGCCTTAAATGGCGGGGTTTGTTACCCGCCGCCGGTCGCCTTTCATGTTTGGGTTGCAGTTGCAGTTACCAAGTGCGCCTCTTCCCCGTTCGGCGACTTCCAGTGACCTAGTGTCCGGTGCTTTGTGCTTCGTCCCTCTGCAGTTCCGCCATGTAAAGGTAAAGTCTTGTCCGCTACATACGTCTCCCCCGGCGGGGCCGGACGTCGTGCTTGGCTCGGACTTCTGTTTGTTTTCTCTCCGCATTTAACGGTGAGTTTTGCTCGTTAATTCGGAGCTTTATCTGGCGGCGTTAGTTGCCCGCCGCCCGTCACCTTTCATGTATGGGTATGTGTTGCAGTACCAAGTGCGTTGCTGCCCAGGACGGGGCTTCCAGTGGCCTGGTGTCCGCCATACTGTAGACCGGGTGCCACCTGCTCCTCTGTCATCGGCTGCGCTGGCTGCCCTGCTTGACTGGAGGTTCTTGGTCTCTACTCCGGTGTTCCACCGCCGAGCGACCCGCGACTTCCGCCTCCTTGGGACCTTCCGCGGCACGGCGGAATTGTTCCAGCTGCCCTCGGACATGGGATAGCCACTCCTCTCGTCCCTGGTAAGTTTGTAGCTTATTCATAGACGCGTTAAGCCCGCTGACTCCTCCGGCGAGTCGCCAAGCTGGCTACGTGCCCCCCTCCCGTAAAAAGGAGCCCCGGGCACCGCGACCATGTCGCCTTAGTTCACGCGTCGGCCCCTCGGCCAAACCTCAAGCCCGCTGACTCCTCCGGCGAGTCGCCAAGCCGGCTACGTGCCCCCCTCCTTGAGCCCCGGGCACCGCGACCTTGGTCGCTAATTAGTTAAGCGTCGGCCTTTGGCCCTTCTTCTAAGCCCGCTGACTCCTCCGGCGAGTCGCCTAGCTGGCTACGTGCCCCCCTCCTTGAGCCCCGGGCACCGCGACCTTGTCGCCTGTTACATAAAAAAAAAAAAAAAAAAAAAAAAAAAAAAAAAGAAGAAGTTGACGCTTGGCCTCGCGGCCCCTCTTGAGCCCGCTGACTCCTCCGGCGAGTCGCCAAGCCGGCTACGTGCCCCCCTCCATGAGCCCCGGGCACCGCGACCTTGTCGCTAATTAGCTTAAGCACCGGCCTTCGGCCCATCTAAGCCCGCTGACTCCTCCGGCGAGTCGCCTAGCTGGCTACGTGCCCCCCTCCTTGAGCCCCGGGCACCGCGACTTTGTCGCTAACTAGTCTACGCGTCGGCCTTCGGACCTGCTCAGCCCGCTGACTCCTCTGGCGAGTCACCAAGCCGGCTACGTGCCCCCCTCCTTGAGCCTCGGGCACTGCGACCTTGTCGCCTATTGTTGACGCGTTGGCCTCACGGCCCCTCCTAAGCCTGCGGACTCCTCCGGCGAATCGCCGAGCCGCTTTGTGCCCCCACCTTGAGCCCTGGGCACCGCGTCCTGGTCGCCAATTAGTTCGCGCGTCGGCCTTCGGCCCCAGCTTAAGTCCGTGTGCCCCCCTCCTTGAGCCGGGCACCGCGACCTTGTCTCCTTCGTTCTCACTTCGGCACTTCGACCTCAGTCTCTGGGCCCGCTGACTCCTACGGCGAGTCGCCTAGCCGCTTGTGCCCCCTCCTTGAGCCCCGGGCACCGCGACCCTTATCGCCTGTTGGTACCCTACGCGGCTTATGGCCCCTCCCTCCAACCCGCTGACTCCGCCGTCGAGTCCCCAGCCAGCTTCGTGCCCCCTACTTGAGCTTCGCGCACTGCGTCTGGATCGGCCTTCGTGTACCTCGGGACTTCGGGCCGTTTCCCCTGGCGCCTACGGCCTTCCACGTTTCACCGGTTCTCGTCTGTTCACCGAAGTGAAGCTACGTCGCGCTGTTAGCGCTTGGTTGGGTGCCCCTAGGGGTACACCCAGTGCAGTGGGGTTCGACTTCCTCGCCCTCGTCGCCTGGATAGTTGCGGCGCCCGACGGTCGTCGCCCGCCCCTCGACTTCCTCCGGGGTCCCTGTCGACCTTTGCCTGGTGCGGCGCTGTCGTTCTCCTCGGGACATCCTCTTCCCCGCTCCCTGCACCCTTCGCCTTTTCTTATTGCCGTTTTCTTGTGTTTAAAATCTCTTCCCATAAAGTCTTTTGAGCACTGAGTACTGGATGGTAAATCTGCTTTACAAATGAACATCATCATCATCATGTGAATCTTCTTCATTCATTTGAGATATGCCACATTTGGATACGTTGTAAAAAGCTGTGTACTCCTAATGTGGCGCGTCTCGATTCAATAGACTCATGGACACTGGCACGTTGATTTTCCCACCTTTTGGAGTTTTGTATAAAAACTGTACCAGCAATGGAAGATGGATTATCCATGATAATTCAGTCAGTTATTTGGGTTTAACGCCGAGCAGGCATCTATGGCCATCTCGTGGCAGATGATAGTTGATATTTGTTGATTGATAGAGTTATATCCCATTTGACAAGTAATTTACATCTTCAGAGGAAGTCAGTGTTTTCAGATGGGCATTGTGGAAGAAATCTTTTACTTCGTTCGGGGAACTGGACCTGAGACACAGCTCCTCATGAGTCTGTTTGTTTTTTAAATGAAAAATGTTCATGAAAGTATTATTTTATTGTTATAACTTTTTGAAACAGTAGAGAGGAAAAAACCTGTGCTGACCAGTTCTTATCCCATTTCAGAGTACTGTTGTTGGCGGAGGGCCGCGTGGCGTACATGGGTGCTTCTGACAAAGCCATGGAGTTCTTCCAGAGGTTGGCAATTCTTTCATCAACATTTCACCTTGTGGCATTACACCAGGCATACGTTTTATTGATGCCAGAGCTGGAAACTGCACATTTTTCTTTGTCGCATTACACCAGGCATACGTTTTATTGATGCTAGCGCTGGAAACTGCACTTTTGACTTTGTGGCATTACACCAGGCATACGTTTTATTAATGTCAGCGCTGGAAACTGCACATTTTACTTTGTGGCATTACACCAGGCATACGTTTTATTGATGCTAGCGCTCAAAGTGCACTTTTGACTTTGTTGCATTACACCAGGCATACGTTTTATTGATGCTAGTGCACTTTTGACTTTGTGGCATTACACCAGGCATACGTTTTATTGATGCTAGCACTGGAAACTGCACTTTTCACTTTGTGGCATTACACCAGGCATACATTTTATTGATGCTAGCGCTGGAAACTGCACTTTTGACATTGTGGCATTACACCAGGCATACATTTTATTGATGCTAGCGCTCAAAAGTGCACTTGTTTTCTCAAAACACTTTACCGATGGTATTACTTATAGGAATGTTACCTAGCCAAAATTTGGTTGTGTCCGTATAAGGGAGTGTTGGCAGGAGAGGGGCGCCATAGACCAGGCCATAACCCGAGTAGCCTCCCCTTAGTCCCACCCAGTACGAGATTACCCGGCATACCTCAGTTTAGTTCTTAGCTAGCCTGTAGACGGTTGTGTCTTTGCGTCGCTCTTCGATTCCTACGGTTTTTGTGACCGGTCGTCTTGTGACTTTACCTTACTGTTCTGGTTCACTCGGTTGTGCTGGCTTGGAGCTTACTTGAGTGTTTGTGCCTGAGACTGTTTTCAACTTGACTTGGTGCTCATGAGGATTGTGACCGGTCGTCTCGTGACTTGACGCTCTGTTGTGGATTTAGCGTGCCTGGGACTGGTGCTCACTCGGATTTGGCGGGCTTGGAGCCCTCTTGGCTTGTACCTAGCGCTGTGTGGACCACAACGTGCCTTGCCTGGCGTGCCTGTGACGAATTGGACCTGGGTGGTGTCTATGAGTTCGGGGGGCCTCAGGACGTCGCTTCACAGGCGTGGGTTTGCTTCATGGCCAGTTAATATCTCGGTGAATGACCTCGACTGGCGCTCAGGGGAAGGGAAGAGCGCCGAGCGTCGGCACGCACTGTGCACTCGTTTGATTTCGTTTTCACCCTTGCGCGCGGAATTTTGGTGCGCGGCCTCGGCGGCCACGCTCGCTTGTTCTTCATTATGGCCTCTATGTTGCAGTTACCAGGTTCGTACCTGCACGCATTGTGGCGTTGTTCTGGGGCCGTGTGACGAGCTGGGGTGTGAGTCGGCGCACACCTACACTGTTGGCGCCCCCCCGCCTGGAAGATACATGGTCCCCGCTGTGGGGATTCTACTTCCATGAACGCCCGACACCTATTAGGGAGCGACCGCCAGTTCCTGCCCAGAGGCCACGGTTGGACCCAAAACAGTTGGACCGTGACGGCCCGGGCCGGTAGGTCTAACAAGGCGCAAATTCCACAGAGGGCCCTAGTAAGGTTCCCCTTACTGTGACGAACAGGACAGATACCAATGTGCACAAATTCCGCGGAGGGCCCTAGTAAGGTTCACCTTACCATGACGAACAGGACAGATACCAATGTGCACAAATTCCGCGGAGGGCCCTAGTAAGGTTCCCCTTACCGTGACGACAGACGAACCTGTGCACAATCCGCGAGGGGGCGAACTTACCCCTTACCGTGACGAAAAAGTCCTATCCTACTACTGACAGGCAGACGTCGGCGCCCAAACATACGACGCTCCTCGCCCCAGGCCAGAAGGCGGATCGCAGACCTGACAGACAGAAGGTGTCATGCTCGGGGGCTTCGGACGGAGAGGCACGAGGCAGACTCCCTCACGGCGGGACCCTGCCCCTAGAGACGACTGCTCAGCTTCTCAGTCGCAGGTCAGTGATGAGTGTGTGTGTAAGAGCATATATTGTGCTGTAGGGTGCAAGATTTGTGTATGTTAGTATGTCATTGTACGGCGCCTAGAGCCTTTCTTTCAAGTTAGTCGTTTTAAATATACATTATTATTATTATTATTACTGTTATTATGGGCGCCCACGCCCAGGCAAGCTCCCTACAGGCGGCGGCTCCAGCTCCCGCACGCATTAAACAGGCACGAACCTGCTGCATGCAGGGACCGCTAGTACCACAGGGCTGCTGCACGTCCCACGCCAAGATCCCAGGTCAGTGATGGTGGACCGCACCCTCGCGCCCGATCGTGGAGACGAGATCCCGCTCCAGATGCAGTGCTGAGAGGCGAGAGACGACCCCACGACGGGACGCTGTTCCCCGCCCTCGGCCACGGTCAGACAGGTCGCCTGTCTCCAGAAGTGCGCGCTCCCTACACAGAGTCCAGGGACGCGAGAGGAGCATGCGACGACGTTCCAGTGCCGTTGGGTCGCTATGCGATGGGAAGACCGGCACTCCTAAGACTCCTCTTCACCATTTGAGTTCGTGGGACCGGCCTCCGAGACGACGCTCTTCCTCCTGGACTTTGCGCGACAGCAGTCACGCTAGGCCTTCATCACGGTAGACGGGAGCCAAGTTACATTCCCCCCCCCCCCCCTCTCGGCCCGTGCTGTTTCGACGAGACGCCGTTACGCACTGAGACGCCCGTTCGAGACCTTCCGTTATCCACGCCGCAGCCGCTCACCTCGGGACCGCCGGTCGGCTCCTGGCAGTTCGGCTTCTTCTTACAGGACCCCGGCTTGTCTCCGCTTGCAGCATGGCCACAGAGGAAAACGATCCCCGCCTAGTGCTGTTTTAGCTTCTCGTCGGACCGCCGCCTCTTGGCGTTCACCGGTCGTTCGGAGCAGTTAGACGCCTCTTCCTCCCGCGTGCGTGATGGACAACTCTTTCATCTTGGCCCCAGAAGACTTCGTTTCGGCGTGGCTGGGCGATGATGGTGCCTCCAATTCACTACGCTCGCAATCAGATGTGATGGAGTCGCCGCCAGCTTCTTTCGGCCTAGGATGGAGACTCTTCGATCCTTGGACGTAGCGGCCCCCCTCATCGCGGTTGTCTTCCCGAGGAAGACTGGCCGCCTTCTCCCCCTGCCAAGAAGAGAGCTTCGGCCTTCGTGAACTCCGAGTGACAGCCCAAGCGTTTCAAGTCTCTTCCTCAACCGACCGGGTGCCGGAACCTACATGACGCCTTCTCCTCTCACCCGCTTCAGGGCGCCTTGGGGGACACCGGCTTTTTTGCTGACAACAGGTGGCCGGCGGACCTGTCCATGGCCTTCCGGTGGAGGTGGTACGCGGAACTTCGCAGAGCTGCACCTGCCCACTCCTAGCGCTGGACCCCCCAGCGCTGTCCTGTGCTGGCTCTCTTCAACGTCGTGATTCTACTCCTGGTCTTGCGCGCCCGCTTCCCTCTTCCGCGATTCCCCAGCCTGCGGGGTTCCTGGACCTGGTGGCGCAGGACATCTGCCGCGTTGAGGAGGCACGGAACCCTTCTTCTCTCCGCTTAGCCGACATCCTCGCCTTGGCTGTTCTGGCAACCGGGCCCCTTACTACACTGCTGTCACCGCCTTGACTGCGATGGCCATCTGCGATCTGCTGCATCGAGGTACCTTCCAGCACGCTTGCTCGCTGCCGACCGAGTTGAGGAACCAACTACGCAGGGCGCCGCTCGGTGGAGAACTCCCTTGGCCCCACCTGGCAGACCTTCAAGGAGGCTAACGAGGACCGATGGCACAGACGGCGTCGCGCTGTTGACAGCACTGGACGTAGCAGTCTTCCCGGGACACTGACGCAGGACGTGCCGGCATTCCGCGCAGACCGTCGTACTGGATTGGCAGGAACCACTCTTCCGCTAAGGCGCAGTTCGGAACTAGTCGGCTGGCAGCCGATGGACGGGGGCGACAGTTCTGTGACACCTACGGCACGGTCCCGGGAATGAAGTAGCAGCCTTTTCCCGGCGGGCGACAGATGGCTAGGAAGTAAGCAGTCTACCTTCGTAGGTCTAGGTGTCAGCGCGGGGTGAGGACTGGTCCGACCGACATCACTACGTGGGCCGACATCGCTCACCATCGTGTTAGCGGATGCAGTTCAGATTGCGCACCTGCTGGGACAAGCCGTCTCGTCTCTTCGCATCCTTTCCCCGGCAGAACGCTGACCTCCGGCATCGCATTGGCTTGCTCTTCGCTCCGCGGCGACCAAGCACTACAAGTCTTCTCCTCAGCCTACAGCTTCGGGACCTAGCGGAGGCGGTTCGCGTGGCTGCGTGGAGTCAGCTTGGAGTTCTGGCTTTCTTCGGCGCCTGACCAGAGTAGATGAATTCACTCCCAACGGCCTGTTGTGCAGATACCCGCCTGGCGGTGGATGAGAGCGCACTGGTGCAGGCAGGACGCAGCCAGTGATCTGACGAGGATGGAACAAGAGCCTTCCTGTTCCGCGTCTCGCTGGGGTGAATGGGGTGCTGTGATGCGACAGTGGACGCTGTGGAACCATGCAGCCTGGGGCGCAAGTACCGGGAGATGAGACGTGGCGACAGCTGGGCTGGATCTTACAGTCGTAACCTTAGAGGTGGTCCTGCGCTCCGATCCCGCGACAGTACAGGTGACTCTTCTCGTACCCAAGCCGGCGGTTTTGGCGGCCGATCTTCTTTTTGAGGAGCTGGATAGATGATGATGAAACGTTTTTATTCAGGATAAAGTTTTAGGCATGCGAATGCCTCTCTTACAAACTGTCCTGCTACACTACACACATAAATATACATTGACTTACTTACGCCTGTCACCCCTCCCAGGGTATAGGCCATCGACGAGAGACCTCCAGCGACTCCAGTCCTGTGCTTATCCATCGATTTTACTCCAGGTAGTTCCCAGTCTCTTGATGTCTG
This sequence comes from Semisulcospira habei, assembly GCA_036245525.1. NCBI lineage: Eukaryota > Metazoa > Mollusca > Gastropoda > Semisulcospiridae > Semisulcospira > Semisulcospira habei. The sequence continues at coordinate 925,520 of BTPG01000008.1, read as the reverse complement.
CTTGAAGGTCTCGACGCCAGGTGTTTCTCGGGCTACCTCTTTTCCTCTTTCCCTGGGGGTTCCATGATAATGCCTGCCTAGTGATACTGGAAGCTGGCTCTCTAAGACTGTGACCAATCCATCCCCATCTTCTTCGCCCAATTTCATTCTCTGCTGTTATCTGCTCTGTTCTCTCCCAGAGTCTGATGTTGCTGATCTTCTCTGGCCAGTGGATTTTCAAAATTCTTCTAAGGCAACTGTTTATGAAGATCTGTACTCTGTTGACTGTGGTTTTTGTCAATCTCCAAGTCTCTGCTCCATATAGGAGAACTGCTTTTAGGTTGGAGTTGAAAATCCGGACTCTGGAACTCCACACTTTTTCAACTGGAGAAAGGCTGCTCTGGCTTTACCAATTCGTGCTCTGACATCTGCATCAGTGCCGCCTTTTTTGTCTATGATGCTCCCGAGATAGGTGAAGGACTCCACCTCCTCCAACGGGGTGCCAGCAAGCAAGACTGGTTCTTCCCTGGTTGCGTTCAGCCTCATTGTCTTTGTTTTCTGTTTGTGGATGGTGAGGCCCACTTGGGACGAGATGTCAGCAAGCCTCGTGGTCTTGTCCTGCATTTGTTGATGAGTGTGGGACAGTAAAGCCAAGTCGTCTGCAAAATCGAGGTCGTCAAGCTCTGTCCACAGTGTCCACTGTATTCCACTTCGTCTGTGCTCTATGGTCCTCTTCATGACCCAGTCTATGGCCAGTAGGAAGAGGAACAGAGACAGCAAACACCCCTGCCTGACACCGGTTCTGACCTGGAGCTCCCTGGTGAACTGCCCTTCGTGGATCACGCGACATGTCATGCCATCGTAGCTGCTCTTGATCAGGCAGGCGTTTGTGGGTACACCGTAGTGTCGTAGGAGTTTTCACAGAGTCTCTCGGTCCACGCTGTCAAATGCTTTCTCGTAATCCACAAAGTTGACGTACAGCGGGGAGCTTCACTCCAGAGGCTGTTCCACGATGATGCGGAGAGTGGCGATCTGGTCTGTACATGATCGGTTTTTTTCCTCAATCCTGCTTGCTGGTCTCTCAGCTGGGGGTCAACGGAGCTCTTCATTCTCTCCAGGATGATCCTGTTGAAGATCTTTCCTGGTACTGACAGCAAGGTGATTCCTCTGTAGTTGGGACGCTTGCTGAGGTCGCCTTTCTTGGGAAGCTTGATTAGGTACCCCTCCTTCCAGTCAGCCGGCATCACCTCCTCTTCCCAGATCTTTTCAAACAGTGGGTACAGCATCTCTACTGTTGTCTCTAGGTCTACTTTCAGAGACTCCGCTGGGATGCCATCTGGCCCTGCTGCTTTGCCGTTCTTCAAAAATGCCACTGCTCTTCTGATCTCTTCCCGGGTGGGTCTGTCACAGCTGATGGGTAGGTCAGCCTCTGCTGGCTGGATGTCTGGGGGGTCGGGTGGGCTGGGTCTGTTCAGTAACTCTTTAAAATACTCGGCCCATCTGTCGAGTTTGTCTGCTCTGTCTGCAATAGGCTTGCCTTCTTTATTTTTTACTGGTCTTTCTGTATCGCCATACTTGCCCGACAATCTTCTGGTAATGTTGTAGAGCTGTTTCATGTTGCCACTGCCTGCTGCCTTTTCTGCCTCTGCTGCCAGGCTGTCTGTGTAGGCCCTCTTGTCTGCCCTGATACTCCTCTTCACCTCGCGGTTGGCTTCCGAGTATTCTTCCTGTGCCCTTGCTTTGGCTGCTCTCTGCGACTGTTGTTGACCACTGCTTTCTTCTGCTTCCTCACTTCTATCTTCTTCAAGGTCTGTGCCGACAGCCAGTCCTTGTGATGGTGTTTCCTGAACCCTACAGTGTCTTTGCAGGTTGAGTTCAGCGCCTCTCTAACTGCCTTCCACTGCTGCTCTGTGGTGACCGCCTCCACTTCATTTACTAGCTCCTGTAGTGCTTAAAACCGGTTAGACAGCATCAGTTTGAACTCTTCTCTCACTCCAGTCTCTCTCAGGAGGCCTACATTATAGCACTATCTTCTTGTTGTCTCTGTGCAGCTTTTCTTTAACTTGAGCTTTATTCTTAATGTAAGCAGATGGTGGTCTGAGGCGACATCTGCTCCCCTCCTCACTCGAACATCTTGAAGGGATCTTCTAAATTTCTTGCTAATGCCGATATGGTCTATTTGGTTCCCTGTAGTATGGTCAGGTGAGACCCAAGTTGCTTTGTGTATTCTTCTGTGTGGGAAGATGCTGCCTCCAATGACAGGTCTGTTTAGAGCACAAAAGTCTACAAACCTCTCCCCGTTCTCACTCATCTCCCCTAGTCCCTGTCTCCCCATCACTTCTTCGTATCCGGTGTTGTCCTCCCCTATTTTGGCATTAAAATCGCCCATGACGATGGTGATGTCTCACTCTGCACATTTGTCCACAGCACTCTGGAGTCGGTCGTAGAACTCTTGTTTCTCTTCCTCGTCACTGTCATTAGTGGGCGCATAACATTGGATGACGTTCAGCTTGAGCTTTTTCTTGGTTCTAAAGGCTGCTGTGATAATTCTTGGCCCAAGAGGTTCCCAGCCCATCAGCGCTCTCTGTGACACTGGTGACAGCATGAATGCTACTCCTTCTGTATGGGGGGCATTCTCCTCTTCATGACCTGAATACAGAATTATCTCCCCACTTAACAGCCTTTTCTGGCCAGACTGCGTCCATCTGGCTTCACTGATACCTAGCAGGGAAAGGTTGTACTTTTGCATTTCCGCTGCTATCTGGGCGGCCTTGCCGCTCTGGTACATGGTCTTGACATTCCATGTGCCCATGGTTGTGTCCCTGGATAGAGAGGCGGCTTGGTCCTGTGGCTTCCGAAGACTTTCGGCTTTCCCCACAGGACGTCATAAATCTTCTGGTAGAAGAACCTTCCTCCTCTAGAAAAGGAATTGCTGTTTGTCTTTTCGTCAGCGTTTTTGTAGCTATTTCCTTATTTGCAGGGTGGGGAAGCTACCCCCACGCCCAACCCCCTTACTAGGAGGACCAGGGGTTTTCTGTCGGGGTCACCTTCCCTTAGACCATGTTGGTTCATGGCACCTTATTTCATTCGGTGCACCCCTCTTGCGAGGGATCCCCTATCCACCACCCAGAGGACGCGCCTCAATGCCATATGGTCCCAGCGCGAGGAAATATACATCGAGCAACACAATAAAAAAAAAATTTTAATTACAAAAAAAAGTGTAAATGTTCGGTTAAATGGAATGTCCAGTTTGCGTATTCTCTATTGAATTGGTCAACATTTTGCACTGAATTAAGTTGTTCCCCTTCAAGCACGCTCAGAAAGAAAGATTTATTGTACAGGAAATGTGGGAAGAGGAAAGTGAAATAAGCAGATTTTTTTTTTTCCAGCAGTAAAAGACATGCATCTCATCACTGATGATCTTCTGGCTGTTTTGAGAGAAAAAAAAAGTCAAATATTTTGTAATAGTCATGATAATTCAAGGGTAGTGCCAGATTAGCTTGGCACCTGAAGGTGCCAAAACTAATCTGGCACTACCCTTGAATTAGCATCTACCCTTGAATTAGCATCTACCCTAATCTGGCACTACCCTTGAATTAGCATCTAGAATGTGGTAAGGACGACTCTTGATATTGATAGTGATAAATTATCGGCCAATTTATTTTTAAGTAGAAGTTATCCGATAGATAGGCATTTGCCAAGGCAGGATTTGTTCTGACAATAGTAGGCATTTACAACAACAGGCTTCGTGCTGTGTACAACTACAACTGACGTCTGCTGTGTTTCCGGGTGCATGTGGCTTCCAAACCAAGCATTTTCAGCTTTGTGTAATAAAACTGGCTGAGAAAAGCTAGCGCTTTCCAAGATGGCTACAAAGCAACGAGATATATCTATCTATATCCCATAGTCTTGCTGACCGTTGGGGCACCACTGATGACTTGGCAACCAGCTCCCTCCAATGTCCTCCTGTTCTCTGCCATTCTCAGCGTATCGCCCAGCTTCAGTCCTGTCCACTCTGAGATATTGTCCTCCCATCTTTTCTTCTGTCTTCCTCTCCTTCATCCTCCTTGCACAGTGCCTTGCAGGATTGTTTTGGCAAGCCCTGCTGAACGCGTGACATGCCCATACCACTTCAGTTTGCGTTTTCTCACAATGGCTAATAAGTCTTCATAGGGCCCGATGGCTTGCCTGATTCTGCTTCCCACTTCCTCGTTTGTGATGTGATCTCTGTATGAGATGCCAAGCAGCCTTCGAAAACATCGCATTTCAGTGGCTTGTATCCTCCTTTCAAGGTCTGCTGTGAGGGTCCATGACTCGCAGGCATACAAGAACACTGAGATGACTAAGGAGCGCATCAGTCTGATCTTGGAGCAGAGTGTGATGTTTCTGTCCTTCCATATGGTCTTCAATCTTGTCAGTGCTGTTGTTGTCTGCGCAATCCTGGACAGTATTTCTGGTTTTGATCCCTCATCTGTCACAATGGCTCCTAAGTATTTGAATTTCTTAACTGTTTCCAGTTTTTTGCCTCCAACCATGATTTCAGTGCCAATGCCACTGGCGTTATTGGTCATCAGTTTGGTCTTTTCTGCACTGATTTCCATCCCATATGCAATGGCTGTACTATCCAGCTTTTCCACCAGCTGAGCTAGCTCCTTCTCTGTTTCTGCAAGGCCATCAATGTCGTCCGCAAAGCGCAGGTTCGTGATTGTTCTGCCTCCAATACTGACAGTTCCTTCATGATCTTTCAGAGCGTCCATCATGATTCTTTCCAGGAAGATGTTGAAAAGAGTAGGTGAGAGCAAGCAGCCTTGTCTGACTCCGACTGTAGTCCTAAACCAGTTTCCTATTTTGCCGTTGAAGCAGACTGCGCTAGTGGCCTTGTTGTAAAGGTTTGCTATGACTTTGATCAGGTTGTCATTGATGTTGTATAGCTTCATGGTGGACCAAAGGGCTGCACGCCACACCCTGTCAAACGCTTTCTTAACATCCACAAAGACATGATAGAGGTCCTGCTGGCGTTGGAGGTATCTCTCACATAGAACTCTCAGGTTGAAGATTTGCTCAGTTGTGCTGCACCCTGGTCTGAAGCCTGCCTGTTCCTCAGCTATGATTTCCTCTGCCTGTGGCTTCAGCCTGTTCAGTAGGATCTTTAACATGACTTTGCTTGGGTCGAAGTACCCAACGGAGAAAGAAACATGCTTAGAAAAGATGCGTACAACACAATTTATTAATATTTCGGGTAAATACCCTTTGTCAAAATAGACAAAAAAACAAACAGAGAGATTAGCCGCTACTTATCTTCATTGGCAGAAGGAATGTGGCAACTGAAGGAGGTGACATAAAATAAAAGAAAAGGAAGAACAAAAGTGCGGAAAAAGTAAAAATGACGTCAACGAAAAATCGTGAGAGAGACTCGGAAAGAACCTGAACACGAGAGACAAGAGTATGTGCAAGCACGTGCAGGAGCGAGCGAAAGAAAAGGCCTGTAGATGAGGCCAGAGAAAGAGATAGAGAGAGAGAGAGAGAAAGAGAGAGAGAACGAACGGGGATTACCCTTGGGCACCTTTTTGGTCTGGTTTGCTTGGGTGGGATATAAGACTGATTGTGCGATAGTTCTGGCATTGATGTAAGTTGCCTTTTTTGGGGAGAGTTATTATAAGTGATTGGGTCCATGGTGTGGGCCAATCCCCTGACTGCCAGATCTTATTGCAGATTGTTAGTAAGGCGCTTATCGTGTCTTCTCCCCCTTCTTGGACTAGCTCTGCAGGGATGTTGTCTGCTCCTGCTGCCTTCCCTTTTTTCAGCGACTTCACTGCAGCGTCTACTTCTTCTCGGAGGATGGGATAGTTGCCATTGTTGGTCACATTGTTGCAAAAAAGCATACCAGCTGGTGAAAGACCTGACCAGTGTAAAACAAGGATGCTCCTCGATCATTCAAGATAGTGAAGGGAACTGTCTTACGGAAGACCAAGACATACTAAAGAGATGGACAGAGTACTGCTCAGATTTGTACAACCACCGAGCTGCAGGGGACCCAGGCATACTTGTCAACCCACCCGTGACCAACAATGGCAAATGCCTGCTATGTTGTAAATGCCTACCATTGTCAGAACAAATCCTGCCTTGGCAAATGCCTGCTATGTTGTAAATGCCTACTATTGTCAGAACAAATCCTGCATTGGCAAATGCCTGCTATGTTGTAAATGCCTACTATTGTCAGAACAAATCCTGCAATGCTGCTTGATGCCTATGCAGCAAATGCCTGCTATGTTGTAAATGCCTACTATTGTCAGAACAAATCCTGCCTTGGCAAATGCCTGCTATGTTGTAAATGCCTACTATTGTCAGAACAAATCCAACCTTGGCAAATGCCTGCTATGTTGTAAATGACTACTATTGTCAGAACAAATCCAGCCTTGGCAAATGCCTGCTATGTTGTAAATGTCTACTATTGTCAGAACAAATCCTGCCTTGGCAAATGCCTGCTATGTTGTAAATGCCTACTATTGTCAGAACAAATCCAGCCTTGGCAAATGCCTGCTATGTTGTAAATGCCTACTATTGTCAGAACAAATCCTGCCTTGGTAAATGCCTGCTATGTTGTAAATGCCTACTATTGTCAGAACAAATCCTGCCTTGGCAAATGCCTGCTATGTTGTAAATGCCTACTATTGTCAGAACAAATCCTGCCTTGGTAAATGCCTGCTATGTTGTAAATGCCTACTATTGTCAGAACAAATCCTGCCTTAGCAAATGCCTGCTATGTTGTAAATGCCTACTATTGTCAGAACAAATCCTGCCTTGGCAAATGAAGTTTCCTTACTGAATCCCCACAAGCGTCTTTACTGAAATCACCACAAGTTTCCTTGCCTGAATATTGTAGTAATTAACATAGTATCAGTGTATCTCAGGCTATGACATCATTCAAGAAGGATTGTAATTCTACTGTATGATGATGTCATAGCCCTGAGTACACTGAAATACAGAATGACTAAGACAGGATGAAGTGTTAACCCTTATCATTCGGATACACCTGTGTGTGAAATAAGTTTGACTAAAATAGTTCAAGGGTAGTGCCAGAATAGCTTGGCGCCTCTTGGCGCCACGCTATTCTGGCACCACCCTTGAACTAAAGCCATTGAACTAAAGTTCAAACTCCTTCACTGGCCCTAACGCATCCAATACAAGATTCTGTCTCTCTGCTACAAATCCCTGAACAACTACGCTCCTGCCTATCTCTCCAACTTACTTCACCCCTACACACCTTCCCGCTCCCTCCGCTCCGCCTCCGACCCTCTCCGCCTCCACATCCCCTGCACCAAACTCAGCACTTTCGGCCCCCGCTCCTTCTCCGTCTACGGTCCATCCACCTTGAACACTCTCCCACTCTCTCTCCGTCAGAAACACTTTCTCTCCCCCTTCCAGTCTGCCCTGAAAACTCACCTCTTTCAACAGTTCTAGCACTATATCCACACACTCCCCACCCCAAGCTGACTGTCGTAATGTATTTCATTATTTGTGGTACGTGAGTCATTGTCTAAAGCGTGCGAATGTGTGCGTGAGTTGTGAGTGCATGCTTAGAGTTATAATTATTATACATACTGTAATTATTAATTATTATTATTGGTCTATATCCTTATCTGTAAGTACTATAATGTAGATTGCATATGGCAGTGTACAAGTTTGAAGCTTTTACCCTCAGTGTGATATGGGTTAAGAGATTGGAAGATGGCGAAAGTGTGAGGAAGCATGACGGAGTGACTGCGAATGTATGTGTATGTGTATGAGTGTGTGAATACAGCTGTTGGAAGACAGACTGAAATGTGCTGAACCTGTATCATGTGTGTCCTTGTTTGTACGTTGTTTCTTTACACGTTTGTATGGTGTCAATGTTCTGAACCTGTATGGTGTGCCTACATGTGTGTAAGTCTGTTGTTTCTTTACACGTTTGTATGGTGTCAATGTTTTGAACCTGTATGGTGTGCCTACATGTGTGTAAGTCTGTTGTTTCTTTACTGTTACGTTTGTATGGTGCCAATGTTCTGAACCTGTATGGTGTGCCTACATGTGTGTAAGTCTGTTGTTTCTTTACTGTTATATGTCAATTAGAGTGTCTGATGAGTGTCTGAGGATTGCGCGTGCATGCATGAACGACGGTGCCTCAGCGGCCACATTCCTGACCACATGTAAACAAAGCATGAAACGTCTACAATATCCACAAGTTTCCGTACTAAAGTATCCTTTCTTATTGAAATCTCTACAAGTTTCCTTACTGAAATCTCCACAAGTTTCCTTACTGAATCTCCAAAAGTCTCCTCACTGAAATCTCCACAGGTTTCATTACAAAAAAAATCTCTACAAATTTCCTCACTGAAATCTCCACAAGTTTCCTCACTGAAATCTCCACAGGTTGCATTACAACAACAAAAATCTCCACAATTTTCCTCACTGAAATCTCCACAAGTTTCCTGACTGTAATCTCCACAAGTCTCCGCACTGAAATCTCCACAAGTTTCCTCACTGAAATCTCCACAAGTTCCCTCACTGAAATCTCCACAAGTTCCCACTCTGAAATCTCCACAAGTTCCCTCACTGAAATCTCCACAAGTTCCCTCACTGAAATCTCCACAAGTTCCCTCACTGAAATCTCCACAAGTTCCCTCACTGAAATCTCCACAAGTTTCCTGACTGTTTGTTGTGTCTGTGTCAGGCTGAACTATGAGTGTCCCAGAAACTTCAACCCGGCTGATTTCTTTGTGCTGACGTTGGCTATTGTACCTGGACAGGAACTGGAGTGTCGCAAGAAAGTCCATGTAAGTGGCTCCATCTTGCTATTGTACCTGGACAGGAACTGGAGTGTCGCAAGAAAGTCCATGTAAGTGGCTCCATCTTGCTATTGTACCTGGACAGGAACTGGAGTGTTGCAAGAAAGTCCATGTAAGTGGCTCCATTTTGCTATTGTACCTGGACAGGAACTGGAGTGTCGCAAGAAAGTCCATGTAAGTGGCTCCATCTTGCTATTGTACCTGGACAGGAACTGGAGTGTTGCAAGAAAGTCCATGTAAGTGGCTCCATCTTGCTATTGTACCTGGACAGGAACTGGAGTGTCGCAAGAAAGTCCATGTAAGTGGCTCCATCTCTCGTAGCTTGTGTGCTGCAAGAGAACACACCAAATAAAGGTAGAAAAAAAAATCACTGGTAATGGAGAGACCTGCATTTTAGACCAGTGTACCCACAAAAAATGTTGAGAATGAGAGGTGGGAGAGAGTTCCTGCAGTTATTGCAGATGTAACTGACATGCCAATACATCTTGACACATCTGTCATTTGGGGAGCAGATATAACTGACATGCCAATACATCTTGACACATCTGTCATTTGGGGAGTAGATATAACTGACATGCCCATACATGTAGACACGACTGTCATTTGGGGAGCAGATGTAACTGACATGCCAATACATCTTGACACATCTGTCATTTGGGGAGCAGATGTAACTGACATGCCAATACATCTTGACACATCTGTCATTTGGGGAGCAGATGTAACTGACATGCCAATACATGTAGACACGACTGTCATTTGGGGAGTAGATATAACTGACATGCCCATACATGTAGACACGACTGTCATTTGGGGAGCAGATGTAACTGACATGCCAATACATCTTGACACATCTGTCATTTGGGGAGCAGATATAACTGACATGCCAATACATCTTGACACATCTGTCATTTGGGGAGTAGATATAACTGACATGCCCATACATGTAGACACGACTGTCATTTGGGGAGCAGATGTAACTGACATGCCAATACATCTTGACACAACTGTCATTTGGGGAGCAGATGTAACTAACATGCCAATACATCTTGACACATCTGTCATTTGGGGAGCAGATATAACTGACATGCCCATACATGTAGACACGACTGTCATTTGGGGAGTAGATGTAACTAACATGCCAATACATCTTGACACATCTGTCATTTGGGGAGCAGATGTAACTAACATGCCAATACATCTTGACACATCTGTCATTTGGGGAGCAGATATAACTGACATGCCCATACATGTAGACACGACTGTCATTTGGGGAGCAGATGTAACTGACATGCCAATACATCTTGACACAACTGTCATTTGGGGAGCAGATGTAACTAACATGCCAATACATCTTGACACATCTGTCATTTGGGGAGCAGATATAACTGACATGCCCATACATGTAGACACGACTGTCATTTGGGGAGCAGATGTAACTAACATGCCAATACATCTTGACACATCTGTCATTTGGGGAGCAGATATAACTGACATGCCAATACATCTTGACACATCTGTCATTTGGGGAGTAGATATAACTGACATGCCAATACATCTTGACACATCTGTCATTTGGGGAGTAGATATAACTGACATGCCCATACATGTAGACACGACTGTCATTTGGGGAGCAGATGTAACTAACATGCCAATACATCTTGACACATCTGTCATTTGGGGAGTAGATATAACTGACATGCCCATACATGTAGACACGACTGTCATTTGGGGAGCAGATGTAACTGACATGCCAATACATCTTGACACAACTGTCATTTGGGGAGTAGATATAACTGACATGCCAATACATGTAGACACGACTGTCATTTGGGGAGCAGATGTAACTGACATGCCCATACATGTAGACACAACTGTCATTTGGGGAGCAGATGTAACTAACATGCCAATACATCTTGACACATCTGTCATTTGGGGAGCAGATATAACTGGCATGCCAATACATGTAGACACGACTGTCATTTGGGGAGCAGATATAACTGACATGCCAGTACATGTAGACACGACTGTCATTTGGGGAGCAGATGTAACTGACATGCCAATACATCTTGACACATCTGTCATTTGGGGAGTAGATATAACTGACATGCCAATACATCTTGACACATCTGTCATTTGGGGAGTAGATATAACTGACATGCCAATACATGTAGACAGGACTGTCATTTGGGGAGCAGATGTAACTGACATGCCAATACATCTTGATACAACTGTCATTTGGGGAGTAGATATAACTGACATGCCAATACATCTTGACACAACTGTCATTTGGGGAGCAGATGTAACTGACATGCCAATACATGTAGACACAACTGTCATTTGGGGAGTAGATATAACTGGCATGCCAATACATCTTGACATGACTGTCATTTGGGGAGCAGATATAACTGACATGCCAATACATGTAGACACGACTGTCATTTGGGGAGCAGATGTAACTGACATGCCAATACATCTTGACACAACTGTCATTTGGGGAGTAGATATAACTGACATGCCAATACATCTTGACACATCTGTCATTTGGGGAGCAGATATAACTGACATGCCAATACATGTAGACACGACTGTCATTTGGGGAGTAGATATAACTGGCATGCCAATACATCTTGACACGACTGTCATTTGGGGAGTAGATATAACTGACATGCCAATACATCTTGACACATCTGTCATTTGGGGAGTAGATATAACTGACATGCCAATACATGTAGACATGACTGTCATTTGGGGAGTAGATATAACTGACATGCCAATACATCTTGACACATCTGTCATTTGGGGAGCAGATGTAACTGACATGCCAATACATCTTGACACATCTGTCATTTGGGGAGTAGATATAACTGACATGCCAATACATCTTGACACATCTGTCATTTGGGGAGTAGATATAACTGGCATGCCAATACATGTAGACACGACTGTCATTTGGGGAGCAGATATAACTGACATGCCAAAACATGTAGACACGACTGTCATTTGGGGAGCAGATGTAACTGACATGCCAATACATCTTGACACATCTGTCATTTGGGGAGTAGATTTAACTGACATGCCAATACATGTAGACAGGACTGTCATTTGGGGAGCAGATGTAACTGACATGCCAATACATCTTGACACAACTGTCATTTGGGGAGTAGATATAACTGACATGCCAATACATCTTGACACAACTGTCATTTGGGGAGCAGATATAACTGACATGCGATATGCCAATACATGTAGACACGACTGTCATTTGGGGAGCAGATGTAACTGACATGCCAATACATCTTGACACATCTGTCATTTGGGGAGTAGATATAACTGACATGCCAATACATCTTGACACATCTGTCATTTGGGGAGTAGATATAACTGACATGCCAATACATTTGACACAACTGTCATTTGGGGAGCAGATGTAACTGACATGCCAATACATGTAGACACAACTGTCATTTGGGGAGTAGATATAACTGGCATGCCAATACATCTTGACACGACTGTCATTTGGGGAGCAGATATAACTGACATGCCAATACATGTAGACACGACTGTCATTTGGGGAGTAGATATAACTGACATGCCAATACACCTTGACACGACTGTCATTTGGGGAGCAGATGTAACTGACATGCCAATACATCTTGACACAACTGTCATTTGGGGAACAAATATAACTTTGGCCAAATGTGACACGTAATGTCGCGGGTGATGCTTGCTTGAACAGGTATTTTCCAGTTGTCTATTTCAGACAGGATTTCGCGACCGCACAGGTAGACCTATTGACAGACAAAATGCATGAGCCAGACACACAGAAATCTTGTACATAATAAACTGATGTTTTGGCATGCAGATGTCATGTCATGTTTTAACCCAAATCATACTGAGGCTAAAAGCTTCCAATTTGTACACTGCCATATGCAGGCTGCATTACAGTGCTTACAGATATGGATATAGACCAATGGCTTCAGTTCAAGGTTAATGCCAGAATAGCTTGGTGCCTAGAGGCGCCAAGCTATTCTGGCACTACCCTTGAACTGTTTTAGTCAAACTTAATTCACACACTGTTGTATTCCGAATGATAAGGGTCAAAGCATTCAATTGTGAAAAAAAACTTGTGTTGTACAGGGCAGGATTTGGTGTGCGTGTGTTGGGGGAGGGAGGGGGGGGGGGGGTGAATGGCTGCATAAGATGACAAAAGGAAAGGGTACAATTTTCTCTGCACAGATGTAACAAAGCAAACAAAAATCCTTCTTAAGGCTGGTCTCAAAATTATCAGAGAGGAGAATCATTGCCATTCAGGTACTGACGTTGTTTCTTCGATCTTTCACCCAAAAATTGCACTGAATGACCGCATTTGTCACCATGCTACATACTATCTGATAACATCATCTTGCATAAGACAATAACATAGTTTTGGGAATTTCTACGCAACTTTCCCATGATGCTGCTCTGATTTTTGTTTTTGGAAATCTGCATACTTGTTTTTTTTTACATCATATCAGAATCTTCAAGCTAGGGTAATCGAACATTACACGTTGACTAAAGTTACAACATGTTACTACAACTAAAGTTACAACATGTTACTACAACTAATGGAACATGTTACTACAACTAAAGTTACAACATGTTACTACAACTAAAGTTACAACATGTTACTACAACTAAAGTTACAACATGTTACAACAACTAATGTTACAACATGTTACTACAGCTAAAGTTACAACATGTTACTACAGCTAATGTTACTACATGTTACTACAACTAATGTTACTACATGTTACTACAACTAATGTTACATGTTACTATAACTAATGTTACAACATGTTACTACAACTAATGTTACAACATGTTACTACAACTAATGTTACTACATGTTATTACAACTAATGTTACTACAACTAATGTTACTACATGTTACTACAACTAATGTTACTACAACTAATGTTACTACATGTTACTACAACTAATGTTACTACAACTAAAGTTACAACATGTTACTACAACTAATGTTACTACATGTTACTACAACTAATGTTACTACAACTAAAGTTACAACATGTTACTACAACTAATGTTACTACATGTTACTACAACTAATGTTACAACATGTTACTACAACTAATGTTACAACATGTTACTACAACTAATGTTACAACATGTTACTAAAGCTAATGTTACTACATGTTACTACAACTAATGTTACAACATGTTACTACAACTAATGTTAAACATGTTACTACAACTAATGTTACAACATGTTACTACAACTAAAGTTACAACATGTTACTACAGCTAATGTTACAACATGTTATTACAACTAAAGTTACAACATGTTACTACAGCTAATGTTACTACATGTTACTACAACTAAAGTTACAACATGTTACTACAGCTAATGTCATTACATGTTACTACAACTAATGTTACTACATGGGCTGCATATGTGTTGCATACTTACAGTGATCACAGCATATGTGTTGCATACTTACAGTGATCACAGCATATGTGTTGCATACTTACAGTGATCACAGCATATGTGTTGCATACTTACAGTGATCACAGCATATGTGTTGCATACTTACAGTGATCACAGCATATGTGTTGCATACTTACAGTGATCACAGCAACTGTGTTGCATACTTACAGTGATCACAGTGCCTTATGCTTTAACCCTTACCATTTTGGAATACACCAGTGTGTAAAATAAGTTTGACTAACATAGCCTCACCTATCTGGTTTGTGAGTTGACTAACATAGTGCAAGGGTAGTGCCAGAATAGCTTGGCACCTCTAGGCGCCAAGCTATTTTGGCACCACCCTTGAACTAAAGCCATTGGTCTATATCATTATCTGTAAGTACTATAATGTAGCTTGCATATGGCAGTGTACAGATTTGAAGCGTTTAGCCCCATACAATATGGGTTGAACTAAAGCCATTGGTCTATAGCCTTATCTGTAAGTGCTATAATGTAGCGTGCATATGGCAATGTAAAGATTTGAAGCGTTTAGCCTCAGTATGATAGGGTTTAACAGAATATGTGTTGCATACTTACAGTGATCACAGTGACTTATACTTTTACAGAATGACTGCACTTGGAATATTGTCACTTTGTTGACATGATGGTGTGTCATTTTTCAGGCCGTGTGCGATGCATTCACAGAAACACTGGAAGCCCAGGAGATCAAGGACTGTATCAATGGCCTGTCCTACAGTGGCAGTCATGGGGAGACACACGTGGTTAGTTCGCTTGCATCATGTGATCATCATGTCTAGATTATAGAACAAGGGCTCAGGTGTATCGGTGAACTTGGGCCAGTGAAAGCCACTGGGCAGGGTACTTTGTTGTAACGGAGTGCCTTACTTAGTGGCTGGATCGGATGATAGTTCAAGGGTGGCACCAGAATAGCTTGGCGCCCATAGGCACCAAGCTATTCTGGCACCACCCTTGAACTATCATGCGCCTTATGCAAATGGCCCCTCTTGAAGAAGTCAAACTTGGACCCTGATTGCTCCTAAGAACTACAGACCAGTATCAAACCTTCCATATTTGTCCAAGCTCTTAGAACGTGTGGTGGCCGATAGACTGGCTGATCATGTGTCTAGGTACCAGCTACTGGATAAATTTCAGTCTGCATACAGGTCAGGTCATTCTACATAGACCACAGTGCTGCGTGTCTTAAACAACGTTCTCAGTGCTGCTGATTGTGGTGACCACTCACTCCTGGTGCTGCTGGACCTCAGTGCCGCATTTGATACCATAGATCACCAGATACTGCTGCAGAAACTTCAGCTTGAGTTTGGTATCACCGACTGTGTCTTACAGTGGTTTCGGTCGTACCTTGAGGACAGATTCCAGTACGTTGGTGTTCATGGTGTGGCGTCTGATGTTACCCGGCTATTATGCGGGGTCCCTCAAGGGTCCGTCTTAGGGCCTGTTCTGTTCTCTCTCTACACCATTAAGTTAGGACGTGTGATTGACAAGTACAGGTTAGGATGACAGTTGTTTGCAGATGACTCTGGTCTCCATGACTCATTTCATCCTGACAGTGTCTCCGCTTCTCAGACAGTGCAGAAAATCGAGTCGTGCTGCCAAGAAATCAAGTCCTGGATGTCAACCAACATGCTGAAGTTAAATGATGATAAGACTGAGACAATTCTGTGTGGACCCAAGAACAAACTGGGTGTGGAATCTCTTGATGCCATCCGTGTTGGTGAGTCTCTTATCCCTTTCTCCAAGACTGTCCGAGATCTTGGTGTCTTTTTCGATACCAGTCTTACCATGGAAGACGATATCAGTGCTGTTGTCAGGGGATGCTACTGCCATCTTCGCTCCCTTGGGAAACTACGACCTGTCCTGACAGCCAAAGCTGCAAATGCTGTCGCCGTTGCCCTTGTCCTATCCAGACTGGACTACTGAAACAGCTGTCTTTGGGGTCTGCCAGAGAAACATCTCAGACGTCTTCAACTGGTTCAAAATACAGCCACCAGAATTGTCACAAGAACCAAAAGAAGGGAGCATATCACACCAGTCCTTAAGCAGTTGCACTGGCTTCAAGTCATGCAAAGAACTCATCACAAGATTCTCACTTTGTGCCACAAGTCTATAAATGACCCAGACTCACCAGAGTACCTCCAGGAAATAGTCCTACGCCATAACCCTCTGAGGCAGCTCCGTTCTGCTGTCCGGTCCAAACTCTTCACCCCAAGTGTTGAAAGCCATACAAAGAAGAGACTTGGTTTCCGGGCATTTTCACACTGCGGACCTATGCTGTGGAATGGACTACCACAATCCTTGAGGGACATTGACTGCATTGGCACCTTCAGGAGGCACCTCAAAACCCAACTCTTTCTTGACTTTTAATTCTAGGACTACTGTGCACCAGAAGTTGCGTGTGTTGTTTTCATTTATTTATTTATTTTTTTATTTTATTTATTTATTTATTTATTTATTTTTGCGCCCTGAGCATGCTGCTAGCATGGAGTGGATGCACATTACAAGTGGACATCATCATCATCATCATCCCTGATCTTGCATGGTATTCACTGTGATCGTGTAAGGTACTGCCACCTGAACTGTCTGTCACGCTGACATAATTGCGATCTGCACACACCCATGAAGATGTCTCAGACATGAGGATCTGCTGATCTGCACACGCCCGTGAAGTTATATCAGAATGCAGGGGCTCATGAGGATCTGAAGCACAAGCTGGGCTCATGAGAATCTTTCAGTGTTCACAAAAAAAGATACACTCCTTTTCAGTAAACGCTTGTGACTGGGCGTTCATGTGGAGACTGGTTACTTTGCTATGGCATCATCATCTGGTCACATGGCCTCCCTAGCGAGATTCGATTTACAGTGTTACACAAGACACTGTATGTGACACACAGTGTAACATGACACTGTATTTGACATACAGTGTAACACAATACACTGTATGTTATATACACAGTGTCCTAAAAAATATACAACAGTAACCACTTTAGCCTCAGTTTTGCTGTCTGTCCTTCATACCATGAGTTTTGTTGATTCTAGCACGGTAGTTATGTTGTTTCTGACAGGTTAGCTTTGTTGTTTCTTCAAAAACATTACCGATGACATGACTTTGTGGAAGTGTCTACTACTTACTCAATTTTAGCCTAAGAACCCGTTGTGTTACCACACAACCCGGGAGGCACTCGGGGAACCCCCAGAGGGGCCGAGAGTTGTCTCCCGTTCCTGCCCATCCGGTTCCGAGTCACGTGATGACCAACCAGTCATGCTACTTAGCTCACGCCGTTCAGACGTGTTTGCCTTAGCCTACAGACATTGCTTTGTTTGACCAGTTGCTTCGCCGGTCTTCCGGACGCCTTGACTTCTTGTTGGACTTCTGCTTCACCGGCCCTGCCTGTGCCCTGTGTGGGTCTGCTTGTCCCCCGCTCGTTTGGCTGCTGCCCTCTCCTGCGCCTTGGGTTGCTTGGGCTGCTCGGTGTGGTTTGCTGGGACGTCGCCCGCGTTCGCACGCTGTGGGTGTTATGGAGGTTCCTTCGCCTGTTCCCGCTCCGGCGGAGAGGTAAGGTAGCTGTGTTAGCCCTCGGCCGGCTTCCGGGCTGGGCGCCAGTTCGAGCAGGGACGAAATATTCATCTTTGCTGTGGCCTTTTCGCGCCATTTATTCCTCTTAGCTTGGTGGGGCCCCACGTGCCTGCGCTCACTCACCTTTCAGCTGAGTGGTGTTGCAGGATTTGGTGCTTATCTGCTGGCTTGTAACTTGTTTTTGTTTGGGGGTACTATTATGCGTCCCTGGCTCGCTTAGCTTGATGGGGTCCCTCTTTCCCGCGCCTGGTCGCCATTTCGTGAGTAAATGTTGCAGTGCTAGACGCTTTCTTCATGCCTGTACCTGTCGTGACATGCTTGTGTTTTGTTGTACCTGATGCATCGTATGCTCGCCTTAGCTTGGCAGGGCCCCACGTGCCCGCGCCCTCTAGCTGTTACGTGGATAGGTGTTGCAGGACCAGACGCTTACTTGCAGACTTGTACCTTGTTGTTTTGTGCCATTATGTTGCGGAGGCTCACCTTACCTGGGCGGGGTCCCACAGGCCCTCGCCCGCGTGCCTCCAGGTATGTTTTGTGTTGCAGTTGCCAAGCGCTGACCTGCACGCAATGCGGAGGGTTCCAATGGCCGTCGGATAACCACAAGGTCTGTCTCCCCTGCGCCGGATGCGCCTCCGACCACGCTTGCGACACCTGCTCCACCTGGCCTGAGCTGCACTGGTCGCAGTTATGGAGTTTTTACAGACGCGAGCAACCGGCACCAGTGTGTGATCTGACTCCAGTCGAGGCGCCATCCCCCAAGCCCGGAGCAGTGACCGCTCCAGACTCCACGACCTTGTGGAAAGGACGCCACACCGGACGCGGGAGCACAGCGCTCGGAGCAGGACTGCTATCAACACGATCGCTTCCAGGAGGGAGCCTGCCTGGACAAAGCCCCCTGGTTCCTACGGGGAGCCTACTTGCAGCCAGAGAGCCCGCCTCACTGAGCCCGGCTTGGAGAGATGCGCCACGCGCCGTCCCATGTCCGCTGTCATTCCTCACTTGTCTCCAAGAAAGCCCGCTGACTCTTACGGGGAGTCGCTTCGCCGGCAGAGAGCCCGCCTCACTGAGCCTGGCTCTGAGAGATGCTTACCCGCGCGTCCGAGGACTTCAGGCAGTTCAGAGCCCTCACGCTACTCCAGCTCTACCAGACGCTCACACTTCCCTGTTGGCGAGCGCAGGACAGGAAGGACCACGCTTTGCGCCGCTCCAGGGACCCTAGCCCCCACCGTTCGTCGGCTTCATCGCGCTCGACAATGTCCTTCCCTCGACTGCCCTCCCGCTCGTCTTGTCCCTCCCCTCCGCGTCCGGCCCACCCCCCTTTGGCCCCTACTCAACGGCACCCTAGTAGGAGCCCCACTCCCCCCCCTCGGCTTCGTCGGCACCGTTCGCATAGTCGCAGTCGCTCGTCGCGCTCCAGATGCCCTGCCCGCGGCAACAGGTCCTTGCTACGTCGTGCTGCACCTCGCACGCCGCCCCGTCATCGTCGACAGCCCCCTCTCGAATCGGGTCGCTTCCCCTTCTCCTCCTCTGGCCGCCGGTGCTTGGATGTCGTCGCCCTTAGCACCCGTCTGCGTCGCCGGACCTCCTCCTCCCGCCCGGTGGAGGACGAGACCCTGAGCCTGCTGGCCGAGGACTCAGTCTCCGCTCTCCTTGGTGGACTTAGCCACTCTCCTTTGCCTCGCTCTCCTTCTTCTGACGCCTCGGTTTCCCCCAAGCTGACCCAAGCCTTCGTGCACCGCATCGAGGACGCCTGGCACCCCTCCTTGACGCCCCTCCTAGGAGACCTACTCGCTCTTGCGGAAGTGGCCAACCGGGCAGCGTATCACTCGTCGGTTAACGCCATGGCTGCCGCCTCCAATTGCGACCTGTTGCGTCAGATGTCGTGTTGCTGGCCTGCCGCGGAATGCCCCCCGATTTGAGGACTCGGCTGCACCGTGCTCCCCTGGGTGGCCCTCTGCTCTTCGGTGAGACCTGGCAGACTGTGAAGGATGCAAACTCAGACCGTTGGCCTCGCAAGACAGCTCCGCATTGCTTTCAGGCTGCCCGCAAGGTCGTGGGTCGCGCCCTGCGGACCGCCAGACCTGCCGCGTCTTCGGCCCCCGCGCCTCCGCGGGCCCCTCTTTGTCACCCCGCCTTCGGCCGCCCCGGACCTGTTAGCGCCCCTGCCCCCACCTGGCCCCGTCCTGCCCGTCGCCCAGGGCACGGGCGGGCCGCCTGACTTTTCCCCTCTGCTGCCTCCGCCGACCGCACCAGGGTCTCCAGTCAGTGGAAGGCATGCGCTGTGCAGCGAGGAGTGGCGCTCACTGTTCCCAGACGACCCCTGGATATTGGAGACCGTTACCGAGGGCCTTCGGATCGCCTTTCGCTCCCCGCCTCCGCTGTGTTGCTCCCCCTTGTGGACCGAGGTGCCGTCAGACGAGCTCAAGGCCTACGCTCTACGGGGAGAAGTCGCCGCTCTTCTGCAGAAGGCCGCCACAGAGGTCGTGCTACATCCAGACTCCCCAGCCTTCTACAGCCGCCTCTTCGTGGTACCCAAACCAGGTGGCAAGTGGCGGCCTGTCATCGATCTCTCAGCGTTGAACGCGTTCATCACGGCCCCGTCCTTTCGCATGGAGACTGCCCAGGCTCTCAGAGCTTCCGTACAACGACTTATCCGATGCTTATCTCCATGTCCCCATGCACCCGGCATCCAGGAGGTATCTCCGCTTCGCCTGCGACGGAGTAATTTATCAGTTTCGGGCACTGCTGTTCAGTCTCAACCTCAGCCCCTGGGTTTTCACCCGCATCATGGATGCAGTGATGGCCAAGGCGCGACAGTCATCTTCTAGCCCAAAGTCGAACTACCTCAATGTCAGATCGGCCTCCTGCGCAACCAATCGGAGGCCGATCTGACATCGGACAGGGATGCACTGATACGGCTGTTGTCGCGGTTGGGGTTCCTAGTCAAGGCAGGCAAGTCGGACCTCACTCCCTCGCGTCTCTTCATCCACCTCGGCATGGAGTTCGCCACCGACCTCAACAGGGTGCATTTGCCGGAGCCGCGGATCCTGAAGTTAGTCGCTCTAGCCGGCCAGGTAGCCCAGCAGGATGCAGCCCCCGCCAGAGACTGGCTTCAGCTCCTTGGCTTGATGAATGCGGCAGTGGATCTACTCCCTCTCGATCCTCTCTACGCCCGGCTGCTACAGCTGCACCTCCTGCTTCACTGGCGTCACTCCTCTGGCTATTTGGCCGCCATGGTACCCGTGACTCCGTTGCTTTGCCCCCATCAGCTACGTTGAACGGACACGTTGTGGCTCGCTTCGGGAGTTCCCCTTACCGCTCCGCCTCCTCGACTCTCCCTGTGTGTCGATGCAAGTCTTGCTGGTTGGGGAGCCCACCTGCTACCGCGGTTCCTCACGACATCCGGCCCCTGGCCTCCAGAGTTCGTGGACAAGCACATCAACTGGTTGGAGCTGCAAGCAGTCTGGCAAGCCCTCATCGCGTGGGAGGAACAACTCAGTCACCAGAAGCTGCTCGTCCTTTCCAACAACACGACAGTTGTTGCTTACATCCAGAAGCAGGGCGGGACGCACTCACCCGACCTGTGCATGCTCCTCTATCGTCTGATGTGTTGGTGCGAGGACCACAACATTTCGCTCCGTGCTCGACACATCCCCGGTCACCTAAATGTATTGGCCGACTCTCTCTCCTGGGGTGGCCAGTTGCTACACACGGAGTGGACCCTACGCCGGGACATCTTTCAGATGATCTGTGTGCACTGGGAGACGCCAATGATCGACCTATCTCCACAAGGTGGAATCACCAGCTTCCCCTATTTGTCTCCCCGATCCCAGAGCCACTGGCCTGGGCAGTCGACGCGCTTTCCATCCCGTGGGACGGTCTCATCGCGTATGCGCACCCCCCAACAATCCTCATCCCCAAAGTGCTTCTCAAGCTTCGAGGATGCAATGCAGTCGTCTTACTGGTCGCTCCGTTCGCTTGGAACCGGTCCTGGACCACAGACCTCCTCAGCTTCGCCACGGACCCCCCACTGCTGCTGCCCACGCCCAGCACGATGCTCAAGCAGCCCCGACAACCGTGCAGTTGCTTACGGACCCTGCCTTCATTGCCAAGACCAGGTCTCCTTTGACCACGCCACAGGTGATCACCTTACAGCCACTGAGAGAGACGAACTTCCCCCAGGAGACCAGGCAACAAGATCGTGTGCGAGCCCTACGCGTGTACGCCTCTTTCTACCTTTAAGGCCCGGCAGAACTGACATAACAGCCCAGACGATCTCTTCCTGGCTATGCTGGGTCATACGGTCCGCCTACCAGGACCTCTCCCCACAGGGAGCGAAGAGGCTAAAGATACATGCACACGAGGTACGCGCCATGGCCACGAGTGTTGTGTTCGACCGGAACTGCTCTGTCAAAGACATCGTGGCAGCCGTGGGCTGGTGGGCAGAATCAACCTTCGCCTGCTTGTACCTCCGGGATCTGGCAGGCCAGCAAGACAACCTCACACTGGTGGGGGATATCACTGCGGCACAACACTCCCTCCCGGCGCCACAGGTGCCATAGGTATGCACTTAGCTAAAATTGTCGGGAGTTTTGCACCAGGGAGGATGGCTCTGGTTGGCCCTCACGTGGGTGTTTGGGTGCGGCACCCTCCTCCTTATCGCAATTCTTCCACAAAGTCATTTCATCTGTAATGTTTTTGAAGAAATAAATTTATTTTTCTCTTAAAGGTATTTTTTCGAAAAATACTTACCGATGACATGACTCGGAGGACCCTCCCACCAGCCCCGCTTGCCGCTGGTGAGCTAAGTATACTGACTGGTTGGTCATGACGTGACTTGGAACCGGCTGGGCAGGAATGGGAGACAACTCTCGGCCCCTCTTGGGGTTTCTTGAGTGCCTCCCGGGTTGTGTGGTAACACAACAGGTTCTTAGGCTAAAATTGATTAAAAAGTAGACACTTCCACAAAGTCATGTCGTCAGTAAGTATTTTTTGAAAAAATACCTTTTAGAAAAAAATGAATTTTTGACAGTATTTTTGCTGTCTGTTGCAGATGGATGAGGCCTTCAATAATTCATCACGGTGAGATGTAGAAATATCGTAGGTGAGATGTAGAAATATCTTAGGTGAGATGTTGTAGAAGTATCTTAGGTGAGATGTTGTAGAAATATCTTGGGTGAGATGTAGAAATATTGTAGGTGAGATGTAGAAATATCTTAGGTGAGATGTTGTAGAAGTATCATAGGTGAGATGTTTTAGAAATATCTTAGGTGAGATGTTGTATAAATATCGTAGGTGAGATGTAGAAATATCTTAGGTGAGATGCTGTAAAAGTATCTTAGATGAGATGTAGAAATATCTTAGGTGAGATGTAGAAATATCTTAGGTGAGATGTAGAAATATCTTAGGTGAGATGTAGAAGTATCTTAGGTGAGATGTTGTAGAAATATCTTAGGTGAGATGTAGAAATATCTTAGGTGAGATGTTATAGAAATATCTTAGGTGAGATGTAGAAATATCTTAGGTGAGATATAGAAATATCTTAGGTGAGATGTAGAAATATCTTAGGTGAGATGTTGTACAAATATCTTAGGTGAGATGTTACACAAATATCTTAGGTGAGATGTTGTAGAAATGTCTTAGGTGAGATGTTGTAGAAATATCTTGTAGAAATATCTTAGGTGAGATATAGAAATATCTTAGGTGAGATGTTGTAGAAATATCTTAGGTGAGATGTAGAAATATCTTAGGTGAGATGTTGTAGAAATATCTTAGCTGTGTGGTCATGTGCAAGGTCTTTAGTCTTCATCTCCTTTACCACAGGTGCTTTTAGTGTGATGTCATCAGGTCCATTACCGCAGGCGCTTTTAGTGTGAAGTCATCAGGGCCGTTACCACAGGTGCTTTTAGTGTGATGTCATCAGGTCCGTTACTGCAGGCGCTTTTAGTGTGATGTCATCAGGTCCGTTACTGCAGGTGGCTTTAGTGTGATGTCATCAGGTCCGTTACCACAGTTGACTTTAGTGTGATGTCATCAGGACCCTTACCACAGGTGACTTTAGTGTGATGTCATCAGATCCGTTACCACAGGTGACTTTAGTGTGATGTCATCAGGACGCTTACCACAGGTGCTTTTAGTGTGATGTCATCAGGTCCATTACCACAGGTGACTTTAGTGTGATGTGATCAGGAACCTTACCAGAGGTGCTTTTAGTGTGATGTCATCAGGTCCGTTACCACATGTGACTTTAGTGTGATGTCATCAGGTTCGTTACCAAATTTGCTTTTAATGTGATGTCATCAGGTCCATTACCACAGGTGACTTTCGTGTGATGTCATCAGGTCCATTATCAGAGGTGACTTTAGTGTGATGTCATCAGGACCCTTACCACAGGTGCTTTTAGTATATGTCATCAGGTCCGTTACCACAGGTGACTTTAGTGTGATGTCATCAGGACCCTTACCACATGTGCTTTTAGTGTGATGTCACCAGGTCCGTTACCACAGGTGCTTTTAGTGTGATGTCATCAGGTCCTTTACCACAGGTTACTTTAGTGTGATGTCATCAGGTCGGTTACCACAGGTGCTTTTAGTGTGATGTCATCAGGTCGGTTACCACAGGTGCTTTTAGTGTGATGTCATCAGGACCCTTACCACAGGTGACTTTAGTGTGATGTCATCAGGTCCATTACCACAGGTGACTTTAGTGTAATGTCATCAGGTCCATTACGACAGGTGCTTTTAGTGTGATGTCATCAGGTCCGTTACCACAGGTGACTTTAATGTGATGTCATCAAGACCGTTACCACAGGTGACTTTAATGTGATGTCATCAGGACCGTTACCACAGGTGCTTTTAGTGTGATGTCATCAGGTCCGTTACCACAGGTGACTTTAGTGTGATGTCATCAGGACCCTTACCACAGGTGCTTTTAGTGTGATGTCATCAGGTCCATTACCAGATGTGACTTTAGTGTGATGTCATCAGGTCCGTTACCACAGGTGCTTTTAGTGTGATGTCATCAGGTCCGTTGTCACAGGTAACTTTAGTGTGATGTGATCAGGATTCTTACCACAGGTGATTTTAGTGTGATGTCATCAGGTCAGTTACCACAGGTGACTTTAGTGTGATGTCATCAGGTCCGCTGTCACAGATAACTTTAGTGTGATGTCATCAGGATTCTTACCACAGGTGCTTTTAGTGTGATGTCATCAGGTCAGTTACCACAGGTGACTTTAGTGTGATGTCATCAGGTCCGTTACCTCAGGTGACTTTAGTGTGATGTCATCAGGACCCTTACCACAGGTGCTTTTAGTGTGATGTCATGGGCTCCATTACCACAGGTGACTTTAGTGTGATGTCATCAAGACCCTTACCACAGTTGCTTTTAGTGTGATGTCATGGGGTCCATTACCACAGGTGACTTTAGTGTGATGTCATCAGGTCCGTTACCACAGGTGCTTTTAGTGTGATGTCATCAGGACCGTTACCATAGGTGCTTTTAGTGTTATGTCATCAGGTCCGTTACCACAGGTGCTTTTAGTGTGATGTCATCAGGTCCGTTACCACAGGTGACTTTAGTGTGATGTTATCAGGACCCTTACCAGAGGTGACTTTAGTGTGATGACATCAGGTACGTTACCACAGGTGCTTTTAGTGTGATGTCATCAGGACCCTTACCACAGGTGACTTTGGTGTGATGTCATCAGGACCCTTGCCAGGTGCTTTTAGTGTGATGTCATCAGGTCTGATACCACAGGTGACTTTAGTGTGATGTTATCAGGTCCGTTACGACAGGTGCTTTTAGTGTGATGTCATCAGGACCCTTACCACAAGTGACTTTATTGTGATGTCATTAGGTCCGTTACCACAGGTGACTTTAGTGTGATGTCATCAGGACCCTTACCACAGGTGACTTTAGTGTGATGTCATCAGGTCCATTACCACAGGTGACTTTAGTGTGATGTCATCAGGACCCTTACCACAGGTGACTTTAGTGTGATGTCATCAGGACCCTTACCACAGGTGACTTTAGTGTGATGCCATCAGGAACCTTACCACAGGTACTTTTAGTGTGATGTCATAAGGTCCGTTACCACAGGTGAATTTAGTGTGATGTCATCAGGTCCATTACCACAGGTGCTTTTAGTGTGATGTCATCAGGTCCGTTACGACAGGTGACTTTAGTCTGTTACCACAGGTGCTTTTAGTGTGATGTCATCAGGTCCGTTACCACAGGTGCTTTTAGTGTGATGTCATCAGGACCCTTACTACAGGTGACTTTAGTATGATGGCATCAGGACCCTTACCACAGGTGACTTTAGTGTGATGTCATCAGGTCTGTTACCACAGGTGACTTTAGTGTGATGTCATCAGGACCCTTACCACAGGTGACTTTAATGTGATGTCATCAGATCTGTTACCACAGGTGCTTTTAGTGTGATGTCATTAGGTCCATTACCACAGGTGACTTTAGTGTGATGTCATCATGACCCTTACCACAGGTGACTTTAGTGTGATGTCATCAGGTCTGTTACCACAGGTGACTTTAGTGTGATGTCATCAGGCCCATTACCACAGGTGACTTTAGTGTGATGTCATCAATTCCGTTGCCACAGGTGACTTTAGTGTGATGTCATCAGGACCCTTACCACAGGTGCTTTTAGTGTGATGTCATCAAGTCCGTTACCACAGGTGACTTTAGTGTGATGTCATCAGGTCCGTTACCACAGGTGCTTTTAGTGTGATGTCATCAGGTCCGTTACCACAGTTGACTTTAGTGTGATGTCATCAGGATCCTTACCACAGGTGCTTTTAGTGTGATGTCATCAGGTCCGTTACCACAGGTGACTTTAGTGTGATGTCATCAGGACCCTTACCACAGGTGCTTTTAGTGTGATGTCATCAGGTCCATTACCAGAGGTGACTTTAATGTGATGTCATCAGGTCCGTTACCGCAGGTGACTTTAGTGTGATGTCATCAGGTCCGTTACCACAGGTGACTTTAGTGTGATGTCATCAGGACCCTTACCACAGGTGCTTTTAATGTGATGTCATCAGTTCTGTTACCACAGGTGACTTTAGTGTGATGTCATCAGGTCCGTTACCACAGGCGACTTTAGTGTGAAGTCATCAGATCCATTACCACAGGTGACTTTAGTGTGATGTCATCAAAAGCCTTACCACAGGTGCTTTTAGTGTGATGTCATCAGGACCCTTACCACAGGCATACACCACAGGTTGGTTCAGCTGCTCCCGCCCCCTCGCCCGCCACTAGAGACCAGCGCAGAGCTTCGGCACCACGCTCCAGTCTTAGCGTTCGGACACCTAGATCGGATAAGTCTGCTCGCCGGACACGCTCCCGTTCCCAGTTACGAAGCAGTCGACTCGGCACGGCTTCACACCGAGACACACCCCGTCCACGGCCCGAGCAGACCCCAGCTGCCTGACGTCGTTCGCGCTCTAGGGACAGGTCAACTCGCCGACGGACTGCTTCCCATCGCTCGGATTCTAGCCGATCTTCGCGGGCGCCTTCCAGGTACGACTCGACACTCCGGTCAGCGTCGCGCCGACTTAGACGTTCCCAGTCCCCACGACACCGCTCCGGCTCCTGCTCCAGGCGTACCAGTGCCACTCGCCGTGACTGCTCTCAGCACTTTAGCAGGTCCGGGCGACGTGCTTCCCCCTCGTCGCCTCCCAGGGCGACGATCACCTCCCGGGACACTGCCGATGGGAATCTTGTGCCTCGTCTTGGAGTAGAATTAGCCCCTTGCGCGGCGCCTGTAGAGGACGATGCCCTCAGCCTGAACCCGAGGACTCGGTGTCGGCGCTTCTCCTGGTTACCAGCCCCGCCCCATCCGGTCTCTCTCACGGTGACGAGGATTTTCCGCCAGCTTCCATCGGACATAGGTTGGAGACGTTACGGGCCCTTGATGAAGTGGCACGTCTCATCGCAGCTTGCCTCCCTGCGGACGACTGCCCACCCTCCCCCCTACTCAAGAGGAAAGCCTCCACCTATGTCGATGCGGAACGACAAACCAAGCGGTTCAAGTCTCTTCCCCAGCCGCAGGGTTTCCGCGAGCTACGCGATGCGTTTTCTGATCATGTAGCGCAAGGTGCCTGTGGTTCGGGATTCTTCATGGACTCCAAGTGGCCGGCAGGTTTGGATATCTCCTTTCGTCAGTCCTGGTGCACGGGCCACTCACAGCACTTCTCCTGCCCTCTTCTGACGGCGGACCCCACGGCTGTGGCCTTCATGGGTGCTACCTTACGTCGGTCTCTCCTCCCCGGTGTAGAACAAACAGCGACTTTCATCCGGAACGCCCTGGCCTCCGTGGGATTCCTGGACTTGGTCACACAAGCCATCGTGCGCTGTGTCGAGAATGCTCGGCATCCGTCGATTTCTGCTCTGCTGGGAGACCTGCTCGCCCTGGCGGTCTCGGGGAACCGCACTGCTTACCACACCGCCGTCAACGCCATGGCAGCAGCCGCCAACTGTGACTTGCTGCGTCGGGATGCGATCCTGCCCCATCCCTCAGGACGTGAAGTCTCAGCTTCGTCAGGCGCCCCCCGGCGGTGACCTCCTGTTCGGCCCCACCTGGATCACAGTCAAGGAAGCCAACAAGGACTCCTGGCCCAGCCGCACAGTTCCGGCTTCCTTTCGAACAGCCCGGCCTGCGGACCACTAGACCCGCCCCTCTCCCTTTCACCAGAGGTGGACGTCTTCCCCCTAGAGCTCCAGCCTTCCCTCGCACCCGCCCTCTCCCCGGCGCGCGCCCACCCCCCCTGCACGGACCTGGCCCAAGCCTGCCCGTCGCCCCGGGCGGGGCAGGGCCCACTGACTGCCGCACTCTTCGACCCCCACCGACCTCTTCCGGGTCTCCTGTCGGCGGGAGGCTGGCGCTTCGCAGCGACGTTTGGCGATCTCTACTACCAGACGACCCGTGGATTCTCACGACAATCTCCGAGAGACTTCTGATCTCCTTTCGGTCCCCACCCTCCCTGAGTCGTTCTCCGGTGTGGACTTCGGTGCCAGCCGACCAGCTCAGAGCCGAGGCCCTGCGCAGCGAGTAGCCGCCTTGCTTCAGAAGTCCGCCACGGAGGTGGTGACATGACATGACTCCCCAGCATTCTACAGCTGGCTCTTCGTGGTGCCCAAGCCGGGCGGCAAGTGGCGTCCCGTCATAGATCTCTCGGCGCTCAACAAGTTCATCGTCGCGCCATCCTTCCGCATGGAGACCGCCCGGGCCCTTAGCTCCGCGGTGCAGCCTATGGACTTTGCTGTCAGCCTGGACCTGGCAGATGCGTATCTTCACGTTCCCATGCACCCAGCCTCCAGACGTTATGTACGCTTCGCTTTCGAGGGGGTGGTCTACCAGTTCCGCGCGCTGCCCTTCGGCCTCAACCTCAACCCCTGGGTCTTCACTCGCATCATCGACGCAGTGGTAGCCAGAACCCGACGAACGTCCACGAGCCCCACGTCGAGCTACCTGGACGATCTGCTGTTGAGGAACCAGACCGAGTCCACCTTGAACGAAGACTGAGATGCCCTGCTTCAGCTCCTCGAGACTCTGGGTTTCCTGGTCAACTTCGTCAAGTCCGACCTCGTACCGTAGCGCCACTTCGTGCACCTAGGTATGGAGTTCTGCACTGACCTCAACATCATCCGGCTGCCGGAACCTCGCATCCAGAAGTTGGCGAATCTAGCACGGCAGGTGTCCCAGTTGACTACGATCCCCGCCACCCCACCCGGGTCTGCCCTGGGGGGACTTGGGTGGGGTTAGGTATTTTTTAGTTCCCAGGGTCACCCTGTTCAGCCCCACAGGGTGGGTTTTTCTCTCTATTCTGGGGCATGTGTTTCTGTTTACCCGAGGTCCATTCACCTGTATTTGCCTTTTTAAAACTCTCCCTACTGTCTGCACTGCCTGTAGCTCTTGATATTGGATGTGTGTTGCTAAATGGTCTTAGCTTTATTTAGCCCCATGTGTTAGGTTTATTTAACGTATTTGACCGGCTGGCGACATACATTCAATGTTCTGTTTATTTTTTTTCACAAGCAGTGCAGGCACGTCCTGAGAAAGCCTTGTTGCTGTCGGGACGTTAAGCAATGTACAATCAATTACGATCCCCGCCAGGCAGTGGCTTCAGCTCCTGGGTCTGATGAGTGCCGCAGCAGATCTGATCCCTTTAGGACGTCTCTACTCCCGTCCGCTGCAGTTGCATCTCCTCCTTCACTGGCGGCCTACGACATCCGACCTCGAGGCTCCGGTGCCGGTCCCATCTATGCTCCGTACTCACCTTCTGCGCTGGGTGGATCCCACCTGGCTCGCGACGGGAGTGCTGCTGTTCTCGCCACCTCCCGCCCTCTCCCTCTGCGTCAACGCGAGCCTCTCCGGTTGGGGAGCACACCTCCTGCCTTCGTTCGAGACTGCCTCTGGCCTGTGGCCCCAGGAATCGCTGTCCCAACACATCAACTGGTTGGAACTGAAGGCGGTCTGGCAAGCCCTCCTTGCGTGGGAACCTCGCCTTCTACATCAGGAGATCCTGGTGCTGTCGGACAACTCCACGATCGTCGCCTACATCCAGAAGCAGGGCGGGACCTGCTCTCCCTCCCTTTGCATCCTCCTCTACCAGGTGCTCCGGTGCTGCGAGGATCGGGACATCAATCTCCGAGCGCGTCACATTCTGGGTCATCTGAATGTGCTAGCCGACTCCCACTCCCGACGCGGTCAGCTTCTCCATACCGAGTGGTCGCTGCATCCAGACATTTTTCAGATGATCGGCACAGTCTGGGAGACACCCATGATCGACCTCTTCGCCACGAGATGGAATCGCCAGCTCCCTCTCTTCGTCTCGCCCATCTTGCCTGGGCAGTCGACGCTCTCTCCATCCCTTGGGACGGTCTGGTCACCTATGCCTACCCGCCGACGGTGCTCATCCCCAAGGTTCTACTCAAGCTCAGAGGGTGCAACGCGATCCTGTTCCTGGTGGCTCCGTTCTGCTGGACCAAGTCGTGGACGACCGACCTCCTGAATCTCGCCACGGCCCCCCCGCTACCGCTCCCCACACCACGCACGATGCTCAAGCAACAATGGCAGGCACTGTACCACCCGGGCCCTGAGCGTCTCCTCCACGCCTGGAGGTTGTCCGGCAAGCCCTCTCCACTAGAGGCTTCTCAGGTGCGGCAGTAGACGCGATCGCTACAGCCCGCAAAACCTCGACCAGACAAGTCTACGAAGGCATGTGGAGAGTACTCTGCGCCTGGTGTGATGACAGATGCCTCTCCCCCATCGATTTGACAGTTCCTCAGCTGGCGGATTTCTTCCCCTGGCTGTTTAACGACCAGCAGTTAGCGCCGATCACCATCCGGGGCTACCTGGCCATGATAGCTGACACGTACATGCATCTGGGACGATCCTACCCGGGTTCCTGCAAAGACCTTGCCGACCTCATAGCCCACTTCGGTCTACAGCGTCCCACTCTGCTCTCCCTGGTGCCGCGATGGGACCTGTCTTGGGTACTTACTTGGCTCAACTCGGCCCACTTTGAGCCGATCCAGTTAGCAAGACTACCAGACGTGACGTGAAAGACTTGCTTCCTTATAGCCCTTGCGTCAGCCTCCAGGGTCAGCGAGCTACACGCCCTTTCAGCACGCCACGGCTGTTTGCAGTTCCGGACGGACGGTTCGGTTCAACTGCTACCCGACCCGGCCTTTCTAGCCAAGACCAGATCTCCTTTGGCTGCCCCTCAGTTGGTCACCATACAACCATTAAGAGACCCAGGCTCCACCCGTGAGTCCAGACAACAGGACCCGGTGCGAGCCTTACGTGTGTACCTGCGCTGGACCAAACCACTACGCAGGGGACGCACCCGGCTTTTTCTCCCTCTGTCCCCAGGTAGAACTGACATCTCGGCCCAGACGATATCCTCCTGGCTTCAGTGGATGATATGATCTGCCTACCAGGAACTCGCCCCTGATACAGCCAAACGCTTGAACATCAGGGCGCACGAGATCAGAGCCATGGCCGCAAGCCTAGCATTCGACCGCAACTGTGCTGTCAAAGACATTGTGGCGGCTGTGGGTTGGCGAGTGGAGACCACCTTCGCACGCTTCTACCTGAGAGACCTCTCCGGCCAGCGCCAGAACCTTTCGCTGGTGGGGGACATTGTGGCGGCACAACACTCCCTCCCGGTGCCCTAGGCGCTGTAAGTATCTTTGCTAAAATTAGAGGGAGGTTGCTTGGGGAGGGCGGCTCTAGCAGCTTCGATGGCATGGGGTAAGGGTGTTATAGCGGCACCCGCCTCCTCTTCGGGATTCTTCCTATTAGTAATACCATCGGTAATGTGTTTTGAGGAAACAAATGTATTTTTCTTTAAAATGAATTTTTTCGAAAAATACTTACCGATGGTATTACTCGAAGGTCCCTCCCACCTGCCCCACTTGCCGCTGGTCCACTAAGAAACTGACTGAGGTATTAAACGCTGAGCGCATGCGTGGTTGGACCGGAAGGGAGGCTACCCGGGTTTCCGCCTAAGCTATGGCGCCCCTCACCTGCCATCATGTCCATACTCGTACACAACAATTTTCAGCTAAAATTAGACTAGCTAAGAAACCATTCCTATTAGTAATACCATCGGTGAGTATTTTTCGAAAAAATTCATTTTAAAGAAAAAATACATTTTTGTGGCTGTTTGGTTTTGTTCTTTTAGTTTGTTAATATTTATTTATTTGTATCTTTATGTTTTCATGATGTTTGTCCATTGTAAAGCTCCATCAGGAGGTTAGGCGCTATATAAATACCC
Organism: Semisulcospira habei; assembly: GCA_036245525.1. Taxonomy (NCBI): domain Eukaryota; kingdom Metazoa; phylum Mollusca; class Gastropoda; family Semisulcospiridae; genus Semisulcospira; species Semisulcospira habei. The sequence goes on along the minus strand of BTPG01000008.1, from coordinate 892,832 downwards.
ATCATTATTATTATTAACATAATTTTGCATGTACAAAACCCAAACATTTCCTAACATATATGTTAGAATACTTGCTTACATTGAACACTTGCTTATATCAGTGACCAGTTGGAAAGGTCAAGGTAACAAAGGTCAGATTAATTTTGTGGATTAAGGGTGCTGCCATTCTTGTCCGATTTTCTTGTTCTCATTTCTGCTGCATCCAGAAACATCAAATAGAAACTGCGTTGTACTGAATGTTGACTATTGCTGTGTGTGGTAGGTACGAGGCCGGCTGGTGTCGACAGTTCAGCAGTGTGTTGTGGCGAAGCTGGATTACGCTCATGCGTGATGTCATCCTCTTCCGTGTGCGGATTGGACAGACACTGGTGAGTTAACCTTTAGCACTCTGCTTTCCGCTGGCAGTTCTTTTCCCTGCAACTGCATTCTTTTTGAGTGGGCTAAACCCAACGCTACCCTACTTACTTCAAAAGCCTACAACTTTTTCATTTTTGTATGTATGATTGTGGAATTTGGCATGTACGTAAATAAATGAATCAAGATTATGTCACAATTCTTAAAACTGTGTTATCTGTGTTATTATCCTAAAAAAAATAAATAATAATAATCAATGCTTACTACGCACCGTTTCCGCGTTCACTAGCACTCGATTCAGAATCACTCCTCTGCCCATCACCACCATCTCCCGCCCACCCCCCCTCGATCTCAAGTCTTCTGGCAAAAAGCCAAGAAAGTTTTCATCATCGGAATCTGACTGCATAAAAGTATTCCTTGATGAATGCTTCTAACTCCTCATCGGCCATCTTTTGTCAAAATGAAGCCGTCAGAACAAACTCTCGCTTAGAAAATTCGAATTGCTCAAACACACTCGAAGTTAGCAAGATGGCCGATATAAAACGGAAACAAGCCTCATTTACAATCACCCACAATCCTTTGCAAAGGCTTCATAGCAACCTAGTGTGTTTACCATAGCTGATTTCGAACAGACCACGCGATGGCGACATATGTCGCCATCCGATAATGAAGCAAGATGGCGGCTGGCGACAAATGTCGCCACCAGCGTGCTAAAGGTTAAAAATAATTAAGGCTTTTTTATAATTAAGGATTCTTTATCATTAAGGCTTCTTTCTCTTTTTTCTTGAAACTTGAACCCTGTGGTTGTCCATAGCATTTTTTGTCACGGTGATTCCTCATCACAAAGACTGCTACCAACAGCCAAAGGTTAACCCGTAAAATCCCGCGGCCACATTTCACAAAGTTTGGAGGTGTTGCCTAACGACTATGTACCAGTTGTAGGAGATGGATTTAGGATGATAATTCAAGGGTAGTGCCAGATGAGCTTAGCGACTTCATGGGCCAAGCTCATCTGGCACTACCTTTAAACTATCATGATCAATGCATCTCCTGCTGCAGGGCGCTGGGGGTAAGTGGGTTAACCTCTCTTGCACTCAACCAACAGTACTGTCTGGCAGTGTGTGTGTGTGTGTGTGTGTGTGTACAGGCAGCGTCAACAGTACTGTATGGCTGTGTGTGTGTGTGTGTACAGGCAGCGTCAACAGTACTGCATGGCAATGTGTGTGTGTATACAGACAGCGTCAACAGTACTGTCTGGCAGTGTGTGTGTGTGTGTGTGCACAGGCAGCGTCAACAGTACTGTATGGCAGTGTGTGTGTGTGTGTGTGTGTGTGTATACAGGCAGCGTCAACAGTACTGTATGGCAGTGTGTGTGTGTGTGTGTGTGTATACAGGCAGCGTCAACAGTACTGTATGGCAGTGTGTGTGTGTATACAGGCAGCGTCAACAGTACTGTATGGCAGTGTGTGTGTGCATTCAGGCAGCCTCAACAGTACTGTATGGCAGTGTGTGTGTGTGTATTCAGGCAGCGCCATCAGTACTGTATGGCAGTGTGTGTGTGTATACAGGCAGCGTCAACAGTACTGTATGGCAGTGTGTGTGTGCATTCAGGCAGCGTCAACAGTACTGTATGGCAGTGTGTGTGTGTATACAGGCAGCATCAACAGTACTGTATGGCAGTGTGTGTATACAGGCAGAGTCAACAGTACTGTATAACAGTGTGTGTGCGTTTATTCAGGCAGCGTCAACAGTACTGTATGGCAGTGTGTGTGTGTGTGTGTGTGTATATACAGGTAGCGTCAACAGTACTGTATGGCAGTGTGTGTGTATACAGGCAGCATCAACAGTACTGTATGGCAGTGTGTGTGTATACAGGCAGCATCAACAGTACTGTATGGCAGTGTGTGTGTGTGTGTGTGTGTGTGTGTATACAGGCAGCGTCAACAGTACTGTATTGCAGTGTGTGTGTGTATACAGGCAGCGTCAACAGTACTGTCTGGCAGTGTGTGTGTGCGTGTGTGTACAGGCAGCGTCAACAGTACTGTATGGCAGTGTGTGTGTGTGTATACAGGCAGCATCAACAGTACTGTATGGCAGTGTGTGTGTGTGTGTGTGTGTGTGTGTGTGTATACAGGCAGCGTCAACAGTACTGTATGGCAGTGTATATGTGTATACAGGCAGCGTCAACAGTACTGTATGGCAGTGTGTGTGTGTGTGTGTGTGTGTGTGTGTGTGTATACAGGCAGCGTCAACAGTACTGTATGGCAGTGTGTGTATACAGGCAGCGTCAACAGTACTGTATGGCAGTGTGTGTGTGTGTATACAGGCAGTATCAACAGTACTGTATGGCAGTGTGTGTGTGTGTATACAGGCAGCATCAACAGTACTGTCTGGCAGTGTGTGTGTGCATGTGTGTACAGGCAGCATCAACAGTACTGTATGGCAGTGTGTGTGTGTGTGTATACAGGTAGCATCAACAGTACTGTATGGCAGTGTGTGTGTGTGTGTGTGTATACAGGCAGCGTCAACAGTACTGTATGGCAGTGTATATGTGTATACAGGCAGCGTCAACAGTACTGTATGGCAGTGTGTGTGTGTGTGTATACAGGCAGCGTCAACAGTACTGTATGGCAGTGTGTGTATACAGGCAGCGTCAACAGTACTGTATGGCAGTGTGTGTGTGTGTGTATACAGGCAGCATCAACAGTACTGTATGGCAGTGTGTGTGTGTGTGTGTATACAGGCAGCATCAACAGTACTGTATGGCAGTGTGTGTGTGTGTATACAGGCAGGGTCAACAGTACTGTATGGCAGTGTGTGTATACAGGCAGCGTCAACAGTACTGTATGGCAGTGTGTGTGTGTGTATACAGGCAGCATCAACAGTACTGTATGGCAGTGTGTGTATACAGGCAGCATCAACAGTACTGTATGGCAGTGTGTGTGTGTGTATACAGGCAGCGTCAACAGTACTGTATGGCAGTGTGTGTATACAGGCAGCGTCAACAGTACTGTATGGCAGTGTGTGTGTGTGTGTGTATACAGGCAGCGTCAACAGTACTGTATGGCAGTGTGTGTATACAGGCAGCGTCAACAGTACTGTATGGCAGTGTGTGTATACAGGCAGCGTCAACAGTACTGTATGGCAGTGTGTGTGTGTGTGTGTGTGTGTGTGTGTACAGGCAGCGTCAACAGTACTGTATGGCAGTGTGTGTGTATACAGGCAGCGTCAACAGTACTGTATGGCAGTGTGTGTGTGTATGTATACAGGCAGCGTCAACAGTACTGTATGGCAGTGTGTGTGTATGTATACAGGCAGCGTCAACAGTACTGTATGGCAGTGTGTGTGTATGTATATAGGCAGCGTCAACAGTACTGTATGGCAGTGTGTGTGTATGTATACAGGCAGCGTCAACAGTACTGTATGGCAGTGTGTGTATGGCAGGTGTGTGTGTGTGTATGTATACAGGCAGCGTACAGTACTGTAACAGTAGTCTTTGTGTGTGTGTGTGTGTATGTATACAGGCAGCGTCAACAGTACTGTATGGCAGTGTGTGTGTATGTATACAGGCAGCGTCAACAGTACTGTATGGCAGTGTGTGTGTATGTATACAAGCAACGTCAACAGTACTGTATGGCAGTGTGTGTGTATGTATACAGGCAGCGTCAACAGTACTGTATGGCAGTGTGTGTGTATGTATACAGGCAGCGTCAACAGTACTGTATGGCAGTGTGTGTGTATGTATACAGGCAGCGTCAACAGTACTGTATGGCAGTGTGTGTGTGTGGTACTGTAAACAGTAGTCTTTGTGTGTGTGTGTATGTATACAGGCAGCGTCAACAGTACTGTATGGCAGTGTGTGGATATGTATACAGGCAGCGTCAACAGTACTGTATGGCAGTGTGTGTGTATGTATACAGGCAGCGTCAACAGTACTGTATGGCAGTGTGTGTGTATGTATACAGGCAGCGTCAACAGTACTGTATGGCAGTGTGTGTGTATGTATATCGGCAGCGTCAACAGTACTGTATGGCAGTGTGTGTGTATGTATACAGGCAGCGTCAACAGTACTGTATGGCAGTGTGTGTGTGTGGTACTGTAAACAGTAGTCTTTGTGTGTGTGTGTATGTATACAGGCAGCGTCAACAGTACTGTATGGCAGTGTGTGTGTATGTATACAGGCAGCGTCAACAGTACTGTATGGCAGTGTGTGTGTATGTATACAGGCAGCGTCAACAGTACTGTATGGCAGTGTGTGTGTATGTATACAGGCAGCGTCAACAGTACTGTATGGCAGTGTGTGTGTGTGGTACTGTAAACAGTAGTCTTTGTGTGTGTGTGTGTATGTATACAGGCAGCGTCAACAGTACTGTATGGCAGTGTGTGTGTATGTATACAGGCAGCGTCAACAGTACTGTATGGCAGTGTGTGTGTATGTATACAGGCAGCGTCAACAGTACTGTATGGCAGTGTGTGTGTATGTATACAGGAAGCGTCAACAGTACTGTATGGCAGTGTGTGTGTATGTATATAGGCAGCGTCAACAGTACTGTATGGCAGTGTGTGTGTATGTATACAGGCAGCGTCAACAGTACTGTATGGCAGTGTGTGTGTGTGGTACTGTAAACAGTAGTCTTTGTGTGTGTGTGTATGTATACAGGCAGCGTCAACAGTACTGTATGGCAGTGTGTGTGTATGTATACAGGCAGCGTCAACAGTACTGTATGGCAGTGTGTGTGTATGTATACAGGCAGCGTCAACAGTACTGTATGGCAGTGTGTGTGTGTGGTACTGTAAACAGTAGTCTTTGTTTGTGTGTGTTTGTGTAGACAGGCAGTGTCAACAGTACCATCAGCTGCGGTCAAAAGAGGGTTAACACCTGCAAGGCACCTGGAGTCAGTAGCTGTGAAAGTGTCAAATAGCATTGCGATACCATACGACACTTTTGCTAATGCAGGGTACCTTGCATGGGTTATTAATTGACAGACAGTGTCACGGAAAGGATTGGTAACACATGTAATACAAATAGTACAGCTTAAATAAGAATAATAACAGTCACTATCATTTATATAGATGCCACAAGATAAACCCAACATTCACGTACAACACACGCATTCACTCTGAAGGCGAACACCAGACAGACAGAGGACAATGATGTAGCAGGATGGGTCAGGTCAGCAATTTAAGTTCAGGAAATTATGGTTGCTGTATTTAAGTTATAGAGTGGCCTGAAACTGGAACCAGAGTAGAGGGGGAGGAGGGGGGGAAGAGCTGGAGAAAAAAACAGCCAATGATCTGCGCAGATTTTCACTAGGATTATCCCATGCATCCCTAATGCCGTACAGCAGGAGATGGGTCGACCATGGTAATTCAAGGGTAGTGCCAGATGAGCTTGGTGCGAGATGGGTCGACCATGGTAATTCAAGGGTAGTGCCAGATGAGCTTGGTGCCTGAAGGAGGGCAAGATGGCGGCCAGGCACCATCTCCTGGCCGGCCGCTCCGGCAAAATCCGCCAACTGTGCTTTGAAGCGACTCCTATTATCATTATTTTCCAGGCAGTGTTGTGCCATCGGCAAGTTCTGAGTGAATGATATACTTTATTTGGTCAACTTTATGTGATAGCTGTGGTGTACCGACTATAACATCGTCTTAATCTTGTACACTGAGTATTCGGAATTTGGACTTGTTTCACCAGTCGTGCCAGCCTATGCATCTAAAGAAGAGCGTCAGTGCACATGAACTGTGGAATTACTAAACATATGCTGTTCCGGGCTCCATCCCTACATTATTCACAGACTAACCCACTGCCAGATCTTTCTTCATTCTGACTGACCCCACAGAAGAGCGTGGAAGCACACAGAGAAGAATGAGTGAGCTTTCCTACCACTGTGGCGGCCGTGTTTATCATCACATACTGCCTGGCCCGCCGGCGACCTTCGCTGATGACAGATATTTCCCAACACAAGTGGCGTGCCAGTGAAAATGACTGTGTGTGGGGGTGCTGGTTTTATTTCATTATAATGGCTCATGTTACCATCATGATATTATGTGTTATAAATGATGTTGACGGACTTTGTCGGAGCGGTGCCCTCCGCTGAACACCGGCGCTGTACTAAAGCGACGGGCCTCCAGGTGCAGCTTTGATCGTTGTTTTATGTTGCCTAGATAGGAAATTATTTTCCTTCGACGGTAATTTGTTTCTGTTGTTAACTTGTATTTTTATGTACTAGCTTTAGTCAAGTAGGAATTTAACAAAAGAGCATATTACTAGTGTGTTCAGGAGACATAGGGCTGTCTTAGCATTCTGTTTTTGTCAGGGAGGTTCGGGTCGGGATGAGGCCACTGGCACTGGCCATTGAGTATGCCTTGGCGACGGGCTTCACCCGTCCCAAATCATTGTCCATTGTGTAGCTCTGTTATTGTAATTTGTGGAATGAGCGAGTGAGTGTATGTGAGCAGCACCTGTAGTAGCAAGACAATTTTTGCTGTGTATGATTTTCTTCTATTACAGCAACAATAAAGTCATCTTGAATCTTGAATCTGGCACTATCTTGAATTATCATGGTCGATCCATCTTTTTGCAACTGGTATATAGTCGGTAGGTGACACTTCCAAAATTTCGTAACAGCGATCATGGGTTTATTTTTATTTATAGTTCTAGACTGGACACATGAATTAGTATCTATAGTCTGATATCTCTAGATGGATAGTTCTAGACTGGACACATGAATTAGTATCTATGGTCTGATATCTCTAGATGGATAGTTCTAGACTGGACACATGAATTAGTATCTATAGTCTGATATTTCTAGATGGATAGTTATAGACTGGACACATGAATTAGTATCTATGGTCTGATATCTCTAGATGGATAGTTCTAGACTGGACACATGAATTAGTATCTATGGTCTGATATCTCTAGATGGATAGTTCTAGACTGGACACATGAATTAGTATCTATGGTCTGATATCTCTAGATGGATAGTTCTAGACTGGACACATGAATTAGTATCTATGGTCTGATATCTCTAGATGGATAGTTCTAGACTGGACACATGAATTAGTATCTATGGCCTGATATCTCTAGATGGATAGTTCTAGACTGGACACATGAATTAGTATCTATGGCCTGATATCTCTAGATGGATAGTTCTAGACTGGACACATGAATTAGTATCTATAGTCTGATATTTCTAGATGGATAGTTATAGACTGGACACATGAATTAGTATCTATGGTCTGATATCTCTAGATGGATAGTTCTAGACTGGACACATGAATTAGTATCTATGGTCTGATATCTCTAGATGGATAGTTCTAGACTGGACACATGAATTAGTATCTATGGTCTGATATCTCTAGATGGATAGTTCTAGACTGGACACATGAATTAGTATCTATGGTCTGATATCTCTAGATGGATAGTTCTAGACTGGACACATGAATTAGTATCTATGGCCTGATATCTCTAGATGGATAGTTCTAGACTGGACACATGAATTAGTATCTATGGCCTGATATCTCTAGATGGATAGTTCTAGACTGGACACATGAATTAGTATCTATAGTCTGATATCTCTAGATGGATAGTTCTAGACTGGACACATGAATTAGTATCTATGGTCTGATATCTCTAGATGGATAGTTCTAGACTGGACACATGAATTAGTATCTATGGTCTGATATCTCTAGATGGATAGTTCTAGACTGGACACATAAATTAGTATCTATGGTCTGATATCTCTAGATGGATAGTTCTAGAATGGACACATGAATTAGTATCTATGGTCTGATATCTCTAGATGGATAGTTCTAGACTGGACACATGAATTAGTATCTATGGTCTGATATCTCTAGATGGATAGTTCTAGACTGGACACATGAATTAGTATCTATAGTCTGATATCTCTAGATGGATAGTTCTAGACTGGACACATGAATTAGTATCTATGGTCTGATATCTCTAGATGGATAGTTCTAGACTGGACACATGAATTAGTATCTATGGTCTGATATCTCTAGATGGATAGTTCTAGACTGGACACATGAATTAGTATCTATAGTCTGATATCTCTAGATGGATAGTTCTAGACTGGACACATGAATTAGTATCTATGGTCTGATATCTCTAGATGGATAGTTCTAGACTGGACACATGAATTAGTATCTATGGTCTGATATCTCTAGATGGATAGTTCTAGACTGGACGCATGAATTAGTATCTATGGTCTGATATCTCTAGATGGATAGTTCTAGACTGGACACATGAATTAGTATCTATGGCCTGATATCTCTAGATGGATAGTTCTAGACTGGACACATGAATTAGTATCTATAGTCTGATATCTCTAGATGGATAGTTCTAGACTGGACACATGAATTAGTATCTATGGTCTGATATCTCTAGATGGATAGTTCTAGACTGGACACATGAATTAGTATCTATGGTCTGATATCTCTAGATGGATAGTTCTAGACTGGACACATGAACTAGTATCTATGGTCTGATATCTCTAGATGGATAGTTCTAGACTGGACACATGAATTAGTATCTATGGTCTGATATCTCTAGATGGATAGTTCTAGACTGGACACATGAACTAGTATCTATGGTCTGATATCTCTAGATGGATAGTTCTAGACTGGACACATGAATTAGTATCTATGGTCTGATATCTCTAGATGGATAGTTCTAGACTGGACACATAAATTAGTATCTATGGTCTGATATCTCTAGATGGATAGTTCTAGACTGGACACATGAATTAGTATCTATGGTCTGATATCTCTAGATGGATAGTTCTAGACTGGACACATGAATTAGTATCTATGGTCTGATATCTCTAGATGGATAGTTCTAGACTGGACACATGAATTAGTATCTATGGTCTGATATCTCTAGATGGATAGTTCTAGACTGGACACATGAATTAGTATCTATGGTCTGATATCTCTAGATGGATAGTTATAGACTGGACACGTGAATTAGTATCTATGGTCTGATATCTCTAGACGGATAGTTCTAGACTGGACACGTGAATTAGTATCTATGGTCTGATATCTCTAGATGGATAGTTCTAGACTGGACACATGAATTAGTATCTATGGTCTGATATCTCTAGATGGATAGTCTAGACTGGACACGTGAATTAGTATCTATGGTCTGATATCTCTAGATGGATAGTTATAGACTGGACACGTGAATTAGTATCTATGGTCTAATATCTCTAGATGGATAGTTATAGACTGGACACATGAATTAGTATCTATGGTCTGATATCTCTAGATGGATAGTTCTAGACTGGACACATGAATTAGTATCTATGGTCTGATATCTCTAGATGGATAGTTATAGACTGGACACATAAATTAGTATCTATGGTCTGATATCTCTAGATGGATAGTTCTAGACTGGACACATGAATTAGTATCTATGGTCTGATATCTCTAGATGGATAGTTCTAGACTGGACACATGAATTAGTATCTATGGTCTGATATCTCTAGATGGATAGTTCTAGACTGGACACATGAATTAGTATCTATGGTCTGATATCTCTAGATGGATAGTTCTAGACTGGACACATGAATTAGTATCTATGGTCTGATATCTCTAGATGGATAGTTCTAGACTGGACACATGAATTAGTATCTATGGTCTGATATCTCTAGATGGATAGTTCTAGACTGGACACATGAATTAGTATCTATGGTCTGATATCTCTAGATGGATAGTTCTAGACTGGACACATGAATTAGTATCTATGGTCTGATATCTCTAGATGGATAGTTCTAGACTGGACACATGAATTAGTATCTATAGTCTGATATCTCTAGATGGATAGTTCTAGACTGGACACATGAATTAGTATCTATGGTCTGATATCTCTAGATGGATAGTTCTAGACTGGACACATGAATTAGTATCTATGGTCTGATATCTCTAGATGGATAGTTCTAGACTGGACACATGAATTAGTATCTATGGTCTGATATCTCTAGATGGATAGTTCTAGACTGGACACATGAATTAGTATCTATGGTCTGATATCTCTAGATGGATAGTTCTAGACTGGACACATGAATTAGTATCTATGGTCTGATATCTCTAGATGGATAGTTCTAGACTGGACACATGAATTAGTATCTATGGTCTGATATCTCTAGATGGATAGTTCTAGACTGGACACATGAATTAGTATCTATGGTCTGATATCTCTAGATGGATAGTTCTAGACTGGACACATGAATTAGTATCTATGGTCTGATATCTCTAGATGGATAGTTCTAGACTGGACACATGAATTAGTATCTATGGCCTGATATCTCTAGATGGATAGTTCTAGACTGGACACATGAATTAGTATCTATGGCCTGATATCTCTAGATGGATAGTTCTAGACTGGACACATGAATTAGTATCTATGGTCTGATATCTCTAGATGGATAGTTCTAGACTGGACACATGAATTAGTATCTATGGTCTGATATCTCTAGACGGATAGTTCTAGACTGGACACGTGAATTAGTATCTATGGTCTGATATCTCTAGATGGATAGTCTAGACTGGACACGTGAATTAGTATCTATGGTCTGATATCTCTAGATGGATAGTTATAGACTGGACACATGAATTAGTATCTATGGTCTGATATCTCTAGATGGATAGTTCTGGACGGGACACGTGAATTAGTATCTATGGTCTGATATCTCTAGATGGATAGTTCTAGACTGGACACATGAATTAGTATCTATGGTCTGATATCTCTAGATGGATAGTTCTAGACTGGACACATGAATTAGTATCTATGGTCTGATATCTCTAGATGGATAGTTCTAGACTGGACACATGAATTAGTATCTATGGCCTGATATCTCTAGATGGATAGTTCTAGACTGGACACATGAATTAGTATCTATGGTCTGATATCTCTAGATGGATAGTTCTAGACTGGACACATGAATTAGTATCTATGGTCTGATATCTCTAGATGGATAGTTCTAGACTGGACACATGAATTAGTATCTATGGTCTGATATCTCTAGATGGATAGTTATAGACTGGACATATGAATTAGTATCTGTGGTCTGATATCTCGAGATGGATAGTTATAGACTGGACACATGAATTAGTATCTGTGGACTGATATCTCGAGATGGATAGTTTAGACTGGACACATGAATTAGTATTTATGGACTGATATCTCTAGATGGATAGTTATAGACTGGACACATGAATTAGTATCTCAGGTCTGATATCTCTAGATGGATAGTTATAGACTGGACACATGAATTAGTATCTGTGGTCTGATATCTCTAGATGGATAGTTATAGACTGGACACATGAATTAGTATCTATGGTCTGATATCTCTAGATGGATAGTTATAGACTGGACACATGAATTAGTATCTGTGGTCTGATATCTCTAGATGGATAGTTATAGACTGGACACATGAATTAGTATCTGTGGTCTGACATCTCTAGATGGATAGTTATAGACTGGACACATGAATTAGTATCTATGGTCTGATATCTCTAGACGGATAGTTATAGACTGGACACATGAATTAGTATCTGTGGTCTGATATCTCTAGACGGATAGTTATAGACTGGACACATGAATTAGTATCTATGGTCTGATATCTCTAGATGGATAGTTCTAGACTAAACACATGAATTAGTATCTATAGTCTAATATCTCTAGATGGATAGTTCTAGACTGGACACATGAATTAGTATCTATGGTCTGATATCTCTAGATGGATAGTTCTAGACTGGACACATGAATTAGTATCTATGGTCTGATATCTCTAGATGGATAGTTCTAGACTGGACACATGAATTAGTATCTATGGTCTGATATCTCTAGATGGATAGTTCTAGACTGGACACATGAATTAGTATCTATGGTCTGATATCTCTAGATGGATAGTTCTAGACTGGACACATAAATTAGTATCTATGGTCTGATATCTCTAGATGGATAGTTCTAGACTGGACACATGAATTAGTATCTATGGTCTGATATCTCTAGATGGATAGTTCTAGACTGGACACATGAATTAGTATCTATGGTCTGATATCTCTAGATGGATAGTTATAGACTGGACACATGAATTAGTATCTATGGTCTGATATCTCTAGACGGATAGTTCTAGACTGGACACATGAATTAGTATCTATGGTCTGATATCTCTAGATGGATAGTTCTAGACTGGACACGTGAATTAGTATCTATGGTCTGATATCTCTAGATGGATAGTCTAGACTGGACACGTGAATTAGTATCTATGGTCTGATATCTCTAGATGGATAGTTATAGACTGGACACATGAATTAGTATCTATGGTCTGATATCTCTAGATGGATAGTTCTGGACGGGACACATGAATTAGTATCTATGGTCTGATATCTCTAGATGGATAGTTCTAGACTGGACACATGAATTAGTATCTATGGTCTGATATCTCTAGATGGATAGTTCTAGACTGGACACATGAATTAGTATCTATGGTCTGATATCTCTAGATGGATAGTTCTAGACTGGACACATGAATTAGTATCTATGGCCTGATATCTCTAGATGGATAGTTCTAGACTGGACACATGAATTAGTATCTATGGTCTGATATCTCTAGATGGATAGTTCTAGACTGGACACATGAATTAGTATCTATGGCCTGATATCTCTAGATGGATAGTTCTAGACTGGACACATGAATTAGTATCTATGGTCTGATATCTCTAGATGGATAGTTATAGACTGGACATATGAATTAGTATCTGTGGTCTGATATCTCTAGATGGATAGTTATAGACTGGACACATGAATTAGTATCTGTGGACTGATATCTCTAGATGGATAGTTTAGACTGGACACATGAATTAGTATTTATGGACTGATATCTCTAGATGGATAGTTATAGACTGGACACATGAATTAGTATCTCAGGTCTGATATCTCTAGATGGATAGTTATAGACTGGACACATGAATTAGTATCTGTGGTCTGATATCTCTAGATGGATAGTTATAGACTGGACACATGAATTAGTATCTATGGTCTGATATCTCTAGATGGATAGTTATAGACTGGACACATGAATTAGTATCTGTGGTCTGATATCTCTAGATGGATAGTTATAGACTGGACACATGAATTAGTATCTGTGGTCTGACATCTCTAGACGGATAGTTATAGACTGGACACATGAATTAGTATCTATGGTCTGATATCTCTAGATGGATAGTTATAGACAGGACACCTGAATTAGTATCTATGGTCTGATATCTCTAGATGGATAGTTATAGACTGGACACATGAATTAGTATCTATGGTCTGATATCTCTAGATGGATAGTTATAGACTGGACACATGAATTAGTATCTATGGACTGATATCTCTAGATGGATAGTTATAGACTGGACACATGAATTAGTATCTATGGTCTGATATCTCTAGATGGATAGTTATAGACTGGACACATGAATTAGTATCTATGGTCTGATATCTTTAGATGGATAGTTCTGGATGGGACTCGTGAATTAGTATCTATAATCTGATAACTCTAGATGGATATTTCTGGACAGGACACGTGACAAAAACTTTTCTCTGGCCATTAACCCATTCAGACCTAATGCAAAACATCAAGAGGTAGAAGTCAAGGGCCGGTAGTGCCAGGAGAGCTTGGTGCCTCAATGCAGTACATCAAGAGGTAGAAGTCAAGGGCCGGTAGTGCCAGAAGAGTTTGGTGCCTCGATGTAATACATCAAGAGGTAGAACTCAAGGGCCGCTAGTGCCAGGAGAGCTTGGTGCCTCAATGCAGTACATCAAAAGGTAGAACTCAAGGGCTGGTAATGCCAGGAGAGCTTGGTGCCTCAATGCAGTACATCAAGAGGTAGAACTCAAGGGCCGGTAATGCCAGGAGAGCTTGGTGCCTCAATGCAGTACATCAAGAGGTAGAACTCAAGGGTCGGTAATGCCAGGAGAGCTTGGTGCCTCGTACATCAAGAGGTAGAACTCAAGGGCCGGTAATGCCAGGAGAGCTTGGTGCCTCAATGTAGTACATCAAGAGGTAGAACTGAAGGGCCGGTAATGCCAGGAGAGCTTGGTGCCTCAATGCAATACATCAAGAGGTAGAACTCAAGGGCCGGTAATGCCAGGAGAGCTTGGTGCCTCAATGCAGTACATCAAGAGGTAGAACTCAAGGGCCGTTAGTGCCAGGAGAGCTTGGTGCCTGATGGCGCCAAGCTCATCAGGTGCTACCCTTGACTTATCGTGGTTGATCCATCTCCTGCAACTGGTACATAGTCCTTAGGTGACGCCTCCACAAAGTTGAGAAATGTGACCTTGGGGTTGGGTGAGTTCATGTTGATGTGTATTTATATGTTGTCGGTACCTTAGTTCATGTTGATTGTGATGAGTGAGTGTATTTGTACGGGTCAGGGGTCACTTGCTGGCAGGTTTGAGCGATCTCCAGCTCCGTTTCTGAGTGACTGTTTGAGTGGTCTACAGTGTGTGTAGGGGGTTGTATTTTGGATTACTGCATCATGATGCTCGAAGCTCCCTTTTGGTGGACATTTCTTGCCTCCTTTCAACTACATCTTCTAGCGCTGGCCGTGCTATTTTCAACAAGGTTAGTTACAGTGCGGCATTCGCCATTGCTATCGCCCGGTGCCAGCGCGCTGCCTGAACGGGACTGTTTACAGTCTGAGTCAGTGGGTCAACCTGATGAGCGTTCTGTCCATGTACCTATAACGTACAATTGCGCTCAACTGCTGGCTGCCATACCGTCACGCTTAACAAAAACCTTGACCTCTTGACTGCGATCGTTTGAAATTGGTGTTGGGCTACTGTGCAAGCGATACAAACGCAAAGTGAGAGAGAACAATAAATTAAATATCATGTGTTTGAATGTTCAGTCTTGCCGACAAAAAACTGCCGACATCCATGATTTGATTGTAGAAAATAGGCTTGATGTTTTGATGCTCACAGAAACCTGGCTGTATTCGCAAGGTCATGATGCATACATTAGCGCCATGACCCCTGCAGGCTATGAGTGCCACTCCTTCCCTCGCTTGGGCTCGAGAGGAGGGGGGATTGCCTTTATCGTCAGAGCCTGTTTGTCATCTTGTGTATCCTTCAGACCCATGAACTTTTCCTCCTTTGAATGTGTGGAAATGAAGATGAATGTAAAACAGTTGTCGGCCTCGTGTGTGTGTCTCTATCGCCCGCCACCAAGTAAACGTAACAAACTGTCCAGCGCAATTTTCCTTCGGGAATTCCCTGAACTGTTGTCCGAGTTTACTTGCAGCAGTGCCGATGTTTCTGTATTTGGAGACTTCAATTTCCACTTTGATGATTGTTCTGATGGACAAGTGAACTGCCTAAAGACTGTGCTCAGTGACCATGGCCTGTCGCAGCTCGTGACTGTCCCCACACACCGTCACGGCCATACATACTTTAGACTGGGTGGTAGTGCGCAGTGAAAACAGTCTCGTATCCCTTTCGGATGTACGAGAATACCCGGACCTGTCAGACCACTACGCTGTGTTGTGTAAAGTGGCTATCGCCAGGCAACCCCCACCCACACGGCTTGTGACATCACGGAAACTTGGAGCCATAGATTCTACATTTTTTCAAGCCGACGTAAAAGTGTTTGCCGCTGATGTTCGTAGCCGGACCTCTGATCTTCTGCTGGATAATCTGGTGGATCTGTACAATGACGGCCTTCGACAAGTGTTGGACCGTCATGCTCCTCTGACAACGAGGCGTGTCAGGAACCATCCGTCTGCCCCCTGGCTGTCTGAGGATGTGAGAGATGCATGGCGTGAGAGGAGGCGTGCCGAGCGTCGGTGGAGAAAGCACAAATTGACCGTGTACAGACAGATATACACGTGTAAAAGAAATGCGGCATCTCAGCGCCTCACTGCTACCAGACGACATTTCTTCATGGACAAGCTCGACTCGGCTGCCTCTTCCAGCAAACTGTTCTTCTCGGTGTCAAATGAACTGCTGGGAAAACCCAAGTCTACTGCTCTTCCTGCTGATGTCCCCTCTTCTGAACTGCCGCAGACATTTTGTGATTTTTTTACTGTCAAAATCAAACTGCGATCCACCCGTTTTTACTGTTTATGATGGTCCATGTTTTGCAAAGTTCAAATCTGTTACAGAAAGCGACATTACTGCCATAATTGCAAAGTCTTCAACAAAAAGTTGCATGTTGGATCCTGTTCCAACTTGTTTCCAAAAGCACTGCATCAGCGATCTTGCACCATTGATTGCTGCTATTGTAAACAAGTCTCTGTCAACCGGAACTGTTCCAAAATCTTTCAAACAGGCTGTTGTTACCCCGTTGCTAAAAACGGCGTTAAACCCAAATAACTAACTAACCCGTTGCTAAAAACACCAGGCTTGGACAGAAATACCTTAAAAAACTACAGACCTGTATCCAACCTACCATTCATTTCTAAGGTACTGGAGAAAGTTGTCTTACAACAGCTCCTGGAACACTTAGAGATGAATAGTCTGTTGGAAGTGTATCAGTCCGCCTTGATGAAAGGTCACAGCGTGGAGACAGCAGTGCTGAGTGTCCTAAATGACTTGCTTTGTAAAGCAGATGAGAGACTTGTCTCCCTTGTGGTCCTGTTGGATCTCAGCGCTGCTTTCGATACGCTGGACCATTCCATTCTCATGAAGAGGCTTGAAATCACTTTTGGCCTGCGTGAAACGGTTCTCTCTTGGTTTGAATCTTACGTTTCCGATCGGTACCAGTTTGTAGGTGTAAAAGACAGCGTCTCTAAGTCTAAACCTTCCATTCTGGAGTTTGGAGTGCCTCAGGGCTCTGTCTTAGGCCCTGTATTGTTTACGTTGTATTCACAACCGCTGTCAGATGTCATTTCCAGCCATCAGTGTTCTTATCATAAGTATGCAGATGACACCGAAATCTCTCAGAGTAGTCCACCTGGGGAATTTCAGTCTGTTGAAACTGGCATCAAGTCTTGTGTTGACGATGTCACGATATGGATGGACAGTAACAAACTTATGTTAAACCCAGAAAAAACAGAGTTACTCCCTGTTGGCTCAGCATCCCGGCTTCAACAAATTCACAAACTGAGTCTCTATGCATAGATGACACTGATATTCCATTTCAGTCTTCGGTCAAATATCTTGGTGTCAAGCTCGATAAGGCTTTGAGTATGCAGGATCACGTCGGTGAAATCTGTCGTGGTGCTTCATACTCTTTGAGACGCATCGCATCTGTCCGACACAGTCTTTCTGAATCTGCCACTGCAAAGTTAGTGAATGCTTTAGTCACGAGCCGTCTTGACTACTGCAATTCTCTGCTTTTTGGTCTTCCATCTGAGCAGATTATCCGCCTTCAGCGAGTTCAAAATAATGCCGCAAGGCTTGTGAAGCGCAGGCGAAAACGAGACCACGTAACCCCTATACTGAAAGACCTTCACTGGCTTCCAATCCAATCCCGCATACAGTTTAAGATTGCGACCCTTGCATACCGCCACTTTGATGGCAGCCTTCCGTCATACCTTTCCTCCAGTCTGATCACTTACCAGCCCTCTCGCTCACTGCGTTCATTGGGAGAGAAACTTCGCAAAGTTCCAAAGTACCATCTCAAATCTGCTGGTAAACGCTCTTTCAGATATACTGCTCCTCTAATTTGGAATTCCTTACCGACTGAGCTGAGAAATGCCTCCCCCCTTACGCAGTTTAAAGCAAAGTTAAAAACTCACCTTTTCTCGCAGACTTTCGTGTGATCTCTACGGTTTTCTGTACACTCCCCCCCCCTGCAGACTCTGTGTGTGTGTGTGTGTGTGTGTGTGTGTGTCTGTGTGTGTGTGTGTGTGTGTGCATGTGTGCGTCGTTTTCGCCTGCGCATTGAGTTATAAATATGAGAAATTTGCCATATAAATACCATGTATTATTATTATTTTTTATTATTTGTATGTTGTCGGTACCTTAGTTCATATTGATTGTGATGAGCGAGTGTATTTGTATGTTGTCGGTACCTTAGTTCATATTGATTGTGATGAGCGAGTGTATTTGTATGTTGTGGGTACCTTAGTTCATGTTGATTGTGATGAGCGAGTGTATTTGTATGTTGTGGGTACCTTAGTTCATGTTGATTGTGATGAGCGAGTGTATTTGTATGTTGTGGGTACCTTAGTTCATGTTGATCGTGATGAGCGAGTGTATTTGCATGTTGTGGGTACCTTAGTTCATGTTGATCGTGATGAGCAAGTGCATTTGTATGTTGTCGGTACCTTAGTTCATGTTGATCGTGATGAGCGAGTGTATTTGTATGTTGTGGGTACCTTAGTTCATGTTGATCGTGATGAGCAAGTGTATTTGTATGTTGTCGGTACCTTAGTTCATGTTGATTGTAATGAGCGAGTGTATTTGTATGTTGTCGGTACGTTAATTCATTTCAGTTAGTTAGATTATCTAGATGTAAAGCGCTCTGAGCTTTTCTCTCTGGGGGTATAGTCGACTTAGCTGAAATTGTCTTCTCCTGCTTTCGTGTGGTGTCACTGCTCTTATAAGGGGAAAAGTCAGTATTCTCGGTGTCTTAGGTGATACCTGTTCGTGTGCATAGGCTTCAGTACTCACGCTACACTACAGGCCACAGGTATATCGCTCTGAAACTCGGTGCCAGATTGGATAACATAGAATCCGGACACACTAAGCGCAGTAAACCACATTAAGTAATCCTACTGTGCAATATACCAGATGAAAACGAAAGCCAGTGAACAAAAAAAGCCACATAGCCGTGGTATGCAGTATGTCGCAAGGACCACAGATAATGTGCACGGACAGGGATCAACAAAAACACTGAGAATGTCGAGTTTGTCCCTACTGTGTTTACGCCACCTTGTTATGTTCACTTACAGTCCAACACCTTTAACCTGGGTCTGATCTACCTGTTGTCATTTCTTCCCCTCGTTATGTTCACTTACAGTCCAACACCTTTAACCTGGGTCTGATCTACCTGTTGTCATTTCTTCCCCTCGTTATGTTCACTTACAGTCCAACACCTTTAACCTGGGTCTGATCTACCTGTTGTCATTTCTTCCCCTCGTTATGTTCACTTACAGTCGATCGCGATTAACCTGGGTCTCTTACAGTCGATCGCGATTAACCTGGGTCTGATCTACCTGTTGTCATTTCTTCCCCTCGTTATGTTCACTTACAGTCGATCGCGATTATCCTGGGTCTAATCTACCTGCGGCTGACCTATGATCAGAAAGGCGTCCAGAACATCAATGGTGCCATGTTCCTTCTCATCACCAACGCCTCCTTCAGCAACATGTTTGCAGTTGTCAACGTAAGCTGCATGACACGATTAGGGCTTGGTTAATGGCTATGCTAATAGTGTTACAAATCCCCTCACACTCACGCCCCCCCCCCCCCCCCTTACTGACACCCCCCCCCCCCCCCCCCCCCCCCCCCCCGTCATTACATCTAGTCAGGCCAGCTTGTGCTTGGAGCCACCAGTTCTGTCAACATGTGCAGTGCACAAGAGGTTAACAGCACCCACCTCATCTCATGTTGTGATGATTCCTGCAGGAATCATTGCAACAAGAAGTACTTCTGACATCCAGAGGGTGAATTATTGTGTTGATGGTTGGTTTACTACATGTATATCAACCCAAAACCAGGTCAAGTAATTATTATGTTGATAGTTGGTTTACTACATGTATATCAACCCAAAACCAGGTCAAGTAATTATTATGTTGATAGTTGGTTTACTACATGTATATCAACCAAAAACCAGGTCAAGTAATTATTATGTTGATGGTTGGTTTACTACATGTATATCTACCCAAAACCAGGTCAAGTAATTATTATGTTGATGGTTGGTTTACTACATGTATATCAACCCAAAACCAGGTCAAGTAATTATTATGTTGATGGTTGGTTTACTACATGTATATCAACCCAAAACCAGGTCAAGTAATTATTATGTTGATGGTTGGTTTACTACATGTATATCAACCCAAAACCAGGTCAAGTAATTATTATGTTGGTGGTTGCTTTACTACATGTATATCAACCCAAAACCAGGTCAAGTAATTATTATGTTGATGGTTGGTTTACTACATGTATATCAACCCAAAACCAGGTCAAGTAATTATTATGTTGATGGTTTACTAAATGTATATCAACCCAAAACCAGGTCAAGTAATTATTATGTTGCTGGTTGGTTTACTACATGTATATCAACCCAAAACCAGATCAAGTAATAGATAAACTATGGGGTTGTCAGTTCATCTGATAGATGATGATAGATAATGTGGTCAGTTTACAGTGATGATAGATAATGTGGTCAGTTTACAGTGATGATAGATAATGTGGTCAGTTTACAGTGATGATAGATAATGTGGTCAGTTAACAGTGATGATAGATAATGTGGTCTGTTTACAGTGAGATACTGTGGTCAGTTTACAATGATGATAGATAATGTGGTCTGTTTACAGTGATAGATAATGTGGTCAGTTTACAGCGATGATAGATAATGTGGTCTGTTTACAGTGATGTTAGATAATGTGGTCTGTTTACAGTGATGTTAGATAATGTGATCAGTTTACATTGATGAATAATGTGGGCTGTTTACAGTGATGATAGATAATGTGGTCTGTTTACAGTTAGATAATGTGATCTGTATACAGTGATGATAGATTCTGTGGTCAGTTTACAGTAATGATAGAAAAATGTCTGTTTACAGTGATGATAGATAATGTGATCTGTTTACGGTGATGATAGATTCTGTGGTCAGTTTACAGTAATGATAGATAATGTGGTCTGTTTACAGTGTCAGTCGCTGGCTATTTGGTTCTTCCTTTATTGCAATAAATCAAAACATTAGTCTCTCTGTCTTTGTGTCTTCCAGTCATTCCCCAACGAGCTGGCGATATTTCTGCGCGAATACGGATCAGGACTGTACAGAACGGATGTCTACTACCTGGCCAAAAGTCTTGCGGAGGTGGGAAATATGTCTGCATGCTCTGGCAGTGAAATTGTTTGACTGTGTCCCTTGCATTTACTTGCCTTGGGTTACCTTCCCTTGCCTCAGATTTACTTTCCTTGGGTCTAAATGCACAAAGTGTTCCCACATACAGACTACTGCAGCCAACATTGGCCTGAGGACCTTGTGTGATCTGGGTGGCGGTAATCTGATCTAACCTCAGCTGCGGACATGTCCACACTGGACGTCTGAAGCTTCTCTCTCATGATACACTGGCCGTCTGAAGCTTCTCTCTCATGATACACTGGCCGTCTGAAGCTTCTCTCTCATGATACACTGACCATCTGAAGCTTCTTTCTCATGATACACTGGCCGTCTGAAGCTTCTCTCTCATGATACACTGGCCGTCTGAAGCTTCTCTCTCATGATAAACTGGCCGTCTGAAGCTTCTCTCATGATGCATGAAAATATTTGTTTTATAAGGGACAGGATATTTGAGTTGTCTGTACAAATCCAAAAATAAACAAGATTGTATGAACCATAACCCACACAGTCCCTTCTGTATGAGAGCTGTCCTCGCTGTCAAGGGTCTGTACCTTTTGTCTTTGACCTGATTCTGATGTTGAAATATCTCCTATTGAACAAGATAAGGATTTCATCCCAAAGTCTGCCATATTGTTTGGAGCTTACATGTGTTTTTCTTTTAGGAACATTCAGAGTTGTTCACATTTTAAAGCTTGTTTTACTTCTTTTACGTTGCCACCACTGTCTGACTTTCTCCAGAAGTCAAGGGTTTTTACTGTTTAATTTTTACTGAAGAAGTTGAAAGGGTACAAAGCTAATGAACTCATCCAATGTCTTTCTCCAAACTAGCTATATCCAAAATTTCAAGTAAATATGACAAAAATTACAGACTCTAATCTGGGTCCACTGACTTTCTATGAACGGTCTTTTACATCTTTAATGAGACATCTAATTACAATATGCTCGGAGGCTGTCTTAGCCACCCCTTAAATAAAGTGTTTTTCCAGGTTTCAAGCTTGTACGTACAGCAATATCTGAGATTATCTACATACATATGCACACACACACATACACACACGCATATGCACATACAGCCTTTCACACCAAATGTACATTCAGCAGCGAGGTTATTGTAACTAGACATGACGTAATTTTTATCTTGTTACTTCAGTTGTCAGAGGTTTAGACCTGCCCGTCTTTGACATCATGGACATGCTGTTAAATTCACCCCACCGCAACTCGTCTTAAAAGGTCTCTTCTATAAATATAAGGGACTTATAAAGTGGTAAAGCCTTTGACTGCATCAGGCGCCAAGCTAATCTGGCACTACCCTTGAATTGTCATGGTCAATCCATCTAGGTATCAGGCACTGCCCATGTTCTGAGGGTCAGTCGGTCACCAGCAGTCGGCATGAAGTGTGAAAGAATTTGCTCCTGACTGAAGTGTAGTCCCAGTATTGTATTCTCTCAGATGTGGAAAGATCCATTGTCATGTAAAATGCTAGATATGGAAAGGTCCATTGTTGTGTAAAATGCTAGATGTGGAAAGGTCCATTGTCATGTAAAATGCTATATGTGGAAAGGTCCATTGTTGTGTAAAATGCTAGATGTGGAAAGGTCCATTGTTGTGTAAAATGCTAGATGTGGAAAGGTCCATTGTCTTGTAAAATGCTAGATGTGGAAAGGTCTATTGTTGTGTAAAATGCTAGATGTGGTAAGGTCCATTGTTGTGTAAAATGCTATATGTGGAAAGGTCCATTGTTGTGTAAAATGCTAGATGTGGAAAGGTCTATTGTGTAAAATGCTAGATGTGGAAAGGTCCATTGTTGTGTAAAATGCTAGATATGGAAAGGTCCATTGTTGTGTAAAATGCTAGGTGTGGAAAGGTACATTGTTGTGTAAAATGCTAGGTGTGGAAAAGTCCATTGTCATGTGAAATGCTCTGTTCCAGTTTCCAACTTTCATCCTGCTTCCTGTGATATTTATTGCCGTGGACTACTGGATGGTAGGTATGTACCTTTCATTTTCTTTGTTCAGTATGTACTTTAGTCATCAGGTGGCCTATCTTATAGTGGCCCTTAGCCTGAGGTTGGACAATACATTTATACATGCACACACTCACAGTCACGCACATCCAGTCACGCGAAACACATAACAAAAACAACCTAGTGGCACCTACTGGCACCCCTAACAACCTAGTAATACCTACTGGCACCCCTAACAAAAACAACCTAGTGGTACCTACTGGCGCCCCTAACAAAAACAACCTAGTGGTACCTACTGGCACCCCTAACAAAAACAACATGGCGGTACCTACTGGCACCCCTAACAAAAACAACCTAGCGGTACCTACTGGCACCCCTAACAAAAACAACCTAGTGGTACCTACTGGCACCCCTAACAAAAACAACATGGCGGTACCTACTGGCACCCCTAACAAAAACAACCTAGCGGTACCTACTGGCACCCCTAACAAAAACAACCTAACGGTACCTACTGGTGCCCCTAACAAAAACAACATGGCGGTACTTACTGGTGCCCCTAACAAAAACAACATGGCGGTACTTACTGGTGCCTCTAACAAAAACAACATGGCGGTACTTACTGGTGCCCCTAACAAAAACAACATGGTGGTACTTACTGGTGCCCCGAACAAAAACAACATGGCGGTACTTACTGGCGCCCCTAACAAAAACAACATGGCGGTACCTACTGGCACCCCTAACAAAAACAACATGGCGGTACCTACTGGCGCCCCTAACAAAAACAATATAGTGGTACCTACTGGCGCCCCTAACAAAAACACCCCCACCTGGGTCTGCCCTGGGGGACCTGGGTGGGGTTAGGTACTTTTTAGTTCCCAGGGTCACCCTGGTCAGCCCCACAGGGTGAGTTTTTCTCTCTATTCTGGGGCATGTGTTTCTGTCTACCCTTTGTCCATTCACCTGTATTTGCCTTTTTAAAACTCTCCCTACTGTCTGCACTGCCTGTAGCTCTTGATATTGGATGTGTGTTGCTAAATGGTCTTAGCTTTATTTAGGCCCCATGTGTTAGGTTTATTTAACGTATTTGACCAGATGGCGACATACATTCAATGTTCTGTTTATTTTATTTTTTTTCACAAGCAGTGCAGGCACGTCCTGAGAAAGCCTTGTTGCTGTCGGGACGTTAAGCAATGTACAATCAATCAAACCCTAACAAAAACAACATGGCGGTGCCTACTGGCGCCCCTAACAAAAACAACATGGCGGTACCTACTGGCACCCCTAACAAAAACAACCTAGTGGTACCTACTGGCACCCCTAACAAAAACAACCTAGCGGTACCTACTGGCACCCCTAACAAAAACAACATGGCGGTACCTACTGGCGCCCCTAACAAAAACAACCTAGCGGTACCTACTGGCGCCCCTAACAAAAACAACCTAGCGGTACCTACTGGCGCCCCTAACAAAAACAACATGGCGGTACCTACTGGCACCCCTAACAAAAACAACCTAGCGGTACCTACTGGCGCCCCTAACAAAAACAACATGGCGGTACCTACTGGCACCCCTAACAAAAACAACCTAGCGGTACCTACTGGCGCCCCTAACAAAAACAACATGGCGGTACCTACTGGCACCCCTAACAAAAACAACCTAGCGGTACCTACTGGCGCCCCTAACAAAAACAACATGGCGGTACCTACTGGCACCCCTAACAAAAACAACCTAGCGGTACCTACTGGCGCCCCTAACAAAAACAACCTAACGGTACCTACTGGTGCCCCTAACAAAAACAACATGGCGGTACCTACTGGCACCCCTAACAAAAACAACCTAGCGGTACCTACTGGCGCCCCTAACAAAAACAACCTAGCGGTACCTACTGGCGCCCCTAACAAAAACAACATGGCGGTGCCTACTGGCGCCCCTAACAAAAACAACATGGCGGTACCTACTGGCACCCCTAACAAAAACAACCTAGCGGTACCTACTGGCACCCCTAACAAAAACAATATAGTGGTACCTACTGGCGCCCCTAACAAAAACAACATGGCGGTACCTACTGGCACCCCTAACAAAAACAACCTAGTGGTACCTACTGGCACCCCTAACAAAAACAACCTAGCGGTACCTACTGGCACCCCTAACAAAAACAACATGGCGGTACCTACTGGCGCCCCTAACAAAAACAACCTAGCGGTACCTACTGGCGCCCCTAACAAAAACAACATGGCGGTACCTACTGGCACCCCTAACAAAAACAACCTAGCGGTACCTACTGGCGCCCCTAACAAAAACAACATGGCGGTACCTACTGGCACCCCTAACAAAAACAACCTAGCGGTACCTACTGGCGCCCCTAACAAAAACAACATGGCGGTACCTACTGGCACCCCTAACAAAAACAACCTAGCGGTACCTACTGGCGCCCCTAACAAAAACAACATGGCGGTACCTACTGGCGCCCCTAACAAAAACAACATGGCGGTACCTACTGGCGCCCCTAACAAAAACAACCTAGCGGTACCTACTGGCACCCCTAACAAAAACAACCTAGCGGTACCTACTGGCGCCCCTAACAAAAACAACCTAGCGGTACCTACTGGCACCCCTAACAAAAACAACATGGCGGTACCTACTGGCGCCCCTAACAAAAACAACCTAGCGGTACCTACTGGCGCCCCTAACAAAAACAACATGGCGGTACCTACTGGCGCCCCTAACAAAAACAACATGGCGGTACCTACTGGCGCCCCTAACAAAAACAACCTAGCAGTACCTACTGGCGCCCCCAACGTGCTTATACATAGATTGTAGCTACAGAGGACAGACCATTGCATTTCATGACACACACATTTACTCCACATCAGGACATCGTGAACATCTCTTAAGGTCCTTGTTCTCTCTCAGTGTACCGCGTGACATCACTGTGTAGTTGTATCACATCACTCGATTATGTTGTAGACAGGTACATCGATTTAATTACTAAATTCATGACTACACCACAGTGTTTATTCAATTTTTCAATATTCATGGGTTTTTCATCAGTGTGAGCTCATTCAGCCTGAAGACACGTGTGATGTTATATGTAGTGAGCATGGCAACGGAAGAGTAGTGCCAGATTAGCGTGGCATGTTTCCAGAGCAGTGTTGACTGTGATTGTTGCAGGACTATACGAGTCGTGGCAGGCATACCTTGTCGCCACGGGGATCATCATCCTGGTGGCCAACGTCGCCGTGTCCTTTGGTGAGTTATCTATCTTTAACCCCTTCACTGCTGAGATAGAAGTGAACACAGCTGCAAGAGACATAGATCCTCATGAGCCCCCGCACCTGCATGGGTGAGACTTTTCCGGCTACAGCCTGATTTCTGGATTCCCCCCCAATTTTTCTCATGAGCCCCCGCACCTGCATGGGTGAGACTTTTCCGGCTACAGCCTGATTTCTGGATTCCCCCCCAATTTTTTTTTCTTCCACTTAAAAAGTGCCGCAAGACCCTCGCTTCAGGATTCAACTTTTTTTTTGGTCCCACCCATGCAACTGCAAGAGACATAGATCCTCATGAGCCCCCGCGCCTGCATAGGTGGGATTTTTCTGGCTACAGCCTGATTTCTGGATTAAATTTTTTTTTTCTGAAAAAGTGCCCCAAGACCCTCGCTTCAGGATTCAACGTTTTTTGGGCGTCCCACCCATGCAACTGCAAGAGACATAGATCCTCATGAGCCCCCGTGACTGCAGGGGCTCATGAGGATCTATGTCTCTTGCCGCAACCAATTTGTATGCACGTTTGTTAGACGGTGTTGGATTTGTATCCACGTTTTTGGGACAGTGTTTGCTTTTGGTCGTTGAATGAATCAGGATTTCATAAACACAAATGTACGTACATACAGTGAACGCACAGTGGCAGGAAAGGGATTAACGGCCATCTAATCTGGCTATGGTAAAGGATGGTCATGTCTTTTTGCTGACGGATGCTGATTTCAGCTCCTAGAACACCGTCAGCGTTGAGATCCGCCCAACCAAGGTTCACTTGCAGAGTGTGTGCTTGGCTATTTTTAGTGGTGAATGTGTCGTTACAATTACTTGGCAAGCGCACGTTTTTTTATCTGGCTGTCAGGCTACGTGATCTCCACCCTTGCGGGCAACGTGAACCTAGCGCTTGCCATCGGACCCCCGATTCTCATTCCGTTCATGATGTTTGGCGGATTCTTCCTCAACAACGAGTGAGTCTTTGCTGCAGTTATTTGTATTTTGATGTTCATGTCACACTTGGCGTGTGTGTTTTGGTCTGTTGTTTGGGACCTTTACAGCTTAGAACCTTCAGATGTACAGGGCTGTTGTGAGTACATTTAGCTTAGAGCTGTACGGGGTTCTTGTTGAGTACTTTTCGCTTAGAGCTGTACGGGGCTGTTGTTGAGTACTTTTCGCTTAGAGCTGTACGGGGCTGTTGTGAGTACATTTAGCTTAGAGCTGTACGGGGCTGTTGTGAGTACATTTAGCTTAGAGCTGTACGGGGCTGTTGTGAGTACATTTAGCTTAGAGCTGTAAGGGGCTGTTGTGAGTACATTTAGCTTAGAGCTGTATGGGGCTGTTGTGAGTACATTTAGCTTAGAGCTGTACGGGGCTGTTGTGAGTACATTTAGCTTAGAGCTGTACGGGGCTGTTGTGAGTACATTTAGCTTAGAGCTGTACGGGGCTGTTGTGAGTACATTTAGCTTAGAGCTGTACGGGGCTGTTGTGAGTACATTTAGCTTTGAGCTGTAAGGGGCTGTTGTGAGTACATTTAGCTTAGAGCTGTAAGGGGCTGTTGTGAGTACATTTAGCTTAGAGCTGTACGGGGCTGTTGTGAGTACATTTAGCTTAGAGCTGTACGGGGCTGTTGTGAGTACATTTAGCTTAGAGCTGTAAGGGGCTGTTGTGAGTACATTTAGCTTAGAGCTGTAAGGGGCTGTTGTGAGTACATTTAGCTTAGAGCTGTAAGGGGCTGTTGTTGAGTACATTTAGCTTAGAGCTGTAAGGGGCTGTTGTGAGTACATTTAGCTTAGAGCTGTACGGGGCTGTTGTGAGTACATTTAGCTTTGAGCTGTATGGGGCTGTTGTGAGTACATTTAGCTTAGAGCTGTACAGGGCTGTTGTGAGTACATTTAGCTTAGAGCTGTAAGGGGCTGTTGTGAGTACATTTAGCTTATAGCTGTACGGGGCTGTTGTGAGTACTTTTCGCTTAGAGCTGTATGGGGCTGTTGTGAGTACTTTTCGCTTAGAGCTGTAAGGGGCTGTTGTGAGTACATTTAGCTTAGAGCTGTAAGGGGCTGTTGTGAGTACATTTAGCTTTGAGCTGTAAGGGGCTGTTGTGAGTACATTTAGCTTTGAGCTGTACGGGGATGTTGTGAGTACATTTAGCTTTGAGCTGTAAGGGGCTGTTGTGAGTACATTTGGCTTAGAGCTGTAAGGGGCTGTTGTGAGTACATTTAGCTTAGAGCTGTAAGGGGCTGTTGTGAGTACATTTAGCTTAGAGCTGTAAGGGGCTGTTGTGAGTACATTTAGCTTATAGCTGTACGGGGCTGTTGTGAGTACATTTAGCTTAGAGCTGTACGGGGCTGTTGTGAGTACATTTAGCTTTGAGCTGTAAGGGGCTGTTGTGAGTACATTTAGCTTAGAGCTGTAAGGGGCTGTTGTGAGTACATTTAGCTTAGAGCTGTACGGGGCTGTTGTGAGTACATTTAGCTTAGAGCTGTACGGGGCTGTTGTGAGTACATTTAGCTTATAGCTGTACGGGGCTGTTGTGAGTACATTTAGCTTAGAGCTGTAAAGGGCTGTTGTGAGTACATTTAGCTTAGAGCTGTACGGGGCTGTTGTGAGTACATTTAGCTTAGAGCTGTTAGGTTCCAAATGACAGTTGAGCACACAAATATAGAACATGTCAGGTTGACACCTTGTTGTAAGGATGCATTGTGCCATTAGATGTTACTCTCCATATGTCTTTGCATATGTATATCTTTTTTTACTAGTGACAAGAAATAATCCTCCTGTAGTTTGGTCAGTCATTGAGCAAGTTCCACCCATGTGCAGAAGTGAGGTATATAGCTTTTGCTCACAAGACACTACGGGCTACCATCGCCTCATTAATTGTGTTTGCTCACAAGCCACTACAGGCTACCATCACCTCATTTGTATTTTCATTTGCCTGCAAGCCACTACGGGCTACCTTCACCTCATTTGTATTTGATCACAAGCCACTACGGCTACCATCACCTCATTTGTATTTGCTCACAAGCCACTACGGGCTACCATCACCTCATTTGTATTTACTCACAAGCCACTATGGGCTACCATCACCTCATTTGTATTTGCTCACAAGCCACTACTGGCTACCATCACCTGATTTGTATTTGATCGCAAGCCACTACAGACTACCATCACCTCATTTGTATTTGATCGCAAGCCACTACGGGCTACCATCACCTCATTTGTATTTGATCGCAAGCCACTACAGGCTACCATCACCTCATTTTTTTGTGCATTTGCTCGCAAGCCACTATGGGCTACCATCACCTCATTTGTATTTGATCACAAGCCACTACGCCTCACGCTGGGACCATATGGCGTTGAGGCGCGTCCCCTGGGTGGATAGGGGGTCCCTCGTGAGAGGGGTGCACCGAATGGTTAATAAGGTGCCGTGAACCAACATGGTCTAAGGGAAGGTGACCCCGACAGAAAACCCCTGGTCCTCCTAGTAAGGGGGTTGGGCGTGGGGGTAGCTTCCCCACCCTGCAAAAAAGGAAATAGCTACAAAAACGCCGACGAAAAGACTAACAGTAATTCCATTCCTGGAGGAGGAAGGTTCTTCTACCAGAAGACTTATGACGTCCTGTGGTGAAAGCCGGAAGTCTTCGGAAGCCACAGGAACTCCTGGCGTCGAGACCTCCAAGCAGACATCAAGAGACTGGGAACCACCTGGAGTAGAATCGAAGGAGAAGCACAGGACAGGAGTTGCTGGAGGTCTCTCGTCGACGGCCTATACCTGGGTAGGGGTGACAGGCGTAAGTAAGTAAGTACAAGCCACTACGGGCTACCATCACCTCATTTGTATTTCCTCACAAGCCACTACGGGCTACCATCACCTCATTTGTATTTGATCGCAAGCCACTACGGGCTACCATCACCTCATTTGTATTTGCTCACAAGCCACTACGGGCTACCATCACCTCATTTGTATTTGCTCACAAGCCACTACGGGCTACCATCACCTCATTTGTATTTGATCGCAAGCTACTACGGGCTACCATCACCTCTTTGTTTCCTCAAAATCCATTACCGATGGCATTACTGTATGGAATATACCCCTTTACTTACCAATTTCAGCCTAAGCACCCTTGTGTATACCTACCCAACAAGGGGCGTAAGCGAGAGAGTTGTAACCAAGTGACCGGGTAGTCTCCCCTCCCTCTATCCGGTCATGCACCGTAACTTACCCCCAGTCGTACCCTTTGCTCCACGCAGGACGGTCACCGGCTTCAGCCTCTCTCGTTTTGGATGTATTTCTCTTCTCTCTTCCACTTAGTGGCTTATAAAAAGGATGACGAGGTAAGGCCTCGGGTTATGCCTATGAGTAAACGGGCAGTTTACTTCTCGTCGGCACCTCCCTTGGAATTTTTTCATTCGTTTGCGGGCTTAGCCCTCGACCGGTCGTGAGTACTGTTCACGGGCCTTTTGTGTACGGCCCACGTGTTGTTTCTAAATGGCGTCTGCTTTGTGTTGCAGTGTACAGCTTCGCACCTGCTTGCGTTGCAAAGACTGTGTTACGGATGACCATACGCTGTGTCTTCCTTGTTCCGGCTGCTCCGCTGCTCGTTCCTGCTCAGTTTGTGCAGCTTGGAAGGAACGCAAGTGGTCACAGCTGTGGGAATTCTATCAGTGTCGCCGCCCTGGGGCTTCGGAAGCTACCACCCCGATATGGAAAGACAAGTCAGTGCGTAGCTTTGTCATTCCGGTAGCCTCCGCCCCCCTTCTATCTCCGCGCCAGCGGGCGACTTCGGAGATAGTGGGGCCCTCATTTCGGCGCTTGTTGGACTCGGTACCGTTGCCCTCTCACAGTGATGCCCGGTAGAGTCCAATCCGTCTCGCATGGCCCTTCGCAAGGGGTGGCCGAGAGACCTTTGCCAGTCCTGCTAGGCGTGGCCGAGTGACAGGGCACGTGGGACTCCCTCCTGCCTTCGCTAGCTTCCCGTCGACTCGCTTGATGGACTCGGTACTGTTGCCCTTTTACAGTGATGGCCGGTAGAGTCCAATCCGTCTCGCATGGCCCTTCGCAAGGGGGTGGCCAAGAGACAGTTCACGTGGGACTCCCTCCCGCCTTCGCTAGCTTCCCGTCAACTCGCTTGACGGACTCGGTACCGTTGCCCTCTCACAGTGATGGCCGGTAGAGTCCAATCCGTCTCGCATGGCCCTTCGTAAGGGGTGGCCGAGAGACCTTTGCCAGTCTCGCATGGTCCTTCACAAGGGGTGGCCGAGAGACAGGGCACGCGGGACTCCCTCCTGCCTTCGCTTGCTTCCGTCGACACCATCCGTCGGCCTCTGCTCGCCCTTGCAGGTTTCCGTCTTCGGACTGACGTGCCTTTCCCGTGCCACCTCGATAGGAGCCCGTCCCCGCAACGTCGGTCTCCTTTCCCCAGCGCTGTCAGGGCTCCCGGCCGTAGCCGGTCCCCTCGCGCCCCTCGGGCTTTGTTCGTCTCAGCCGTTTGCGCAGGCCTCCGTATGGGCCCTCGGCGCTTCGTTCGGATGCTTCCCCCTCAGGCCTCTTCTTCGGGGCTTCCTCCTTCCACTTTGGTCTTACAGGTGCCCGGCTAGCACTACAGTAGTGCCCGGTTCCCGTTGGCGCGTGCGTTCTGCTAGCTATTCGCCTTCCTTAGCTCGCCGCTCCGACATTCGGTTGCTGATTCTCCACTTCGGGACAGAGTTACAGTCTCCCCTGTGTTTGGGGTTGCTTCGCAGCTTCCGGAGGACTCCAATCCCGCCATTTCTCACCAGATCCTAGCCCTCATACACTCTGGTCTTGGATGCACCAGGAGGGCTGTCGGAGGCGACTGACACTTCGCATGCACTGACAAGGCAGCATGTTTGATCACATTTCTTCCCTTGGAGAGCTGCCCTCCGTCTCCCCCTCAAGAGGACACCCGCAGCTGCGGTGGTTGTTCCTCTACAAGCGAAGCATTTCAAGTCTTGGCCTCAGCCTCCGGGAATTAAGGTTCTGTTGGAGGCGTTTACGATCGCCTCGCCCTAGGCAAGCTCCGTGATCGTGGCTCTTCGCCGACACGCGATGGCCCTCCGCCGTCGATATCAAGTTTCGGCAGGCATGGTACGCGGGACATTCTCTAGCTTGCATGC
This sequence comes from Semisulcospira habei, assembly GCA_036245525.1. NCBI lineage: Eukaryota > Metazoa > Mollusca > Gastropoda > Semisulcospiridae > Semisulcospira > Semisulcospira habei. The sequence continues at coordinate 860,101 of BTPG01000008.1, read as the reverse complement.
CCGTCTGTTTTCCTCCTGGTCTGGAGCACACTGCCACCCTGGCACGTATTCTGGCGTGTGCAGATTCTTGGTCTTGTCTACTCAGGGTGGTGAGACGTATAGAAGAATTTTGGGACCGCTACAGCTTCATCTCCTGCTCCACTGATGGCCTTCTTCAGGGAATCTCTTGGCGATGGAGTCTCTCTCTCTTCCCCTCCCCCGACGTTCTCCATTTGCTCGGATGCGAGTCGCCAGGGTTGGGGGGCCCATTGATGCCGGATTCAGATCCGTTTCGGGCCTGTGGACTGCAGACCTTCGAGACCGACATGTCAACTGGTGGGAGTTGAAAGCGGTGTGGTTGGCCCTCATCCATTGGGAAGCTCGGCTTCGGGAACAGGAGGTCCTGATCTTGTTCGACAACGCGACGGTCCTGGCCTACACCTAGAAGCAAGGTGGCACTCGGTCGCCAACCCTCTACATGCTGCTCTACCAGATCTGGCTTGGTGCAGCGTTCACGGCGTGTCACTCCAAGCACGTCACATCCCGGGACACCCAAGTGTTCACCCGGACTTCCCCTCGAGATGGGGACAGCTTCTCCACACCGAGTGGTCTCTGCGGCCGGACATCTTCCGCTTGATCTGCACTCATTGGGAGACCCTTGATCTGCACTAATTGGGAGACCCTTGATCTGCACTAATTTGGAGACCCTTGATCTGCACTCTTTGGGAGACCCTTGATCTGCACTCATTGGGAGACCCTTGATCTGCACTCATTGGGAGACCCTTGATCTGCACTCATTGGGAGACCCTTGATCTGCACTCATTGGGAGACCCTTGATCTGCACTCTTTGGGAGACCCTTGATCTGCACTCATTGGGAGACCTTTGATCTGCACTCTTTGGAAGACCCTTGATCTGCACTCATTGGGAGACCCTTGATCTGCACTCTCTGGGAGACCCTTGATCTGCACTCATTGGGAGACCCTTGATCTGCACTCTTTGGGATACCCTTGATCTGCACTCTTTGGGAGACCCTTGATCTGCACTCTTTGGGAGACCCTTGATCTGCACTCTTTGGGAGACCCTTGATCTGCACTCATTGGGAGACCCTTGATCTGCACTCATTGGGAGACCCTTGATCTGCACTCATTAGGAGACCCTTGATCTGCACTCTTTGGGAGACCCTTGATCTGCACTCATTGGGAGACCCTTGTTCTGCACTCATTGGGAGACCCTTGATCTGCACTCATTGGGAGACCCTTGATCTGCACTCATTGGGAGACCCTTGATCTGCACTCATTGGGAGACCCTTGATCTGCACTCTTTGGGAGACCCTTGATCTGCACTCATTGGGAGACCCTTGATCTGCACTCTTTGGGAGACCCTTGATCTGCACTCATTGGGAGACCCTTGATCTGCACTCTTTGGGAGACCCTTGATCTGCACTCATTGGGAGACCCTTGATCTGCACTCATTGGGAGACCCTTGATCTGCACTCATTGGGAGACCCTTGATCTGCACTCATTGGGAGACCCTTGATCTGCACTCATTGGGAGACCCTTGATCTGCGCTCATTGGGAGACCCTTGATCTGCACTCTTTGGGAGACCCTTGATCTGCAGTCTTTGGGAGACCCTTGATCTGCACTCTTTGGGAGACCCTTGATCTGCACTTTTTGGGTGACCCTTGATCTGCACTCTTTGGGAGACCCTTGATCTGCACTCTTTGGGAGACCCTTGATCTGCACTCTTTGGGAGACCCTTGATCTGCACTCATTGGGAGACCCTTGATCTGCACTCATTGGGAGACCCTTGATCTGCACTCTTTGGGAGACCCTTGATCTGCACTCTTTGGGAGACACTTGATCTGCACTCATTGGGAGACCCTTGATCTGCACTCTTTGGGAGACCCTTGATCTGCACTCATTGGGAGACCCTTGATCTGCACTCTTTGGGAGACCCTTGATCTGCACTCATTGGAAGACCCTTGATCTGCACTCTTTGGGAGACCCTTGATCTGCACTCATTGGGAGACCCTTGATCTGCACTCATTGGGAGACCCTTGATCTGCACTCTTTGGGAGACCCTTGATCTGCACTCATTGGGAGACCCTTGATCTGCACTCTTTGGGAGACCCTTGATCTGCACTCTTTGGGAGACCCTTGATCTGCACTCTTTGGGAGACCCTTGATCTGCACTCTTTGGGAGACCCTTGATCTGCGCTCTTTGGGAGACCCTTGATCTGCACTCATTGGGAGACCCTTGTTTTGCACTCATTGGGAGACCCTTGATCTGCACTCATTGGGAGACCCTTGATCTGCACTCATTGGGAGACCCTTGATCTGCACTCATTGGGAGACCCTTGATCTGCACTCTTTGGGAGACCCTTGATCTGCACTCATTGGGAGACCCTTGATCTGCACTCTTTGGGAGACCCTTGATCTGCACTCATTGGGAGACCCTTGATCTGCACTCTTTGGGAGATCCTTGATCTGCACTCATTGGGAGACCCTTGATCTGCACTCATTGGGAGACCCTTGATCTGCACTCATTGGGAGACCCTTGATCTGCACTCATTGGGAGACCCTTGATCTGCACTCATTGGGAGACCCTTGATCTGCGCTCATTGGGAGACCCTTGATCTGCGCTCATTGGGAGACCCTTGATCTGCGCTCATTGGGAGACCCTTGATCTGCACTCTTTGGGGACCCTTGATCTGCACTCATTGGGAGACCCTTGATCTGCACTCTTTGGGAGACCCTTGATCTGCACTCATTGGGAGACCCTTGATCTGCACTCTTTGGGAGACCCTTGATCTGCACTCCTTGGGAGACCCTTGATCTGCACTGCTGCTTTGCCATTCTTTAAAAATGCCACTGCTCTTCTGATCTCTTCCCGGCTGGGTCTGTCACAGCTGATGGGTAGGTCGGTCTCTGCCGGCTGGATGTCTGGGGGGGTCGGGTGGGCTAGGTCTGTTCAGTAACTCTTCAAAATACTCGGCCCATTTGTCGATTTGGTCTGCTCTGTCTGCAATAAGCTTGCCTTCTTTGTCTTTTACTGGTCTTTCTGTATGGCCATACTTGCCCGACAATCTTCTGGTAATATCGTAGAGCTGTTTCATGTTGCCGCTGCCTGCTGCCTTTTCCGCCTCTGCTGCCAGGCTGTCTGTGTAGGCCCTCTTGTCTGCCCTGATAATCCTCTTCACCTCGCGGTTGGCTTCCGAGTATTCCCCCTGTGCCCTTACTTTGGCTGCTCTCGTGCGACTGTTGTTGACAACTGCTTTCTTCTGCTTCCTCACTTCTATCTTCTTCAAGGTCTGTGCCGACAGCCAGTCCTTGTGATGGTGTTTCCTGAACCCTACAGTGTCTTTGCAGGTTGAGTTCAGCGCATGTCTAACTGCCTTCCACTGCTGCTCTGTGGTGGCCACCTCCTCTTCGTTTACTAGCTCCTGTAGCGCTTGAAACCGGTTGGACAGCACCAGTTTGAACGCTTCTCTAACTCCAGTTTCTCTCAGGAGGCCTACATTATAGCGCTGTCTTCTTGTTGTCTCTGTGCGGCTTTTCTTTAGCTTGAGCTTCATTCTTAAGATAAGCAGATGGTGGTCTGAGGCATCATCTGCTCCCCTCCTCACTCGAACATCTTGAAGGGATCTTCTAAATTTCTTGCTAATGCAGATATGGTCTATTTGGTTCTCAGTTGTATGGTCAGGTGAGACCCAAGTTGCTTTGTGTATTCTTCTGTGTGGGAAGATGCTGCCTCCAATGACAAGTCGGTTTAGAGCACAAAAGTCTACAAACCTCTCCCCGTTCTCACTCATCTCCGAGCCTAGTCCCTGTCTCCCCATCACCTCTTCGTATCCGGTGTTGTCCTCCCCTATTTTGGCATTAAAATCGCCCATGATGATGGTGATGTCTCGCTCCGCACATTTGTCCACAGCACTCTGGAGTCGGTCGTAGAACTCTTGTTTCTCTTCCTCGTCACTGTCATTAGTGGGCGCATAACACTGGATGACGTTCAGCTTGAGCTTTTTCTTGGTTCTAAAGTCTGCTGTGATAATTCTTGGCCCAAGAGGTTCCCAGCCCATCAGCGCTCTCTGTGACACTGGTGACAGCATGAATGCTACTCTTTCTGTATGGGGGGCATTCTCCTCTTCATGACCTGAATACAGAATCATCTCCCCACTTAACAGCCTTTTCTGGCCAGACTGCGTCCATCTGGCTTCACTGATACCTAGCAGGGAAAGGTTGTACTTTTGCATTTCTGCTGCTATCTGGGTGGCATTTTTGAAGAATGGCAAAGCAGCAGGGCCAGATGGCATCCCAGCGGAGTCTCTGAAAGCAGACCTAGAGACAACAGTGGAGATGCTGTAACCACTGTTTGGAAAGATCTGGGAAGAGGAGGTGATGCCGGCTGACTGGAAGGAGGGGTACCTAATCAAGCTTCCCAAGAAAGGCGACCTCAGCAAGTGTTCCAACTACAGAGGAATCACCTTGCTGTCAGTACCAGGAAAGGTCTTCAACAGGATCATCCTAGAGAGAATAAAGAGCTCCGTTGACCCCCAACTTAGAGACCAGAAAGCAGGATTCAGGAAGAACCGATCATGTACAGACCAGATCGCCACTCTCCGCATCATCATGGAACAGTCTCTGGAGTGGAGCTCCCCGCTGTACGTCAACTTTGTGGATTATGAGAAAGCATTTGACAGTGTGGACCGAGAGACTCTGTGGAAACTCCTACGACACTACGGTGTACCCACAAAGCTCGTCCGCCTGATCAAGAGCAGCTACGATGGCATGACATGTCACGTGATCCACGAAGGGCAGTCCACCAGGGAGCTCCAGGTCAGAACTGGTGTCAGGCAGGGGTGTCTGCTGTCTCCGTTCCTCTTCCTACTGGCCATAGACTGGGTCATGAAGATGACCACAGAGCACAGATGAAGTGGAATACAGTGGACACTGTGGACACAGTTTGACGACCTCGATTTTGCAGACGACTTGGCATTACTGTCCCACACTCATCAACAAATGCAGGACAAGACCACGAGGCTTGCTGACATCTCATCCCAAGTGGGCCTCACCATCCCCAAACAGAAAACAAAGACAATGAGGCTGAACGCAACCAGGGAAGAACCAGTCTTGCTTGCTGGCACCCCGTTGGAGGAGGTGGAGTCCTTCACCTATCTCGGGAGCATCATAGACAAAAAAGGTGGCACTGATGCAGATGTCAGAGCACGAATCGGTAAAGCCAGAGCAGCCTTTCTCCAGTTGAAAAAAGTGTGGAGTTCCAGAGAGCTGTCACAACACACCAAAGTCCGGATTTTCAACTCCAAGGTAAAAGCAGTTCTCCTATATGGAGCAGAGACTTGGAGATTGACAAAAACCACAGTAAACAGAGTACAGACCTTCATGAACAGTTGCCTTAGAAGAATTTTGAAAATCCACTGGCCAGAGAAGATCAGCAACGTCAGACTCTGGGAGAGAACAGAGCAGATAACAGCAGAGAATGAAATTGGGCGAAGAAGATGGGGATGGATCGGTCACAGTCTGAGAAAGCCAGCTTCCAGTATCACTAGGCAGGCATTGTCATGGAACCCCCAGGGAAAGAGGAAAAGAGGTAGGCCGAGAAACTCCTGGCGTCGAGACCTCCAAGCAGACATCAAGAGACTGGGAACCACCTGGAGTAGAATCGAAGGAGAAGCACAGGACAGGAGTTGCTGGAGGTCTCTCGTCAACGGCCTATACCCGGGTAGGGGTGACAGGCGTAAGTAAGTAAGTAAGTTGATCTGCACTCTTTGGGAGACCCTTGATCTGCACTCTTTGGGAGACCCTTGATCTGCACTCTTTGGGAGACCCTTGATCTGCACTCTTTGGGAGACCCTTAATCTGCAGTCTTTGGGAGACCCTTGATCTGCACTCATTTGGAGACCCTTGATCTGCACTCATTGGGAGACCCTTGATCTGCACTCATTGGGAGACCCTTGATCTGCACTCTTTGGGAGACCCTTGATCTGCACTCATTGGGAGATCCTTGATCTGCACTCTTTGGGAGACCCTTGATCTGCACTCTTTGGGAGACCCTTGATCTGCACTCTTTGGGAGACCCTTGATCTGCACTCATTTGGAGACCCTTGATCTGCACTCATTGGGAGATCCTTGATCTGCACTCATTGGGAGACCCTTGATCTGCACTCTTTGGGAGACCCTTGATCTGCACTCATTGGGAGACCCTTGATCTGCACTCTTTGGGAGACCCTTGATCTGCACTCATTGGGAGACCCTTGATCTGCACTCATTGGGAGACCCTTGATCTGCACTCTTTGGGAGACCCTTGATCTGCGCTCATTGGGATACCCTTGATCTGCACTCTTTGGGAGACCCTTGATCTGCACTCTTTGGGAGACCCTTGATCTGCACTCTTTGGGAGACCCTTGATCTGCACTCTTTGGGAGACCCCGTGATCGACATTCGCAACCAGGAGGAACAAGCGACAAGCGGCTCCCGCTCTAGTCTCCCCATTCTGGACCCTCTCGCCTGGGCGGATGCGTTGTTGATTTGCTGGGAGGGCCTCGTAGCCTACGCGTACCCTCCCTCTCTTCTTGTGCCCAAGCTTCTACTCAAGCATCGGGCATGCAACACAGTCCTACTGATTGACGCTCCATTCAGTGGGCGCAGGTCGTGTACGGCCGACCTTCTGAGTCTCGCCACCGAACCATCTCTTCGGCTTCCACGCCTCGGACGATGCGGAAGCAGCCTCGACAGAACCCCTTCCACCCCTGTCCGGAGAGACGGCGGATTCACGCCTGGCAGTTGTCAGGCAGGCCCTCGAGGCCCTCGGTTCCTCGGATGCTGCAGTGGAGGTGATAGCTTCAGCCCGCAGAGAGTCCACCCTCCGCGTGTACGACGGAAAATGGAGCTTCCTTCGGGCCTGGTGCGAGACCAGACATCTGGACCCCTCAGCACTGTCTACTCCGCAGCTCGCTGAGTTCTTCTTGTAGCTGTTTCATGAACAGAACTTGGCGCCGATTACCTTTCGCGGTTATCTCACCATGGTGGCGGACACCTATCGTCCCTTAGGTCGTCCGGAACCTGGAGCGTGTAAAGACCTCTCAGACTTGATGTCCCATTTCGACCTCCAATGGCCACTCACTCGTTCCCTTGTTCCGCGCTGGGATCGTTCTGGGGTCCTGTCTTGGCTGATCTCCAGTCGCTTTGAGCCTCTGCGTCGTGCCAGCCTCGCGGACATGTCTAGAAGACTGCTTCCTTCTGGCCCTCGCCACAGCTGCCAGAGTCAGCGAACTGCATGCCCTGTCTGTTGACCCAGACTGCTTGCAGTTCAGGGCGGATGGGTCGGTTCAGCTTCTGACCAACCCCTCTTCTTGGCCAAGAGCAGACTCCCCTCGGCCGCGCCCAGGCGTGGAGTCTTCGGCCTCTTACAGGATTTGACCGGTCCCAGACATCACGACTGCAGGACCCGGTCCGAGCGCTAAAGTCTACCTGCGCAGGGTGAAGCCCTGGAGAAGAGGTCGCTCCCACCTCTTCCTGCCCCTTGGCCTCAGGCCGGGCTGATTTTCCGCCCGGACGATATCGTCTTGGTTAGGTTGCATTATTCGGTCCGCTTACAATGGTATGTCCCCACATGTGGCCAAGACTATGCGGATATGGGCTCATGAGGATTGAGCGGTTGCTGCCAGCGTTGCGTTCCACTACAACTGCGCAGTCAGAGACATTGTCACGGCGGTCGGTTGGACATCAGAGTCCACCTTCGCCTGCTTCTATCTCCAGGATCTCTCCGGCCAGCGGGACAGCCTGGCCCTCGTTGGAGATCTCTCGGCAGCGCAACACTCCCTCCGTGCGACGCTGGCGCCTTAAAGCAACCCTTCGCTGAAATCGTCGGGAGGTTGCCCCTCGATGCTCAGCTTACAGCCGTGACGGGTATGGGGGCGGCACCCTCCTCCTTCTCGCCATTCATTCCATACAGTAATGCCATCGGTAATGGATTTTGAGGAAACAAATGTATTTTCTTTAAAATAAATTTTTTCTTAAAATACTTACCGATGGCATTACTCGGAGGTCCCTGCCACCTACCCCGCTTGCCGCCCCTTCGCAAAGTGTACGACTGGGGGTAAGTTACGGCGCATGACCAGATAGAGGGAGGGGAGACTACACAGTCACTTGGTTACAACTCTCTCTCTCTTGCTTACGCCCCTTGTTGGGTAGGTATACATAAGGGTGCTTAGGCTGAAATCGTTAAGTAAAGGGGTTTCATACAGTAATGCCATCGGTAAGTATTTTTCGAAAAAATTTATTTTAAAGAAAAATACATTTTGTATTTACATTTGCTCACAAGCCACTAAGGGCTACCATCACCTGTTTTGTATTTCACTGTCATTTAACCACCTTAACAGCTAACCACCTTAACAGCTAACCACCTTAACAGCTAACCACCTTAACAGCTAACCACCTTAACAGCTGAGAAAAAAGTGAACACCATCCAGCTGCAAGAGACATAGATCCTCATGAGCCCCTGTGACTGCGGGGGCTCATGAGGATCTATGCCTCTTTCTGAGACCAATTGTGGCGCAGTGGTTAAGGCACCTGCCACCAATGCTAAAGGTGTGAGTTTCGCTTACGGGTTCCGGTGTCAGACTTTTCTCCTCTAGTAAGTGTCACCAATTCACGTGCACTGTCGGGGATTCTTTCTCCGGGTACTCCGGCTCATCCTCCCCCTCCACTTTGGTATCAGTTTCAGCCAACTTAATCAAATTTCAAATACAAACAATTTGAATTTAAAAAAAAAAAATTTCAGTAGCTCGCTTGAGCTTGCCCTTAGCACCATGCGAATGTTCTGTGTTTACGTACTGTGTGTGAGTGAATGCGCGTGATTCACGTGAGCGTGCTTGTTGGGCTCAGTTCGCGGCTACATTCTGCGCATTGAGTTATATTATAAATATGAGAAATGCGCCATATAAATATCGTGTAATAATGAACCGAGATTTCAGAACTGAAACTGTATGTACAGTGTACGCACAGCAGCAGGGAAGGAGTGACTCAGTCCCTTTTCTGCAAAGATTATTGCTGTAAATTAACATTTTGTGAGGAAGTGCTACGTTGTTGATGTTGTTGCAGCTCCGTGCCGGTGTACTTTATCTGGTTGAAGTATCTGTCGTGGTTCAAGTACGCTAACGAGCTGATGTCCATCAATCAGTGGCGGGATGTTACAGAAATAGGTATGTATAGATTGTCTGACTGGCAATCACTGATAATGTGATACCTGGCTACATGGGACAGTTAACCCTTTGACTCTCAGTAGGAATCAACACAACAAAAAGCAGTAAACATAATTCAGGACCACAATCTTAACCCATTCAGCCCCGACACACTGCATCAGGTGATGGATTGACCTTGATAATTCAAGGGTAGTCGCAGATTAGCTCTGTGCCCTCAGACACAAGGCTAGTCAGGCACTACCCTTGAATTATCATGGTTGATCCATCTCCTGCAACTGGTACATAGTTGTTAGATGACACCTCCAAATTTTGGGATTAAATGGGTTAACCGCTTCAGTGCCACTGGACGCAGATTGTGTTTGTGAGGAACTTGAACTTAACTTGAACTGATCTTAACTTGAACTTAACTGTAACTGTTCTTAACTTGAACTTAACTTAACTTGAACTGATCTTAACTTGAACTGATCTTAACTTGAACTTAACTTGAACTGATCTTAACTTGAACTTAACTTGAACTTAACTTGAATTGATCTTAACTTGAACTTGACTTGAACTGATCTTAACTTGAACTTAACTTGAACTTAACTTAACTTGAACTTAACTTGACCTTAACTTGAACTGATCTTAACTTGAACTTAACTTGAACTTAACTTGAACTTAACTTGAACTTCAACTTAACTTCAACTTAACTTCAATTTAACTTAGCTTAACTTGAACTGATCTTAACTTACCTAACTTGAACTTAACTTGAACTGATCTTAACTTGAACTTAACTTGAACAAATCTTAACTTGAACTTAACTTGAACTTAACTTGAACTGATCTTAACTTGAACTTAACTTGAACTGATCTTAACTTGAACTTAACTTAACTTGAACTGATCTTAACTTGAACTGATCTTAACTTGAACTTAACTTGAACTGATCTTAACTTAACTTAACTTGAACTGATCTTAACTTGAACTTAACTTGAACTTAACTTGAACTGATCTTAACTTGAGCTGATCTTAAGTTGAACTTAACTTGAACTTAACTTGAACTGATCTTAAGTTGAACTTAACTTGAACTTAACTTGAACTGATCTTAACTTAAACTTAACTTGAACTTAACTTAAACTGATCTTAACTTGAACTTAACTTGAACATAACTTGAACTGATCTTAACTTGAACTTAACTTAACTTGAACTGATCTTAACTTAACTTGAACTGATCTTAACTTGAACTTAACTTGAACTGATCTTAACATGAACTTAACTTGAACTGATCTTAACTTAACTTAGCTTACTTGAACTGATCTTAACTTGAACTTAACTTGAACTTAACTTGAACTGATCTTAACTTGAACTTAACTTGAACTGATCTTAACTTAACTTGAAGTGATCTTATCTTAACTTAACTTCAACTGATCTGTGCAGAGAACACGGATACCAAGCGTGGTCAGCAAGCGGCATAGCTCCACATGAGCCCCCCCCTGCCCTCCCACCCTGGTCCCCATCCCCACACCGCAACTGTAGGGACTCCTGCGTGTCTACACCTCTTGCAGTTGCTTAGTGCTCCTTGTGTTCCGGCACTGAAGGGGTTAATTTTTATTTGTTCCAGCCTGTAGCTTTAACGGCACAAGGCCCGAGAACGGCTCCAGTCCCATCCCCGGCTGTCAGTTTCACAACGGGCAGGAGGTCTTGGACTACTTCAGCTTTACAGAGGTACGTTGGGGATACAGTACCGTCTGTGTACACAGTCTTACAGGGGTATGTTGGGGGATACAGTACCGTCTGTGTACAGAGTCTTACACGGGTATGTTGGGGGTACAGTACTGTCTGTGTACACAGTGTTACAGTGGTACATTGGGGGTACAGTTGTACAGTCTTACAGAGGTATGTTGGGGGTACAGGACCGTCTGTGTACACAGTCTTACAGAAGTACGTTGAGGGATTCAGTACCGTCTGTGTACACAGTCTTACAGAGGTACATTGGGGTAACAGTACCGTCTGTGTACACAGTCTTACACAGGTACATTGGAGGGTACATTACCGGCTGTGTGCAGTCTTACGGAGGTACTTTGGGGATACAGCACCGTCTGTGTACACAGTTTTACAGGTGTATGTTGGGGGTTCAGTACCCTCTGTGTACACAGTCTTAGAGAGGTACTTTGGGGGTACAGTACCGTCTGTGTACACAGTTTTACAGGTGTATGTTGGGGGTACAGTACCCTCTGTGTGCACAGTCTTAGAGAGGTACGTTGGGGATACAGTACCATCTGTGTACACAGTCTTACAGGGGCATGTTGGGGGATACATTACGATCTGTGTGCGCAGTCTTAAAGGGGCACATTGGGGGATACAGTACTGTATGTGTACACAGTCTTACAGGGGCACGTTGGGGGATATAGTACCATCTGTGTGCGCAGTCTTACAGGGGCACGTTGGGGGTACAGCAGTCTGTTTGTAGTCTTACAGAGGTACTTTGGAGGCACAGTACATTCTTTATGCACAGTTTTTGTGCTTCCACAAACAGATTAGATTCATGTCTATAAGCCTCTCTTTCTAGACCCATATTTTTTCAGACTAACGAAACATGCTATTCATTGGTTATGGATACCAAAGCATCCATAGGTTTTGGATCAGCAGTTTTGCCTTTCATTCTCTTGCTCTTCACCCTGCTAGTGATTACTGTGTGTGTGTGTGTGCAGGATAACATGTGTGATTACTCTGTGTGATTATTGTGTGTTTGTGTGTGCAGGATAACACATGTGATTTGTGTGTGTGTGTGTGCAGGATAGCACGTGTGATTACTGTGTGTGTTTGTGTCTATGCAGGATATGTGTGATTATTGTGTGTGTTTGTGTGTGCAGGATATCGTGTGATTATTGTGTGTGCAGGATAACAGTGTGATTATTGTGATATCATATGATTATTGTTTGTGTTTGTGCAGGATATCGTGTGATTGTTTGTGTGTGCAGGATAACACGTGTGATTATTGTGTGTGCTGGATAACATGATTATTGTGTGTTTATGTGTGTGTGCAAAATAACACATATAATTATTGTGTTTGCGTGTGTGTGTGTGTGCAGGATAAAACGCGATTAGTGTGTGTGTGTGCAGGATAACATGTGGCTGGACCTCGGCTTGCTCTTCACCCTGCTAGTGATTATTGTGTGTGCAGGATAACACTTGTGATTATTGTGTGTGCAGGATAACACTTGTGATTATTGTGTGTGCAGGATAACACTTGTGATTATTGTGTGTGCAGGATAACACTTGTGATTATTGTGTGTGCAGGATAACACTTGTGATTATTGTGTGTGTTTGTGTGTGCAGGATGACATGTGGCTGGACCTCGGCTTGCTCTTCACCCTGCTAGTGGGCTTCAGGATCGTGTCTTTCAGCTTCCTTCTCCTCCGCGCTCGACGATCCAAAACATAAACGCAGTCATGCTGTACACCGCAGGGGCTTTTATGGTTGAACTTTGGAAATGCGCAAGACTGGTTTGTCATCACTGTTGTTAGCTCCCTTGAGCATGCGGCCACCCGTAATGTAAACACTAAACAGCGGCTGTCAGCACTACCTGAGGCTGCATGCATAATGTAAACACTAAACAGCGGCTGTCAGCACTACCTGAGGCTGTATGCATAAGCAGGTTAACTCGTGGACAGAATTACGAAATTGTGGGGGATATTCCCCTAATCCTCAGATATCCTGGATGTCTGCAGAGCTTTGTGTCACACTCACAGTTTTGGAGACAGATCGACCATGATAGTTCAAGGATGGCCTCAGAATACCGTGGCGCCTCTATGTGCCAAGCTATTCTGACATCACCCTTGAACTATCATGGTCAATCCACATCCTGTGTGTACATGTCAGGGCTTTATGGGAAAAGTCAGTCAGGTGCACCCAAGTTGTTGTCATTAACTGGTTCTAGACAGTGTAGTATTCGGTTATAAGCTCTGTTTTTTCAGACGTTTCTCTATTTTATGGTGCGCTGACCATTAACAAAGTGTGTGTATGAACTGGTACTTATGCTGCATGAGATGCAATATTTTATGACTGAGAAGAGATTTGTTTTATAATGTTTGATTTTGACGGACCTTCTTGCTCTTTGTCCTATACAGGTCTGTGCGTTTATCATGTTGTGGTAATTTCTTTTTTTTCTGACTGGTATCGTCAGGCACATGACATTCAACGCTCTTTAATTTTGTGAAACCAGGCCAGAAAGTTTTTTGGTGTTTTTTTTGTACCATGTATTGTCTGACATAAGACTTCAAAAGCTCTTTACGTTTATTGTTTACTTACTCTTATTGTCAGGTACAAGAAACCCAAAGCTCTTTAAGTTTATTGTTTACTTACTCTTATTGTCAGGTACAAAAAACCCAAAGCTCTTTAAGTTTATTGTTTACTTACTCTTATTGTCAGGTACAAAAAACCCAAAGCTCTTTAAGTTTATTGTTTACTTACTCTTATTGTCAGGTACAAAAAACCCAAAGCTCTTTAATCTGTGAAGCCAGTGTGGAAAGGTTGACTTTAACAAGTGAGAAGATATTTTTATAATGTGTGATTTTGGCACACCCTGTTGCTCTTTGTCCTGTACATTCTGTAATTTTATCATGCTGCGGGAGGTCATATTTTATGTACTTGTATTGTCAGGCACGGGACTTCCAAAGCTCTTTAACTTTGTGAAGCCAGACTGCAGAGTTATATTTGTGCCATGTATTGTTAGGCACATGCCATCCAAAGCTCTTTAACTTTGTGAAGCCAGACTGCAGAGTTATATTTGTGCCATGTATTGTTAGGCACATGCCATCCAAAGCTCTTTAACTTTGTGAAGCCAGACTGCAGAGTTATATTTGTGCCATGTATTGTTAGGCACATGCCATCCAAAGCTCTTTAACTTTGTGAAGCCAGACTGCAGAGTTATATTTGTGCCATGTATTGTTAGGCACATGCCATCCAAAGCTCTTTAAGTTTATTTGTACTTACTCGTATGGACAGGCACAAGACACCCAAAGCTCTTTATATGGACAGGCACAAGACACCCAAAGCTCTTTAATTTTTTTTAAGTATTATTCTAAGCTGACCATTGTCACTACATGTGTAAACTGGGCTACATGACAAACTAGGACACAGATGATGTTCTGTTTCAGTGATTGTGTTCAGATCAGGCATAATTAATCCATTCACTATGGAGAAGAAGTGAATAAGATACAACTGCAAGACAGATCATTGAGCCAGTACAGATGTGGTGATCCACGTTGTGACCATGTTGCTGCAACTAGCCGGTAAGATTGTAACAACATTTAGATAACAATATCAGTTGCGTAGAAATAAGAAGAACGAATAAATTTGCACACACTGATGTGAACATTATACGTGGGCATGAGTGAAATTCAGAAAGCAATGTTATTTAACAATGGAACCGATTTGTATTGGTCTGTTGACTGACTGAATGCTGAACCAGTTTGTCTGCCAGGGAATGTACCTTGTGGTCATTTTTCCTTATTTAAATGTTGTTACACAAAACAATCTTACCAGCTAGTTCACATCAAAGAGATTGTTTTGTCTCCAAATTTAACCCCAAAGTACTTCAGCAAGAGATGGATCAACCGTGACAATTCAAGGCTAGTGCCATATTAGCTTGGCGCCTGATGGCGCCAAGCTAATCTGGCACTACCCTTGAATTATAATCTCCTGCAACTGGTACATGATCGTTAGGTGATGCCTCCAAAAATGGAATATGGTCATGTGGTTGAATTGTTAACCGTTTGGTTGTCACTGGTGGATTTTGTTGTGCTGATTGTTGCAGGAATAATCACTAAAAAGCTACTACCCAACAGCCAGAGGGTTAATACATGTGTTGCATTGATACATGTTGCACCTTTTCCCTTAGGTTTGATCATTAGGATTTAACAAGGCACAATTACATGTTGCACCTTTTCCCTTAGGTTTGATCATTAGGATTTAACAAGGCACAATTACATGTTGCACCTTTTCCCTTAGGTTTGATCATTAGGATTTAACAAGGCACAATTACATGTTGCACCTTTTTCCTTAGGTTTGATCATTAGGATTTAACAAGGCACAATTACATGTTGCACCTTTTCCCTTAGGTTTGATCATTAGGATTTAACAAGGCACAATTACATGTTGCACCTTTTCCCTTAGGTTTGATTATTAGGATTTAACAAGGCACAATTACATGTTGCACCTTTTTCCTTAGGTTTGATCATTAGGATTTAACAAGGCACAATTACATGTTTCACCTTTTTCCTTAGGTTTGATCATTAGGATTTAACAAAGCACAATTACATGTTGCACCTTTTCCCTTAGGTTTGATCATTAGGATTTAACAAGGCACAATTACATGTTGCACCTTTTTCCTTAGGTTTGATCATTAGGATTTAACAAAGCACAATTACATGTTGCACCTTTTTCCTTAGGTTTGATCATTAGGATTTAACAAGGCACAATTACATGTTGCACCTTTTCCCTTAGGTTTGATCATTAGGATTTAACAAGGCGCAATTACATGTTGCACCTTTTCCCTTAGGTTTGATCATTAGGATTTAACAAGGCACAATTACATGTTTCACCTTTTTCTTTATGTTTTATAATTAGGATTTAACAAGCATGTGTGGGACTTTTCCAGCTACAGCCGGATTTCTGGATTTTAAAAAAAAAAATCACTAAAAAAGTGCCCCAAGACCCTCGCTTGAGGATTCAACTTTTTTTCAGTCCCACCCATGAACAAGGCACAATTACTCGTTGCACCTTTTCCTTTATGTTTTATCATTAGGATTTAACAAGGCACAATTACTAAATTTATCTCATTATTTTATGGGTGTATTTATGTGTACATGTACTGTTTTTACTCTGATCTTTAGATTTCCTAGTCAGCTTTTAGTGGGTATTTGTTGTAATGTTCTGCTGCACAGCTTTACCTGAGGGATTTTATGCGTAGTTTCTACTTCTGATCTTCTGTCTAGTATGCAGCACACATTTGTATACATTTCTGCAGCGGCGGATCCAGAGGGTGTCTCGACAGGGAGGGCGGGGGGGGGGGGGGGGGGGGGGGGCGGCCCAACAGCCGTCCCTTCTCTTCACACACACACCCCCCCCCCCTCCTCGCAACCCGGTTTTCCAAACTGTGTCATACAAAACTGAGGGGGGTGGGGGGGGGGGGAGTAAAAGAAATCCAGACCAAAACAGTGACTATCAGGCGAGCATAAAATCATAATAAAGAAAGAAACCTACTTAAAAAGAATAATTACAAATAAGTTGTGTTGAAATTATTTTTTCTTTGTGCTTTTCTTTTTGGGATTTTCTATTAAATTGTACTATTGTTTGTAACCGCTCTCTCTACGCGTTTCTTTATTTTGTAAGTCCCTTCTATTTATAGGAGGGACTTTTTTTTTATGGGTATCGCTGGGGCAAATTTAATAGCATGTCCATGATGTCAAAGGCATCTAACAATTAAAGGCATCTAACGATTAAAGGCATCTAAACCTCTAACAATTGAAGTATCAAGATAAAAATTACGTCATGTCTAGTTATGCTAACCTCGCTGCTGAACGTACATTTGGCGCGATGCACCCTATGTGCGTATGTATGTGCGTGTGTATGTATGTATGTGCGTATGTATGTATGTAAACAAGAGATTCTCCGATATTTTTGTACACACAAGCATGCAACTTGGCGAAATACTTTCTTAAAGGGGTGGCTAAGAGAGCCTCCGAGCATATTGTAATTGAATGTCTCATTTAAGACATAAACAACCGTTTATAGGAAGTCGGTTGACCCAGATTAGAGTCCATAATTTTTGTTATATTTACTTGAAATTTTGGATATAGCTAGTTTGGATAAAGACATTAGATGAGTTTGTTAGCCAGCTTTGTATCCTTTCAATTTCTTCAGTAAAAGATAATTCTTTTCAGAAAAGAATTAAAACAGTAAAAAACCTTTGTCTAACTCCGTCACCACGCAGACATTGACATAATACTCTAAATATGACGTCATTCTCTCTAGCGCCGCCGAAGTCTCTCTCTCTCACAGACATGCGCGCATCGCCAAGAGGCATAGATCCTCATGCGCCCGGAGAATGCATGAGGATCTATCAGTAGTGTTTCTTGGAGATGTTTGGAGTGCATAGGTGACCCGATATAGCTGGTTTGGATAAAGACATTGGAGGAGTTCGTTAGCCAGCTTTGTACCCGTTCAACTTTGTCAGTAAAAATTAATTCTTTTCAGAAAACAAAATACAAGATGAGGATTTCATCCCAAAGTCTACCGTATTGTTTGGAGCTCACATGCGGGTTTTTTTTTGTGTGGAACATTCAGAGTCGTTCATATTTTTAAGCTTATCCTTCTGATCCATTCCCTCCTAAGCCAACCTCTGATCAACACACACGTCGGTGCACACAAATAAAGACGGACACCATTAGTACGCTCTGTGGGCTGGAGTAGCGACAGGAATTCTGAAGAAGAATAGCAGGAACAACAAAATGACGTCACTATAAGCTTCACGTCTTCCAGCGCATGCTTACTCACACTCTTGTCTCTCGTGTTCAGTTTCTCTCCGAGTCTCTCTCTTATGATTTTTTTCCTTGACGTCATTTTTACTTTTTGCGCACTTTTGTTCTTCTTTTCTTTTCTTTTATTTTACGTCACCTCCTTCAGTTGCCACATTCCTTTTTGCGAATGAAGATAAGTAGCGGCTAATCTCTCTGTTTGTTTGTTTGTCTATTTTGACAAAGGGTATTTACCCAAAATATTAATAAATTGTGTTGTACCCGTCTTTTCTAAGCGTGTTTCTTTCTCCGTTGGGTACTTCTTTTCACGTCATGGCATCGCTGGTCTCAGTAGTCACGACGCCGTGTACACTGTGACGAATTTGATGTTTCACGTCACTCATCCGAAAGGCACGCTCTTCCCAGAGCTGACTGTTTTGTTCCCACACAGCCTCTTCCGGGGCTGACTGTTTGATGGGAGTAAATAGTGGCTCCAAAACTTGCAAAAATGAATTAATTAGTATTGAAAAAGTTGAGAAGAGGTACAACGCAGGATTACGAACGGCACGGCAATGGCACACACAAACACAAACGGCAGAATGGTACACACAAACACTGACAGGCGGCAGACACAGTGACACGGTGCTTCCTACCGGTTATACAAAAAACTAGACCGAAAGGGTTGCGGACTGCCAGTGCCGCGTAATTTAGAAGAAGCGACCAAGTGAGTAGGAAAAAGCACTGTCAAGGGAGAGAATTGTGCATGATAGACCACAACTGGAACAGTGGGATATGTGATACGCCCCCCTTCGGGGGGGGGGGGGGGGGGGGCTTCCATATGCATTGCTTCCAGTCACTTGCTTAGCGCACCCCCCTCTTTCCTATCTTTTTTTTTTTTTTTTTTTTTGGTGCTTGGACCAAAGTAGATCTACCGGTTATACGTTCTGTGGGCTGGCGTAGCCACAGCCATTTTGAAAAGAAGTACCCAACGGAGAAAGAAACACGCTTAGAAAAGTCGGGTACAACATTTATTAATATTTCGGGTAAATACCCTTTGTCAAAATAGACAGACAGAGAGATCAGCCGCTACTTATCTTCATTCGCAGAAGGAATGTGCCAACATCAACTTCTGCGAATGAAGATAAGTAGCGGATAATCTCTCTGTTTGTTCGTCTATTTTGACAAAGGGTATTTACCCGAAATATTAATAAATTGTGTTGTACCCGTCTTTTCTAAGCGTGTTTCTTTCTCCGTTAGGTACTTCTGTGCATTTTACACGCTTTTAGTCACCTTTTGGGTCCTGATTAGCCATTTTGAAGAATAAGGTAGAATGGCGCATGCCCACAAAGCCTCTTCTGTGAGCTTGCTTGCATGTTCCACTGACCCTTTCCACAATACGTTCGCAAATATCATACAAAAATAAACGAAGGACTGAGAACATCGCGCTAGCTCACACGTAAAACACTGACGTGCTCGTGATTTGCGTCAATTTTAGGAACATTGTATAAAACACTGACGCGTTTCGTGCTTTTACGTCACCGTCTGATTCTTCTGATGAAATCGAGGAGTATTACTTCTGACATTTTTTCCACATTGAATTTTTATTTTCGAAATGTTGAAGAGTTACAAACCTGGCTAACGAACTCATCCAATGTCTTTCTACACTTGAAACTAGCCATATCCAAAATTTCAAGTGCATATAATCAAAATTGCGGACTCTAGTCTGGGTCAACCGACTTTCTATAAACGGTCTTTTATGTCTTCAATGAGACATCCAATTACAATATAATAATAATAATAATAATAATAATAATAATAATAATACCGTTATTATATAGGCGCTTTTTCTCAATTTTTGGGCGAATCGACTCAAAGCGCCGCGAACTGAAAGCCAACACGCACACTCACGTAACAGATACAGATTTACGCCATTTAAGACAACTTGAACACAGTACAAGACAGACGAAGGGCCAGTTCAGCTACTGAAGTTACAGAGATTTTTGATCGCTTGTATTTGAAATTCTCTTAAAGTGGCCTGAAACCGGTACCAAAGTGTGGGTGGGGGGGGGGGGGGGGAGTACTCGGAGGACAAAACCCCGACGGTCCGCCCGAATTAACTCGGAGGCTCTCTTAGCCACCCACTTAATAAAGTATTTTGCCAAATTTCAAGTTTGTGCTTACATTAATATCGGAGATTCTCGTGTTTACATGCATACATACATACATACGCGCATACGGCGCTTCGCGCCAAAACGACGTTCAACAGCAATAGAGTGGCTAGACGTGACGTCATTTGTATCTGGTTACTTCTTTGCCAGACCGTGAGCCCCGCCCGCCTGTTATGTTCTTTGCATTCTACGGAGCGCGCTCCGACCAGCCCCATCCTAAAGTCTATCGACATGTTTCACTTTATTTGGGTCTGAAGACAAATTGAAACATTACTACTGGATATTTTTGCTTGTACTGTGACATCATGTTACTATATTGTGTTATTGTATTGAATGAATGTGGTGTAATAAAGATACAAAATACACAAGTTTTTTATTTTTTTTTTTAGCAAAAGGTGTCTTTGCATGACCGATATCATCGCCTGTGGTCGTTACGATCCAGACGGACGCCATTTCCTCTTCTCACTACACCGTCACTTTCTTTTTCTTTGAAGCAATTCACAGTTTGATTGATTGATTGTACATTGCTTAACGTCCCGACAGCAACAAGGCTTTCTCAGGACGTGCCTGCACTGCTTGTGAAAAAAATACTAAACAGAACATTGAATGTATGTCGCCAGCCGGTCAAATACATTAAATAAACCTAACACATGGGGCCTAAATAAAGTTAAGACCATTTAGCAACACACATCCAATATCAAGAGCTACAGGCAGTGCAGACAGTAGGGAGAATTTTAAAAAGGCAAATACAGGTGAATGGACAAAGGGTAGACAGAAACACATGCCCCAGAATAGAGAGAAAAACCCACCCTGTGGGGCTGACCAGGGTGACCCTGGGAACTAAAAAATACCTAACCCCACCCAAGTCCCCCAGGGCAGACCCGGGTGGGGGTAATTCACAGTTTGAATTTTACAATAATATTCTTTAAACTAAATATAAAATACACTGATATAGTTGTGGGGGGCAAATAGGCACTGACAAGAAGAGCTTCAACAAGGCGACTCTGTGCACGTATTGAAGGTTTACTGCACCAACTTCAGAAACGAAAAGCCATAGTCACGTGAGAAACGAAAAGCCATAGTCACGTGAGAAACGAAAAGCCATAGTCACGTGAAAAACGAAAAGCCGTAGTCGCGTGAGAAACGAAAAGCCATAGTCACGTGAGAAACGAAAAGCCATAGTCACGTGAGAAACGAAAAGCCATAGTCACGTGAGAGACGAAAAGCCATAGTCACGTGAGAAACGAAAAGCCATAGTCACGTGAGAAACGAAAAGCCATAGTAGTGTGGTTTACTCTTTACAGCATTTCAAGTATTCCTGAGATACTTCAGCAGATGGGTTTTAAATGTTCTAACCGATGGCGCTGCTCTAATATCTGCCGGAAGAGAATTCCATAATTTGGCCCCAGAATAGGACAACGATGACTTGTAAATATCCAAGCGGGGCAATGGTACTAGCATATTGTTTTCTGGTGTTCGGCTGGACCTATGGGCAAAACAGAATAAATTTGTGAGATAAGTAGGAGATTCTGAGAGGGTGATTTGCGCATGAATACCAGTTTATTATAAATAAAAAGTTAAAAAGAGGTAAGACAGCTAGCAACTTGAATTTGTCATCGGTACTAGTGCTTTCTGAGGGTCTGTCAACAACTAGTTTAATGACCCTTCTGTGGAGTTGGGTCTTTTAAAGTTAGCATCACTACTCCCGTCCCAGATAGTCGAGGCATAATCCAAATGTGGCTGAATATGAGCACAATAGAAAATTTTTCGGGTGGATTCGTCAGTGAAAATTTTCAGTTTAGAAAGTAGGTATAAATTTTTAGATATTGTTTTACAAACATTTGCAATATGATTCTGCCAGCACAGCTTGTCGTCTGTGGTGATTCCAAGCACGCGCTGCTCCCTGACTTGCTCAACAGACTGGCCATTAAATGCGAGTTTTAAGTGGAGGGGGGTTCAGCTGGTGTTTTTGTCTAGTTGTAATCAGCATACATTTAGTTTTGGAAGGATTCGGTACCATGGAATTATTTTGACACCATCGTTGAAACATCATTCAAACTACTCTGAAGAGATCTAATTATACAATATATATCTGATGATGAAACGTCAAGAGTTCCGTCGTCTGTAAAGAGACTGCAGGTTACACTGGGGTTAGATATATGTAGTGGAAAGATCGTTGATATAGACAGAAAACAATAATGGACCAAGGATAGATCCTTGTGGTACTCCTTGCGCTATCACTCCCTCACGTGAGTTTGTGCCATTCACATGGACATATTGTGTGCGCTCGTGCATGTATGACGTAAGGAACGCAAGGGTGCCAGCACTTAACTGATAGACAGCAAACTTCTGAATTAGTAAAACTCTTATGATTAACGAGGTCAAAGGCTTTCGAGAGGTCCAAAAAGACAGCCCCACTCATTTGACCGCTATTCATCGCGGTCAGCCATCTTGCAACTAAATGTGTTGGTGATGTGTGACAAGAGTGCTTTAAACTAAAGCCTGATTGCAGTGAATAAATGAGTTTGTGTTTTTCGAGATAATGCTGCAAATGCTCGTGGATGTGCCTTTTAATCGGTTTAGACAAAGTTGATAGCAGGGAAATAGGTCTAAACTTGTTTGGGTCAGTGAGGTCTTTTGTTTTAGGTAATGGTATCACCTTTGCTGTCTTGAAGCTGGAAGGAAATTTACCTTGCTGTATGCAAAGGTTGTAAACGTACGTTAACGAATCTATGATATACGTCAGAGCCAGTTTGAGAACAGTGCTGCTAATACCATCATGGCCAGACGTACGTTTATTTTTTAATGCCTTGATGGATTTTCCCGCCATGAACCGTTAATAATGGAATATGAAATGATGTATCGGGAGACGAAAACCTTTTTGTCATTACAGAACCTTCTCAGTTGTTCTGACAGTGTACTGGCGGCAGAAAGAAAATGATGATTAAATATATCAGCTGGGATGTTTGTACACCGAGCCGCAGTAATTTTGGACCTCGTGACCGTGAAAGCGAGAGAGAGAAAGAGAGAGCCGGAGAGAGAGAGAGAGAGAGAGAGAGAGAGAGAGAGAGAGAGAGAGAGAGAGAGAGAGAGAGAGAGAGAGAGAGAGAGAGAGAGAGAGAGAGAGAGAGATGAAATGAAACTTTATTTCTCAAAGATAAATGATTAGGTACGCAGACCTTTTTTTCAATCCGGCATGTCTTTGCACACGCACTCACACAACACTCATACGCGCGTGCCGGAAACTGAACCTAGTAAAAATGGAAAGGCAAAACGTGATCATCAAAAGGACTAATTTAGCAGTCACACACACACACACACACACACACACACACACACACACACACACACACACACACACACACTGAGAACCTGATTTAAACATGAACGTTAAAAACTTAGTTTGAACAGCAACAACAAACTCGACAATGCAACTCGAGGCGCTCGAGTCATGCCGACCGCACTGACCGAACTACGGGCTCGTTTCTTTCAGCTGCCGAAATAAGCGGGCCGTGAATGTGGACTAGGAAGGAGCCCCAGTAATGTCGATAGGCAACAAATTCCATAGTTTGACTCCTGAGTAAGACAAACTAGTTTTTAACATATCGAGGCGCGGTCCTGGTATGGATAGATTGTTCCTCGTCCTATTATAAGGCGTATGAGCAGGGCTAAATAGATCTGTTAGATAACTAGGCGTTTTAGAGTGGTAGATTTTAAACACAAGTACCCTTTATTGCACATGGCGTGCTCCAAACATCTCCAAGAGGCATAGATCCTCATGCGCCCTCCGGGCGCATGAGGATCTATGCCTCCTGGACATGTGATGCGCGCATGTTTGCGCGCGCGCGCGCGCGAGAGAGAGAGAGAGAGAGAGAGAGAGAGAGAGATTTGCGTCATATTTAGAGTATTCAGTGTGTCAATGTCTGCGTGGTGACGGAGTTGCTTCTTTTACGTCACGGCCACTGTCTGACTTTCTCCAAAAGTCAAAAGATTTTTTACTGTTTTAATTTTTTTTTCTGAAATAATTAATTTTTACTGAAGAAGTTGAAAGGGCACAAAGCTGGCTAACGAACTCATCCAATGTCGTTCTCCAAACTAGCTATACTGATCGGGTCAACTTTATACTCTTCTGAAAGCGCGACGATGTGTGTGTGTGCGTGTTAGTGCGTACATGCGCGCGCTCTCCAAAC
The DNA here is from genome assembly GCA_036245525.1 of Semisulcospira habei. Classification (NCBI taxonomy): domain Eukaryota; kingdom Metazoa; phylum Mollusca; class Gastropoda; family Semisulcospiridae; genus Semisulcospira; species Semisulcospira habei. The sequence continues at coordinate 836,047 of BTPG01000008.1, read as the reverse complement.
ATCTCCAAGAGACAGAGATCCTCATGCGTTCTCCGGGCGCATGAGGATCTATGTCTCTTGGAGATGCGCGCATGTCTGTGTATAAGAGAGAGAGAGAGAGAGAGAGAGAGAGAGAGAGAGAGAGAGATGATGATGATGATGATGAAACTTTATTTTTCAACGGTAAAAAGTTTTGACAGAAAACAAATCGTCATTTTACAAACTTGCCGATGCTAACATCTACAGCATAAAAAAGGGGAAACTATTATATATATATATATATATATATATATATATATATATATATATATATATATATATATATATATATATATATATATATATATAATTTTTCAATAAATTCTGAGAATGCTGTGCTAATGCCATGGAAATCCAGGCTGGTAAGCTTGCATTGTGTCATCAGGACATCAGCTGTCCTTTTGTGACTGCATCGCTTACTAGATCTTTTGAGCCTTCCACTGAACACCTACTACATAAAGTAATAGGGACTACCCCCAGGCGCCCCGCAACCCGCTGGAGAATATCCAGTCCTCCCCCCCGAGAGGGGAGGCTAGTGCATGAATATTCCCAAACAGATCTTGGACCTGCTGGATAGATTTAAGATTTTGCCGCCTACGACCGGTTTTGACCCAAGGTGGGTCTCATCAGGTAGGCATACGGCGTAACCTGAAATTGCAAACACAACGCATATACTAGAAGCCGCCTCCAGAATTTGACTGGTAGCAACCACTAGGCCAGCGTGGATTGCATCCCTAAAGCTTTATGGTGTGTTGCAGTGGAAGAAGACTGACTAATTTTGAAAAGGCAACACCTAGGCAATTTTGTGGTACAATTATTCATTACTTATAACAAAGGCGTCGCCCAAGCCAAAAAATGCACTCAATCAGAGTAGCTCCAAGGGACATAATTTTTCAATAAATTCTGAGAATGCTGTGCTAATGCCATGGAAATCCAGGCTGGTAAGCTTGCATTGTGTCATCAGGACATCAGCTGTCCTTTTGTGACTGCATCGCTTACTAGATCTTTTGAGCCTTCCACTGAACACCTACTACATAAAGTAATAGGGACTACCCCCAGGCGCCCCGCAACCCGCTGGAGAATATCCAGTCCTCCCCCCCCCCGAGAGGGGAGGCTAGTGCATGAATATTCCCAAACAGATCTTGGACCTGCTGGATAGATTTAAGATTTTGCCGCCTACGACCGGTTTCGACCCAAGGTGGGTCTCATCAGCCTGGATTTCCATGGCATTAGCACAGCATTCTCAGTATTGAAAAATTATGTCCCTTGGAGCTACTCTGATTGAGTGCATTTTTTGGCTTGGGCGACGCCTTTGTTATAAGTGTAACCGGGTTAGGTTATCAGATGATAATCAGGTCGAGAAATGAGGGAGGCAACAACGTCGAAGACAGGGGTCGCTGTGACATGTCTTTATTGCGGTGCAGAAACTGAAGAAACTGAAGAAACTGAAGAAACAGCGCCTACAAATAAAACAATGGCGCAACATTAGAAATTGATAACTCCCATATATAACATCCAAAAAAAAATATCTAAAATCAACCATGGCATTATATCAAAAGTCTATCTATACCAAGCAATATCATCTTAAATGTCAAAGTAAACTAATGTGTCAATCTGCGATTCTGGACCGACAACTCTAGGTTGCCAAATGCAGTCACAGACCAGCACGAACAGTGGAGGGGGCAGAAAAGAGGAAGAGCATAGACATGTCATAAGCATGACAAAAGTTCATAGAAATAATATAATTGCCTCTATTTGGCATTGCTGTCCGTTGGCTTCTAAAAGAATCTAAGTACTTATAGAATGTCCTTAAGTCAAAAAACCGCTTCCACAGGCCTAGGGCAAAATGAGTGGGAAACTGCTCCCCTTATCAACGATGTCAACAGTGTGTAAAGGGAAAATTTGTAAAGTACCTATTCCTCTCACTAAACGCTGAAGAATGTAAAGGGGTAACTTATTTAGAGCAGGGGCAGGTCCCGCTGATAAAAAACACAATTAAAAGGAAGAGGGGAGTGTGGGGGAGTGACTTCCAAATGTAAACAAGCCAACCGGAAGCAGACGCCAAGCAGAAACAAAATGGCTGCGCATACTAAATATAAGTGTGACGTCACGCTACCAGCGTCCCAGCCCATGTGGTACGCACTATTCAGCTAAAAGTAAAAGCTATGCATGTCAAGGTGAGGAAAATAGGAGGGACATGAAAGCCTACATGATCAATCCTACACATCAAATTAACGCTATAGTATAATCATAAAAGCAACGTGAGGAGGATAGCAAGGAACATGAAAGCCTAATCAAAACAATCTCTGTCAGACAAGGCAACATTTCCTACAACGATGCCAAAATAATTTAGCATCACTGGAGCAAATGGCAATAACTTTCATTGTACAAGAAAAGCTATCCAAAGGCAGAAGCATTAAATCAGAGTACACATTACCTTTATGCTGTTTTGCCCCAGAATAATTTTGTCACAAAATTCCGATCTCCATCGGAAGACAAATGCTACAGTACGAGAAGCGACAAAACTAGAAATCACTGAAATCCACTATCGCAACAAAGTTACACAAAGTTCCAGCTGCCAAAAATGGCTACAAAGTTGCCGTGAAGGCACTCTCAACAATTACATCTTCAGCAGCTTACTCCTAACTCTAGGGCAAAACTTGCATCAAGGCACTGATATAAATCAGGCATCATTTCATCAATCAACAAAGTTGAAGACCAAAAATACAACAATATATAAGAGCTACTTACAGAGCTAAGAGGGAGTCGACATTGTAGTTCTTCCTAGTTGTATCGTCGTAGCGGCGCGAGTGATCTGTGGCAACCGGCTGAGTAGTACTGACCGCAAGTGCGCTATGCTATGCTATTTTAGAAAGGGATCGGGACTTCCAGCTTTCGCTGATTTCGTCCAGGGGGGGGGGGGGGGTGGGACGGGGGATGGGGGGGAGGGGGTTTATTTTGACTGTTGTTGATGTACGCGCATCGCTTTATTCTATTCTTCATCATGCCTGTCCGCGCCTTGGGCGTTTGGGTCGTTGGGGAGAGCCCGTGCTCCAGTGGGTGTCCGGGTCCCGGTCTCGCTGGGTCGGTGGTGTTGTCTGCCTTCTCTCTCCTTCCTTGTTTGTTTATATGTACTTAACTAGGGGGTGCTCGTTGAGCAGGTGTATTGTGAGTTTGGTGGTGGTGGACCATGTTGTAGGGTCAGGGTTTATGAGGCCTTCTAACGTGAGGGGCGTGTTCAGTCTTTCTGCTATTGTGGCTCTGGTTTCTTCTATATTTTGGCAGTCTAATAGTACGTTCTCCGTAGTGAGTATGTGGCCGCATTTGCTATGCTATTTTAAATGGATAGAAACTTCCAGCTCTCGCTGATTTCGTCCAGGGGGGGGGGGGGGGGGGCGGGGATGGGTGGGGGGATGGGGTCTATATTTTGCCTGTTTGTCGCTGATGTTCGCGCATCGCTTTTTCGTTCGGCCTCTCATCATGGCTGTCCGCACTACACAAGGCCGGTTCGTTGCGGTAAGAGCCTGAGTTCCCGTGGGGGTCCGGATTCCCGTCTTCCTGGCCAGTGGTGTAGGTTCCTTTTCCTCCTTTTGGTAGTCAGTCTTTTTTTTTTGTTTAATTATTATTATTTTATTTTTTATTTTCGCCAGTTGTTGTCCTCTTTTTTGTTTGAGGGGGGGTTGGTTTTTACTAACCCCCTATAAGTGTTTCTGCAAGTGCGCTACGGAAGGGGCTTTATATACAGCAGGCGCGGGTCGCAAAGAAAGCACCACTCGCATGCTCCCAGAATTTGGTGCTTTTGGAGCCGGGAAGCTGAAATTTGTGCTAAAGTGGACTAGGTTCTCTTACCATAGCTCTGATACTACTGAACCTAGAAGCTTGCGGTTTGTTGCTAACGAAAGATCCGCAATTGTAGTTTCACTAGTATCAGACATTGATTTGTTTAAAGATGGCTAAAATTAATTATGAATTTTTAAACGACTTTTCTCCTTCGACCTGGTCGGTGTAAAAGATGCAAACTCCCAAAATAAAGTTTAACCCAAAATCAATTGGACTAGAAATAGATTACAAAATGAAAGAGACTATCATGCTGGATCTTATGGATCTTGGTTTAAAACAATCGGTACAGGCATTGAGGAGATATTCAACTTAGAATGCCTCATTAGAAACACAAGCTATCATCGCCATTGTAGGCACCGGATGCTAGAACAAAAGCCACGAGGCGGCTGACGCGGTTGCGTCCCCTGAATAGACACTGAATACCTAGTGGTCTAGAAGTAAGCCAGAGGGGTCGGACTAACGCAGGCCTCAATGATAGCAATACCTTGCGAGACCTTACATTGAAGGAAAAAAACACTGAATAATAACACACACCACTTTTGCAAACAAAGTCGTGATGCAACCAACAAAATTACATCAGATGGGTTATGAGAGCCGGGTGTACCCGGTCACATCAGTAATGAATAATTGTACCACAAAATTGCCTAGGTGTTGCCTTTTCAAAATTAGTCAGTCTTCTTCCACTGCAACACACCATAAAGCTTTAGGGATGCAATCCACGCTGGCCTAGTGGTTGCTACCAGTCAAATTCTGGAGGCGGCTTCTAGTATATGCGTTGTGTTTGCAATTTCAGGTTACGCCGTATGCCTACCTGATGAGACCCACCTTGGGTCGAAACCGGTCGTAGGCGGCAAAATCTTAAATCTATCCAGCAGGTCCAAGATCTGTTTGGGAATATTCATGCACTAGCCTCCCCTCTCGGGGGGAGGACTGGATATTCTCCAGCGGGTTGCGGGGCGCCTGGGGGTAGTCCCTATTACTTTATGTAGTAGGTGTTCAGTGGAAGGCTCAAAAGATCTAGTAAGCGATGCAGTCACAAAAGGACAGCTGATGTCCTGATGACACAATGCAAGCTTACCAGCCTGGATTTCCATGGCATTAGCACAGCATTCTCAGAATTTATTGAAAAATTATGTCCCTTGGAGCTACTCTGATTGAGTGCATTTTTTGGCTTGGGCGACGCCTTTGTTATAAGTAATGAATAATTGTACCACAAAATTGCCTAGGTGTTGCCTTTTCAAAATTAGTCAGTCTTCTTCCACTGCAGCACACCATAAAGCTTTAGGGATGCAATCCACGCTGGCCTAGTGGTTGCTACCAGTCAAATTCTGGAGGCGGCTTCTAGTATATGCGTTGTGTTTGCAATTTCAGGTTACATTCCGCTCAGCGCAGCCGAACAGAGCAGACCAGTGGACCAAGCTCCAGAGTGCAGTGAAGCGAATCGAACAGTGTACAGTGTAGCATAGAGTTGACTGGTGGCAGAGCTGTTAGCAGCCCCGACCACCAAGCTTCTTTACTAGAATAGGCAGTGTTCTCTTCCCAAGGATAGATAGGAAGTGGTAGAATAGCGAGGAGGCTACAGGGATCCTTAGCCCGTTAGGGTGGTGGTCTCTGGCCTCGGCCCAAAACTTAGATTAGATTCAAACAGGCGGGCCACAAAAAAAGGTGCCTCACCCCATCACAGAGGATGCCAAGCAAGTAAAACTGCGAAAGGTTCGAACGAAGGTAGGTCCCAGTGAGGGCCCATTTCTCGTTAGTTTCTTAACAAAACTTTAGTTGACTAAAGGGGTAAACCACCCCACAGAAGAAGAGATACCGCTGGTTAGAAAACAGCGCATACGCTCGGGCCTCCCAAGCATACAGTACTCGAAAAAGCATACGTTAGCTTAGCCCATATATACGCTTAGGTCATACTTACGCCTAGCTTATACTTATGCTTAGATTATAATTACGCTTAGCTTATACATACGCCTAGTAAACGTTAACCGTTTAGCTTACGCTTAAAACTGATCTTGAGCTTACATATAGACCTACGATCACGCTCAAGAACTGGCCCGAGTGCAGCCTCGGCCAGATTCAAATTTGAAATCCAAGATGGCAGCGGATGACCACGCGGGACAAAGCCAAAATGGCGCCAAAAAAGCAAACAAAGAAACAACCGGCCAGCCTCGCCCAGACAAAGAATCCAACAGTCAGGGGGAAAAGCCGCTGACCCGCTCAGCCGCAGCTAGAGCGCGCACTGAAGAGAACAACAGCAACCATGTGGAAAGGGAAGAAACCCCACCAAAACAAAATGAAAACACCAACGAAAACGGAAACGAAAATACCAATGAAGATGACAATGAGGGTAAGGACTCCGACTCTGAGGTAGAGGACGAGCAAGCGTTCACGGAAGTGAAACCCCGCCGACAACAGAAGCGATTCCCACCGAACCGAGTAAAGAAATTCTTTGCATTTCCTATCCTAATCACACCTCAAGACAACGCACCAGAACTCTACAACATGGGCATCCGGAAGCTGAACGAGGTGTTATCAGACACATTTGGGCCACCGATCGATACCCGCCGAATTTTCCACGGCAAGAGAATTATAATGGCATGCGCAACGCGAGACATACAAGAAAGCGCCATAACCAAAACCCTGATCGGTCCAGTCAAAGTGAGCTGCTCGATACCAAACCACCATAAAACCGACAGCCCACCAACTAAAGCCTTGGGGGTCATTAAACCAATTCCCCTCGAGGACGAAATCCCATATATCGAGACGGAAATCCGGAAAACTCACCCCCAAGCCAGAATCCTAAAGCGCCTGACCAACAGAGAAGGGCAGGCCAGCCAAGCCATCCTGGTGCAATTCCCAGGAGAGGCCCTCCCGAAAACCATCAAACTAGGTGGCGAAATAATACACATTGACAGGTACAAAGGAAAGGCACTGATGTGCCGAAACTGCCAGAGATATGGGCACCCTACAAAGGCATGCAAAAGGGACACCAAATGCGCCAAATGCGGGGATAAACACCGAACCGCGGAGTGCCCCATAACGGAACGTAGAAAGTTGACCTGCGCAAACTGCGGCGACAAAGGTCATAGCGCGACATACGGAGGGTGCAAACTACAGAAAGCACACAACAAAGCGACCCGAGTCGCCAGCCTGGGGTTAAAAACCTACGCCCAGGCACTAAACGAAAGCTGGCCTCAGGCCCCCAGGACTCAAAACCACGGCGAAGAAGGAAGACACGCCAGACCACTAAACAATAGTCAAGCAGAACCAGTCATCCAAGAGACCCACCAAAGGGAAGAGCGAGTCAGGGTCCGAGACGAACCCACACTCCACCCACCCCCCGACAATCATCCGACTACAAACGCCCCACACAGCGACACACACTTAGTCGCTAGTCAGAGAGCAGACCGTCACCAACACACACCCCAGAACAACCCGAACAACACAAACAGCCAACGGAACAAGGTTCCACAAAGAGGACACTCCCCTCCGACCAGGGAGGGAGGAAGGGCACCCGGACCGGCCGAGGACCAGGCGCGCATAGAGGCTCCAACTGCCGCCCCCACACCCATCGAATGGACAAGCCTATCCCCACATTATCGGACAAAAGAAAGCGGCGAAACACCGGCCGATCTGGGGCAGCAGTTCTTCTACCAGTATGTTATCTCCTTGGTCGCTTGGGGTAACACAGTCACAGCATCTATGCGAAGAAGCGGTAATACGAAAGCATTAGAGCAATTCGTACCACTGCTCACCGGTCTACTTCAAAACATCCAATTCTAGGAAGATGGCAGGCCTACACATCCTTCAATGGAACTGCAGGTTCCTCTACTCCAAACTAGACGAGCTCAGAAACTGGTTAACCCCCAACCCTCCGGAAATCCTCGCCCTCCAGGAGACGGGTTTCCGGGATAAACCCCCCCAAATAAAGGGGTAAAAATACCCACCTATTTATAAAAATAGGGCAGACAAAAAAGGAGGAGGCGTAGCCATCTACACCAAAACAGATCTAGCAATCACAGAAATTACCCACACCCTAAACCCACAAATAGAGGCCATAATAGGAGAAATAACCACATCAACCAACCGCAAACTAAAAATAGTAAATGTCTACATCCCCAACGAGAGAGCTTATAGCCAAATACCAATAGAAGACCTCAGAGAACTGCTACTAGCAGGGGACATAGTGGTCGGAGACTTTAACGCCAAAAGCCCCCAATGGGACGAAAACCAAACAACAGCAGATACAGCGGGTAAAAAGCTAGAACAAGCCATAAATGAAACCCAAAGATGTATACTAAATACGGGGGAACCCACCCATATGTTCGCCCAAGGTAACGCAGATACCATGAACACACTCGACATAGCAGTAGCCACCAACACCATCGCCATTAAGGCACAGTGGCAAGTGAACAACGATAACCTAGGGAGCGACCACTTCCCCACCCTGATAACTATCAATGATAGAGACGAACCCCCGCCAACACAACATCCCGGGGCCCCACAAAAAAATCAACACCTCACGAGCAGACTGGGAAAAGTACCACGAACTAACCAGGTTCACCTCAAACTGGGACGATAAACACAACATAGAAGATAAAACGGCCCACATCACAGACCACATTATCAGATCAATCAAGGAGTGCACCCCCACCGGATCGGATAATGGGAGACCAGGTAAATCCTGGTGGAATAAGGCCTGCGATCGAGAAGTAAAAATAGGAAAAGGAAGCTCCAAATCTGGAAAAAAACACAAAACGCCCGAAAATAGAATAGAATACAAACGTGCCAAAAGCCATAGCAGACCGAATGGTAAAAGAAGCCAAAAAAGAAGACTGGCATGCCTTCACAGAATCAATCAACACCAAAACTAGGATTAACGAAAGCTGGGATAAAATCAAAGCCATCAACAACGGCCCAAGAACCAGCATGCCATCGTTAAAAATAGAAAACAGGGTATACGCCACCGATCAGGACAAAGCAGACCTGCTAGCCCACACATTTAGCCAAGCCAGCTCAAATGACAACCTAACCCCGGAATTCCGGGACCTCAAACCCCACCTAAGCACATGTTTCGAACAACCAACACAGAAAAACAACTACGAGCTAGATAACGAAATAACTCTCCTAGAATTAAACCAAGCCCTACGAACCACCGGAAAGGGCAAAGCCCCCGGCATAGATTTAATTACATACGAAATGATCCAAAGAAGCCACCCCTCCATGAAAAAAGCCATAACCGCCCTCTTTAACGCCATCTACTCCAAAGGGATATTCCCCACACAATGGAAGAAAGCAGTAGTCTTTCCCCTCCCCAAACCAGGAAAACCAACACACCAACCAGATAGCTATAGGCCCATCGCACTAACATCTCAACTGGGTAAAACGTTGGAAAAAATACTCAAATACCGACTCATGTCCTACTGCGACAAACACCATATCCTACCACCCCAGCAAAGCGGATTCAGGAAAAAGCGCAGCACACTCGATCACCTAACCACCCTACAACAAGAAATCCTAAATACCCACAAAGAGAGAGGAACAGAACTCATAGGAATTTTCTTAGATATAGAAAAAGCTTACGACATGGTTTGGCACGGTAAACTACTTAGTAGATTGGGCGACCTAGGAATATCCAACAAAATGTACAACCTGGTGAAATCCTTCCTGGCCGACCGGCGAATAACAGTTAAAATAGGCAATGCGTTATCAAGGGAGCACACCCTAGAAAACGGAGTACCACAAGGATCGGTGCTCAGCCCCCTCCTATTCACACTCCTACTCACAGGCCTACAACACGTTGTCAGGCACAACAAAATAATGCAATTCGCAGACGACACCTCACTAATAGGGAAAATTAAGAGTAGACAAAGAAATTTCAACTGGGAACTAGTAGGATTCCAAGAATTCCAACAAGATCTGACAAGAATAGAAAATTGGCTAGTAAGAGCAGGCCTAAAAATTTCCCCCCATAAAACCCAAGCAATCATCTTCAGAACAAACCGCAGCTACAAATACCAAATAAGAGCCCCCACCCCCAAATTACAAATTGGTAAGATAGACCTAGAATACTGCCAAAGAATCAAGTTCTTAGGAGTGATATTTACAACCAGCAACAACTGGACACCCTACATAGACCAAATATGCCAGTCGGCCAGGAAAGGAATAAACCTAATGCACAAAGTCAGCGGAGCAGACTGGGGCACCGACCCCAAGTCACTCCTAAACCTCTACCACGCCTTTGTAATGTCCAGGCTACTCTACGCAGCCCCACTCCTTACCAACCTAAACAAAACCCAAACCAAAAAATTGATGTCAGTACAAGCAGACGCCCTGAAGGTGGTCATGGGGGTCCCCAGACACACCCCCAACCTGCTTGTGCTGGCAGAATGTGGTCAAAAGCCCATAACACTAATAATAAAGGAAAGGACAGCTAACCATTACTACAAAACGATATGCATGCCGGAAGACCACCCGGCCAAGCTCACGCTCACCTCCAACCACAAGCCCATAAATCAACCCACCCAAACACCACAAATAAAAACCGAAGTCCAAAAGTTAGAAGACGTGATAAACCTCAAATTACCAAATAGAACGCCAAATCCACAAATAACAACGCCTCCATGGAAACTCCCACAAATAGAGGTAGACCTGGACCTCACAAAATATCAGAAAGCAACAGACGGGCCCAAAATGAAGACGGAGTTCGATATTAAAAGAACTACTACATACAAAAACTACACAATCATCTACACAGACGGGTCCCATGACCCAACCAGCCACGCAACCGGACTAGGTATCCACGTCCCCAACAAATCGGATCGGGCTATAAAATTACCGGACCACACATCAGTTTTCACAGCAGAACTCACGGCCATCCTGGGAGCCATCAAAGTAATAAGAGCCGACCTTCAGGAAGCTAAACACTTACTCATAGTGACGGACTCCTTATCGGCAATACAAGCGATTCAGAACCTAGACTCGTTCAGAGAAGATCTAACATACCTGGTCAGACTAAGAGCAGCCGAACTCTCAGAACGCGGCCAAACAGTCAAATTTATGTGGGTCCCCTCCCATGTGGGAATCCCAGGCAACGAACGAGCAGACAGGGTAGCGAAGAAAGGCCTCGACCAAGAATCGACCTTCTTCAACCTACCACTTTCAGCAAATGAACGGTCAAATGCTCTCCGGCCCGCCTTCCAAAAACTATGGGAAAAAGAATTCCACCAGAACAAAAAAGGAAGACGCAAAAATCTCACGAGGGTACTGAACAATACACCCACCCTCCTAATAGGTAAGAGGAGAGACCAGTCACGACTAACAAGGTCTCCGATTAGGGGGCGAGAGATACCTAGTCCACCCCAACCCAATAATGTGCACATGCGGCCACCTACTCACGACGGAACACATACTGTTAGACTGCCCGAGCATAGCCCAAACCAGAACCCTAGTAGCAGATAAACTCAACGCACCTCTCACCGTAGAAGGCCTACTAAACCCCGACCCTAAAACATGGTCCACCACCACCAAATACACAATACACCTGCTTAATAAGCACCCACTAATCCGATACATCTAACCAAACTACAGACATGACGAGAGGTAGATCAAAAGCGATGCGTGGACATCAGCGACAACCAGTCAGAACATAACTCCCCCCCCCCCCCCTCAACCCCCGGCCCACCCCCCCTGGACGAAATCAGCGAGAGCTGGAAGTCCGTATCCTTTAAAAATAGCATAGCATAGCATTTCAGGTTACGCCGTATGCCTACCTGATGAGACCCACCTTGGGTCGAAACCGGTCGTAGGCGGCAAAATCTTAAATCTATCCAGCAGGTCCAAGATCTGTTTGGGAATATTCATGCACTAGCCTCCCCTCTCGGGGGGAGGACTGGATATTCTCCAGCGGGTTGCGGGGCGCCTGGGGGTAGTCCCTATTACCTTATGTAGTAGGTGTTCAGTGGAAGGCTCAAAAGATCTAGTAAGCGATGCAGTCACAAAAGGACAGCTGATGTCCTGATGACACAATGCAAGCTTACCAGCCTGGATTTCCATGGCATTAGCACAGCATTCTCAGAATTTATTGAAAAATTATGTCCCTTGGAGCTACTCTGATTGAGTGCATTTTTTGGCTTGGGCGACGCCTTTGTTATAAGTAATGAATAATTGTACCACAAAATTGCCTAGGTGTTGCCTTTTCAAAATTAGTCAGTCTTCTTCCACTGCAACACACCATAAAGCTTTAGGGATGCAATCCACGCTGGCCTAGTGGTTGCTACCAGTCAAATTCTGGAGGCGGCTTCTAGTATATGCGTTGTGTTTGCAATTTCAGGTTACGCCGTATGCCTACCTGATGAGACCCAACCCCACCCGGGTCTGCCCTGGGGGACTTGGGTGGGGTTAGGTACTTTTTAGTTCCCAGGGTCACCCTGGTCAGCCCCACAGGGTGAGTTTTTATCTCTATTCTGGGGCATGTGTTTCTGTCTACCCGAGCGGGTCCATTCACCTGTATTTGCCTTTTTAAAACTCGCCCTACTGTCTGCGCTGCCTGTAGCTCTTGATATTGGATGTGTGTTGCTAAATGGTCTTAGCTTTATTTAGGCCCCATGTGTTAGGTTTATTTAATGTATTTGACCGGCTGGCGACATACATTCAATGTTCTGTTTAGTTGTTTTTTTCACAAGCAGTGCAGGCACGTCCTGAGAAAGCCTTGTTGCTGTCGGGACGTTAAGCAATGTACAATCAATGTACAATCAATGATGAGACCCACCTTGGGTCGAAACCGGTCGTAGGCGGCAAAATCTTAAATCTATCCAGCAGGTCCAAGATCTGTTTGGGAATATTCATGCACTAGCCTCCCCTCTCGGGGGGGGGGGGGGGGGGAGGACTGGATATTCTCCAGCGGGTTGCGGGGCGCCTGGGGGTAGTCCCTATTACTTTATGTAGTAGGTGTTCAGTGGAAGGCTCAAAAGATCTAGTAAGCGATGCAGTCACAAAAGGACAGCTGATGTCCTGATGACACAATGCAAGCTTACCAGCCTGGATTTCCATGGCATTAGCACAGCATTCTCAGAATTTATTGAAAAATTATGTCCCTTGGAGCTACTCTGATTGAGTGCATTTTTTGGCTTGGGCGACGCAAATTGCCTAGGTGTTGCCTTTTCAAAATTAGTCAGTCTTCTTCCACTGCAACACACCATAAAGCTTTAGGGATGCAATCCACGCTGGCCTAGTGGTTGCTACCAGTCAAATTCTGGAGGCGGCTTCTAGTATATGCGTTGTGTTTGCAATTTCAGGTTATGCCGTATGCCTACCTGATGAGACCCACCTTGGGTCGAAACCGGTCGTAGGCGGCAAAATCTTAAATCTATCCAGCAGGTCCAAGATCTGTTTGGGAATATTCATGCACTAGCCTCCCCTCTCGGGGGGAGGACTGGATATTCTCCAGCGGGTTGCGGGGCGCCTGGGGGTAGTCCCTATTACTTTATGTAGTAGGTGTTCAGTGGAAGGCTCAAAAGATCTAGTAAGCGATGCAGTCACAAAAGGACAGCTGATGTCCTGATGACACAATGCAAGCTTACCAGCCTGGATTTCCATGGCATTAGCACAGCATTCTCAGAATTTATTGAAAAATTATGTCCCTTGGAGCTACTCTGATTGAGTGCATTTTTTGGCTTGGGCGACGCCTTTGTTATAAGTAATGAATATATATATATAATATATATATATATATATATATATATATATATATATATATATATATATATATATATATATATATATATAGAGAGAGAGAGAGAGAGAGAGAGAGAGAGAGAGAGAGAGAAAACTTTATTTTACAAGGATAAAGATTAGGTCACAGACCTATTGTCAATCTTGTCCTTGCTACACACTACCCAACAAATATAACAGTAACACACACACACACACACACACACACACACACACACACACACACACACAGAGCAATGGCCTAACAGTACAGAAAGATACACATATGCACAGGATATAACTGAGACTACACGGCCGTTACATATTCATATAAATGTACATACGTATCAAATCAATAGTACTAGAAACAAACAAACAAACAAAAATGATATGTGGGAAAAAAATCAGGTTACACATCCACTCCATAATATGTACACACGCAAACACTCATGCGCTCGCGGGCGTATGCACAAACTGACGCGGGGCACCGCTGTTCTGAGAGAGAGAGAGAGAGAGAGAGAGAGAGAGAGAGAGAGAGAGAGAGAGAGAGAGAGAGAGAGAGAGAGAGAGAGAGAGAGAGAGAGAGAGAGAGAGAGAGAGAATTACGTTATATTTAGAGTATTATGTCAATGTCTGCGTGGTGACGGAGTTGCCTCTTTTACGTCACCGCCACTGTCTCACTTATGAAGTCAATGTGTTTCAGTAATTATTTTCTGAAAAGAATTAATTTTTACTAAAGAAGTTGAAAGGATAAAAAGCTGGCTAAGCCGAACTCATCCAATCTCTTTCAGTCTCCAAACTAGCTATATCCCAAATTTCAAGTATGACAAAAATTACGGACTCATAGTCTAATCTGGGCCCGGTCAACCGACTTTCTAAACCGAGTTGTTCATGCAGTGTTTTCGGCAATGAGTAGACATTCAGTTACAATATGCTCGGAGGCTTTCTTAGCCACTCCTTTTAGAAAGTATTTCGCCAAGCGGTTTCAAGCTTTTGTAGTGTACAGAAATGTCAGTCACGTCGGAGATTCTCTTGTTTACATACATACGCACACACATTGACATACTTTACGATGAGGCGCTTCGCGCCAAATGTACGTTCAGCAGCGAGGTTAGCGTAACCGTAGACATGACGTAATTTTTATCTTGTTACTTCAATAGTTGTGAGAGGTTTAGGCGGCCTGCCCGCCTTCGACATCATGGACATGCTATTAAATTCGCCCCACCGCGACCCGTCCGAAAATGTCGGTTTACTACATCATACTAAAGTCAGTCGGTCATCGTGACTAGTCAGTGACCCGCGGAGTCCGTAGTTTTCGTTCTATTTGTGACTTCGGAATTTTGAATATAGCTAGCTTGAGGCATTGGATTAGTTCGTTAGCCCCAGCTTTGTACATTCAAGTTCTAGAGAAGGATCAGACAGGCGGTGATGGGCCTGACGCGGCCAATGACTGAGGCGCCACTGACTGAAACCGCCGGGTGACACATCCCGCCGGGCAGAGGTGTTACCATGCACTGACCGGCTGAGGGTGTTCCTAGTAAAATTGTCGCCGGCACCACTGAGATCAGTCAGTGTCAGTGTTATTAGTACAATGTTTCTGAATTGACATCAACTTCGTCACTGTCAGACTTGCCTACCTGAAAAAACTGTTGTCAGTACTCCAGGCAGTTAAAAACCAGATTATGGCAGTTTTGACCATATTTATTTGTAAACCGGTAAAGATACTACTGCTACTATGCATTTTGCTATAAAAGGCGATGCATTTTTACAACATGCCAGCCATAAATGAGAAAAAAATCATTTTCATGTTCATTTAATTCAATTGCGTTTATATGTAGGCCTACTTTGTGGGTTTTGTTTTCCTCTTTTCTTTGATTTTCGCCCTTTTTTTTTGTTTTTGTTTGTTAATATAATTAGAATGACACTTGCCGACTTGGTCACTTTACTGAAGATCGTTTTTTTTTTTTTTTACAAACAGTCGATTCATGGTGAATAAAATGCTGCTTAAACCAACCTTGTGCTGTCTGACCTGCATCGATGCTGAACCTTTGGGCAGTTTGGCAGCATTTTCAATCTTGGCATGGGCTTTGGAGGAAACATGTCTCTCACAATAATTTTGACCACCATGTTCCACCGTGAAATCTGTTTGGCACAATATGCATCGCATAAAATCCTGATCTTTTGACGATACAGTCAAACAAGGCCACTTTTTATTGTATGCTTTCAAAAAGCTGTGCTTTCGAGCAACTTGCTTGGCAGTTCGTCAGAAGAATGATCAGCATCACGGCCGCTTCGATTCATTTTTGGCTACTATGAATAACTATCAGATTCTATTCTTTCTCACTGGTGTAAATCAAATGGCATCGAAAGCTAAACTATCCAAGGGAAGCAGTCACTTTCATAGCGCACTCCCCCCCCCCCCCCACCTCTTTCCTATCTATTTTGTGTGCTTTGACCAAAATAGACCCATGATCTCTGGTAGATCATGCACAATTCTCTCCCCTGACAGTCCTTTTAACTACTTTACTTTGTAATCTTCCTAAAATATTAGCACTGGCAGTCTCCTTTTTCTTTTCATTTATTACTACAATATCGACAGAAACCCCTTCCCCCCTTTTAGTAGGTTCTCTCTTAGGGTGCATGGAAATTTAGCTCTAAGTGGAGGCATGGAATGTATGCCCATGCAGACACCACAATAAAATGTCTTTATCCAAGGGAAGTAACAACAAACTGAGCGTCTTTTAATAGAAAAAAAAACCCAAAAACGTTGTGACCGTATTTTTAACGACCTGACCAGATGATCGTATTCTCAGGCTAAAATCCGTATGAATACGGCCAACTACCGTATGGTAGGCAAGTCTGCACTGTGTACACGGCGTTAAGGCCGGACTAGCAGATGCCGGGACGTCAACAGTAGTGACGTCATTTTGCTGCTCGCCGTCGGCTAGTTTTTCTTTTCAAAATCCTGTCAATCAGTCAAGAACAAGAACAACGTTTATTGTCGAGGGACCCATTGGGGCCAAAGGACACAGATGGATCGGACTTAACTATCATGTACATTACTTTATATCAGCCACTCTAGTGCAGCCCAAAGAGCGTACTAATCAGTAGACTAGTGGCCACAGATGCCGCCGCCGTTCAACCGTGGCAGCCCAGTCACAGCGGTTCGTCACAGATCAAAATAATCAGTATCCCCCGCGACACTGCAATCTGACGCATTTCTAACCATTTGAAATATCTACGGTCATTCGAGCGTTTGACTGAAACCTGACTCAACGAACACTCCGCGCATGAAGGAACATCGAACGTACGTTCAGTCCTGTCACGGAACGAATCGGACAGACGATTGGCGTGTCACTTGATTCTTTTCAGTCACAGCCTTCCTCTCTTGTTTTGTAACACAGACCTAGCACAACTGTGTGCCCGGAATGTTACGTTCTATTGTGATGGTTTCAATTATGTCCTAAACAAAAGCCGCGTCATTGCTCAACAGGCCATGCGTGGGCTTCCTGCCAGTCTGGTAGGACTGCAGCTGCCACCACTGCCGATACATGACGGAAACAGTGCTCAGAATCCTGCGTATTCCGCAGGTGCTTTCAAGGAAGCGACCAATGAAACGCGGCGTTACAGCTGAGCTCTGTCGTCATTATATTGGGGGCTACGTGGCTCGTAAGGAACATTGGAATCGCTGTGTGTCATTTGTGTGATTTTCTTTGAAAAAATCAGGATCACGAACCGATTAATTTTTAAAACAGAGTATTTTGTCGCGAAGATCAGCACGGGAGTAGTGTTTTTTTTGCTTTTTTGCTTGCTGAATTTGGTTACAATCATTCTCGTTTTCAAGCTTTATCCAGCACAGCTACAAATGGAAGTCAACATCTGAAGGTTCTATGTATTCGGTGACGAAAGAAGATTGATGTCCGTCAGAAAAATTCTGTGTGCTGGATATTGATAGCTGCTGTCCGTATCAAAGTTTCGTGACTATCATGTGATGAGCTGGCTGTAGTGAGGCCGATAACAGCTCATATGGCGGCCATTCCAACGTTTGTCAGGAAGCTAACATGGCGCAGCCAGCATCTCAGTTCCAAGACTTCATAGAGGGAGATATGCCGCCAGTATCACAGGTATAAATTACTAATATTATCAGTCTATAACGTGTTTTTTTCATTACTTGTGAATTTAGGGATAAAACTGCGTTTGAAGTGTGGTGACGGAGCCATTCTTTGACAGATGGTCTGACACCGATTCCAGATGCGTTTCTGGAAGCAGTTCTGGATTCAGTAGTCGGAAGATGGTCCGTCGGCGAGCTTGTGAGAAAATGACCCTGACATAGATCATAAGTGCATAGTGTCAGTTTTTGGCACATATTCAGCGCTAGTGTCTGTATTGTCAGTGCTTTATGTGTAGGGTTATTTCAGATAAGAGCGATCGGAGTTGGTCGAGAGACGAGGTTCTTGTGTATGAAACCGTAGTCTCACTCTCTATCACTAAAACTAGTAAAACCAAGTACAAGTAGAAAAGTAGAACTAGCACAATTTATAAAGAATGGGCAATTAGGCTGTTCATCATAATGAAGTATTAATGTGGCAAACCGTTGTTAGTGGGTATTTTTGTTATGGTCTATCCCACTTTTGTTGAGAAGACAGTAGACATAATTTACTGTGTGCTGTTGTAGAACAGGCTTGTAATGCATTCAAAATAGTTCATGCAGGAACTGCCACACCCCCAAAGCAATGCAGTCCAGAGACCGTTAATTTATACTTAAGAACTGAAGTGCGATGGAGTTGTACATGCATACCCTATCAGCTAAATTAGAATGCACCCACTGGCTACATAGTAACAGTTTCTTGTTCACTCCCTTGAGAACGGACACAGAAAATTCTACCAGTACCACAGTGATACTTAGTGTGCTTTTCATAGCAGGGAAATCCAATCCACGTCCATTTGTATGTCAATGTCAATTGTGACATACCTGTGGCGCATGTGGGAGAGCAGAGTAGAACTAGAAGAAGAAGGAAAAATAATGTTTCATTACGTCATTAGTAATAGTATCGTGTCATGATGGTGATCTGTAACTGACAGGAATCTAATAATGCCAGTTTGCAACAGTGCAAAGCACACTTTCAGGACATAGCTAACCCTCTGTGTCTGTTCTCATTTGAGAGATTATACCCATTCTTATTATAGCTGGTCCCATTACCACTGTAGTAAAATAATAATAATAATACATAGTTCTTGTATAGCGCTGTTCTCCAGAAAAACACTGGACTCACTGCGCATGCACAACAGCACACCCTCTCTCTCAGACACACGCACAATTAAAACACTATTTTAAACCACCCCAACACCTTACATTCACTTCCTGTTGAATCAGAATAAAAGGCAGTCAATAGTACCACTGCTAGTAGTAGTCCAGTTTACAGCAACTTGCAGTGACACTATAGCTGTCCCTTAGCCAGTAGTACTAGTAGTCCAGTTTACAGCAACTTGCAGTGACACTATAGCTGTCCCTTAGGCAGTAGTACTAGTAGTCCAGTTTACAGCAACTTGCAGTGACACTATAGCTGTCCCTTAGCCAGTAGTACTAGTAGTCCAGTTTACAGCAACTTGCAGTGACACTATAGCTGTCCCTTAGCCAGTAGTACTAGTAGTCCAGTTTACAGCAACTTGCAGTGACACTATAGCTGTCCCTTAGCCAGTAGTACTAGTAGTCCAGTTTACAGCAACTTGCACTTTGCAGTGACACTATAGCTGTCCCTTAGCCAGTAGTACTAGTAGTCCAGTTTACAGCAACTTGCAGTGACACTATAGCTGTCCCTTAGCCAGTAGTACTAGTAGTCCAGTTTACAGCAACTTGCAGTGACACTATAGCTGTCCCTTAGCCAGTAGTACTAGTAGTCCAGTTTAACCCATATCATACTGCAGCTAAAAGCTTCAAATTTGTACATTGCCATATATAATGCAAGCTACATTTAGTACTTACAGATAAAAATAGACCAATGGCTTTTGTTCAAGGGTGGTGCCACAGTAGCTATTTTAGTCAAGCTTATTGCACACGCTGGTGTATTCTGAATGATAAGGGTTAAGGCAACTTGCGGTGACACTATACCTGGCCCTTAACTCTGTAGTACCGCAGCCAGTAGTACTAGTGGCTTATTGCACACGCTGGTGTATTCTGAATGATAAGGGTTACTAGGCAACTTGCGGTGACACTATACCTGGCCCTTAACTCTGTAGTACCACAGCCAGTAGTACTAGTCAAGCAGACACACCTAAGTAGTACTGACAATGGACACCATTAATAGGATAAGGAGAGCCAGTGCATTTGATGGCCTCTATTTCTGACTGGTAACTTCAGAAAAGAGCATATTTTTAAGTGCATGCAGTAACAGGTACTGTTGCTGTGTGTACAAACAGGTGGGGGTGAGTGGGGGGGGGGGGGATGCTGCTTCTTGAATATCACATTAACACTGATCAGTTCTGGTATTATTATACACTGGTAGTGGTACTGTTCACAGACCTATTGCCAAAAAGTGTTACTGAATAGCCTCACCTATCTGGTTTGTGAGTGTTACTGAATAGGCAACAAGGGTGTTTGAAAATGAAAAGTGATAGAATTACATGAAAATTCTGTGTTTGACAGTTTGTAGCATTTGCAAATAGTATGTAAAATTGGAATATAGTCTGTTCCTTAGTTTCACTGAGAAATCTCATTTAGAAGTTTATGAGAGTATGTCAGAGGTCAGGTATTACAACACAACAGTGTAAGTTTATTGATCCAAATTGGAAAATGTTTAATTGAACAGTTAAAGGATTAGTAAATGTGAATTTTCAGTTGCAAAACTAAATCATTCAGGTTTTCAGAGTGTCAATGAAAGAGATGAATTGTTGTAATATCTGACATCCGACATGGGTGCTATGTGAAATGCAGCCACATTCTCATTCAAACCAAAGTCTCAGGCATGTGAAAAGAATTAAGAGAGACAACAGCAACATTTCCTATGATCATTTTATTTCAGGTACAAAGAAAGATCAATGCAAATTCAGGAAAACTATTTCCACCTCCGCCGCATCAGTCGGATCAGAAAATACCTCACCACCGAAGCTGCCATCAAACTTGCTGTCTCTCTCATCTTATCTCGCATCGACTACTGCAACTCTCTCCTTTCTGGCCTCCCTCACTCCACCACTTTCACTCTCCAGCGCTGCCAGAATATTGCTGCCCGCCTCGTCCTCAGAAAGAAAAAATCCGACCACATCACTCCCCTGTTCAAAGTCCTTCACTGGCTCCCCATCCCCCAACGCATCCAATACAAGATTCTGTCTCTCGGCTACAAATCCCTTAACAACTACGCTCCTGCCTATCTCTCCAACTTACTTCACCCCTACACTCCATCCCGCTCCCTCCGCTCAGCCTCTGACCTTCTCCGCCTCCATATCCCCCGCACCAAACCCAGCACTTTCGGCCCCCGCTCCTTCTCTGTCTACGGTCCATCCACCTGGAACACTCTCCCACTCTCTCTCCGTCAAACACTCTCTCTGCTCCTTCCAGTCCGCCCTCAAAACTCACCTCTTTGAACAGTTCTAGTGCTATAACATCACCACACTCCCCACCTTAATCTGGCTGTCGTAATGTATTTGTGGTACGTGAGTCATTGTCAAAAGCGTGTGCATGCAAGCGCGAGTTGTGAGTGTGTGCTTAGAGTTATAATTATTATAAGATAAGCACATTATAAATACCGTAATTATTATTATTATTATTAAAATGGATATTATGTTGAACATCATAATTAAACAAACTGAATGCAACATGCCTTGAAGAGAGAGCTTGTCAACAGCAACTACAAACACGCATGACTGCATTTTGTCTGAATCGGTTTTCATGCTACAAAGTAGCGGTTTTCTCCAAACAAGACGTTCCAAAGAGCGGTCTAGACAAAGATGCTGTGCGCACCAAATATCAACTGTCTTTATCGAACGTCATGTTTACAACACATGCAATGTGGCAATGTAACATTGACTAGTTCATTCATTCAGTCCTCTCTGCGCCGTCTGGTGCTTGAGGCGACGGCAAGGGAGCGCCACTTTTGTCTGTCAGCTGCTATTTTGGGTGCTGTTTGCAGAGTAAGGCCTCTGTTCTTGAGCTCTCGCTCCACGGTTCGGCGCCACGTCTCCTTTGGTCGCCCACGGTTTCTCTTCCCCTGTGGTGTCCATCTCAGTGCCACCCTTGGTAATGAGTCAGGTGACATTCTGCAAACGTGGCCTAGCCATCTCCATCTCCGTGTGGCGATGGTTTCAGCGATGCTGTCTGCGCCTGCTCTCTTCCGTAGTTCCTCGTTTGTAATCATGTTTGGCCAGAAGACCTTCATGATCCGTCGCAGGCACTTGTTCTGGAAGACATCCAGCTTGCGTTCCGTAGCGGTAGTGGATTTCCAGCATTCTGACCCATATAGAAGGACACTCAGCACGTTGCTCTTAAAAATACGGAGCTTGGTGTGGATGCTCAGGCTTGTGGTCCTCCAGATGGGTTTCAGCATTGCGAAGGCTTGGTTGGCTTTGCTGATTCTTGTGGTGATCTCCCTTGTGCAGTCTCCATCTGTGGTAACCTTGCTGCCCAGGTACGTGAACTCGTCCACCTCTTGCAGAGGTTGGTCATTGATGGTGATTGGGTCGCCCACTATGGTGTTCTTCCTCATGACTTGAGTCTTCCTAATGTTGACCCCGAGACCTATGGAGCTTGCTGACTGTGTCAACTGTTGTGTCTTCTGTTGCATGTCCTGGTTTCTGCTTGACATTGACTAGTTAAATCTTGCTAAATCATTTTCAATGCACATGGTTGGTGACAAAAAATTGCCAAATTTGTTCAATCTGCACAGCTTTTATATTATGCTATCAGTACAAATGCCATCAATCCTTTAAAAACTATACAGAAACTATGTTGAACGTTGATTTTATGTCGAACTTCGAACAAAGGCAAATATTACCACACATCTTTCTCGAGTTCTCTCGGTTTGAAGTTAAGTGCAATCATCAATCCGGCATGGCGCCTAATGACCTATGCAACACGTGATACGAAGAAACGATGGGTAAATTTTCAAAACAAAATCAGCAGCAGTTGAGAAAAGACAACAAACGTCAATTCTTACAACGAAAATTGGTGGAGACTGGAACTAAGTAAACTCACCTTTCAAAAAAGGCTGTTTGTGTTTTTATCTTAAAAAATGTGAAGTGGGTGCATTATGCATGTACACAAGAAGTGAAGAAGGTATAATTCGTCTGCTATGAGGTTCACAGTGTGCAAAAGAGATTTTCTATCACAAAATTACAACACACCTGACGTTCAACATGACGTTTTTTTAATAGGCAATAGCGCAATATTTCGCACATGAAAATATCTGTTTTTATCTGGTGAATATTTATACATGTCTTGGCTCACAGAATTGATGATATGAAACCAGTAGGTCGACCTGTTCTTTGCACACCATGACATCGCTCGCACAAGGTCGATCGCTGAAGCTTTCTGGCAAGAGAAATTTTCAGCCTTGGCCAACATTTTGATCATGCAGTCACTAAACCTCTCAAAATGTGTGTCCCATGTTATTTCTAGTGTGTATTCAGTCATTTTACTATGATCTCAAATACTAAAAACAGATGAATCAGGACTAGAAGTGCTTATCTAATGCATTAAGTTTGGTCAACCTTCATAGTAAGCATAGTAACACCTTCTGGCAATGGGTCCACAGTGCTGATTGCTGTGTGCACTAAGTGGGGGTAAGGGGGGGGGGGGGATGTTACTCCTTGAATATCACACTAATAGTAATATTGCTATCAGTTCTGGTATTATTTTACACTGGTACTGTTCACAATGCTGATTGCTGCGTGCACACAATAAAAAGGCGGGGGGGGGGGGGGGGGGGGGTGGTACACCTTGAATATCACGTTAACAGTATCACTGTCAGTTCAGGTATTATTATGCACTGGTACTGTTCACAATGCTCATTGCTGCATGCACAAAAAAGGGGGGTGGGGGGGGGGGGATGTTACTCCTTGAATATCACAATTCACATTGAAACTAGTATCACTATCAGTTCTGGACCCCCACCTGGGGGACTTAGGTGGCAATGGCATTCAATGTTCTGTTGAGGTTGTTTTTTTCTCAAGCAGTGCAGGCACATCCTGAGAAAGTCTTGTTGCTGTCAGGACGTTAAGCAATGTACAATCAATCAACTATCAGTTCTGGTGTTACTGTTCTGCTCAGCGTTAAACACAAATAACTAATTAATTTACTGTTATTATGCACTGGTACTGTTCACAATGCTGATTGCTGTATGCAGAGACAAGGAGGGTGGATGTTGTAGGATTAAAGAAAATTACGCTAAAACTATTTGAATGTCATGTGCACAGTTAGAAAGTGTGTTGCCTGCAGTTGACTGGTGGTGTTGGCTTGTGTCGTCGTCTGTAAGTTTTGCACTCATGCAAAGTGGTGTCGGCATAATCCTTGTTAGCCCATTATATATTGTGCAGCTGCCATGCCATCATTATGGGATTCATTTCATTAGCCCCTTGTCTCCTATTGGTGATATTAATATGGCCCTGGCTCAGATTTACTGTCCAGAAGTTGTGACATTCAAAATCCAAAACAAGACAGAACAACCTGTGGTATTTTGGAGTTGATAAGACCTTTATTTCTGCTTTGAACATCTCTAAGAAGCATAGATCCTCATGAGCCCAGAGGGCTCATGAGGATCGGTGCTTCTTGGAGATGTTCGGAGTTTTTTTTTTCTATTTTAATGCACGAAAACGTATCTTGTTGTGCGTAACCATTTGCACTGTCTCAAATTTATATAAAATCCACAACAGTAAATAGTAATGCTGAGTTAAGCTCAAAGGCACCTTGGCAAGATTGTTTAATAATTGCATCAGATAGAGTAAAAGCAAAGTTTTTGAATAAAAAACGAACCATACATTCTTAGGAAGAAGTTAGTTATTGTGGTTTAACGCCGAGCAGGCGACTAAGGCCATCTCACGGCAGGATTCTTAGGAAGAAGAAAGTTTACACAATTTATAACATTTTGCACTTTTAAAAAGAAAATACTCTCTGATAATCACAGCCAGGTCAAAAACAGCCGTTTAAGTACCCAACAGAGAAAGAAACACGCTTAAAAAGATGGGTACAACACAACGCAGTATTCAAAGAAGCACATATAATATCCATGATTGTTAACTACCTCAAAATGGGTATACATGTATCCTAACAAACTGGTCTGAACTGCTAAAAGGGGTACTGAAGTACAAAACTTCACACTGTGACATAGCAAGGAACAAGCTCAAAATGGCTTCAAGATTAAAGAAAAAAACCCAAATTGTACGAGAAGAACACCTACTTTGTATGAATGCACCTCTCATTAATTTCCGTTGTGGGGGTGTGGGGTGAGGGAATATGCCGAAAAATGGTGGACAACTGGCCGAGTACATAACTTCACAACAAATTGATGAGATTTTGGCAGTTTTGCACGGTAGGCACAAACTGCATCAATATATATGTATGACCTTGTGTGCACATTACAGCCAAAATGCCTATTAGTATACCTTGTGTGCACATTACAGCCAAAAAGCCTATTAGTATGTATGACCTTGTGTGCACATTACAGCCAAAAAGCCTATTAGTATACATGTATGACCTTGTGTGCACATTACAGCCAAAACGCCTATTGACCTTTAGTGTACATTACAGCCTTAAAGCCTATTAGTATTAGTTTGTATGACCTTGTGTGCACATTACAGCAAAAAAGCCTATTACACCATGTAGTATGTATGACCTTGTGTGCACATTACAGCCAAAAAGCCTATTAGTATGTATGACCTTGTGTGCACATTACAGCCAAAAAGCCTATTAGTATGTATGGCCTTGTGTGCACATTACAGCAAAAAAGCCTATTACACCATGTAGTATGTATGACCTTGTGTGCACATTACAGCCAAAAAGCGTATTAGTATTAGTATGTATGACCTTGTGTGCACATTACAGCTCAGTGTGTTTGACCCTTTACCAAAGCAAATGACCTCTTTTTTCAGCAAAAAAGCCTATTAGTATTACATTACTAAGGAGGTGGAATGTACATAACTTCACAATGTGACAATGTCCGGGTTTTTTTTTCATTTTTATGCAGCTTCATTGCAAGTTTCTGGTATAAAAGATTCAAGTCATACTTCATCATTATTTTCAACAAAATTAGTACATTTTTAAACAACAGTACTTCACACCACGCACGCCACCTCCCCCCCCCCCCCCCCTCCCCTTTTCCCCCTCTCCTCCCCCCCCCCCCCACACACACACCTGAAATGTTAAAATTCAGATCCAGATTTTATGACAGAGTCACTGTAACTCAGGTTTGAAGGAATGGGGGGAAACCATGGGTCTGCTATCCTAGCTGTTTCTCACACATCCACTGTGTTTTCCACAGCCTTTCAATCTGAAAGCCAGTGACTCGGAGACCGAGAGAATACCCAAGTATTGTATACCATTACCTAGATGTACAGTCCAGTCAAAGTAAATCAACCCCTCCCCCCCCCTCCCAATCTGAGAGCCACAGTGACTCAGAGACAGAGAGAATACCCAAGTATAGTATATGTACAATCCAGTCAAAAGTAAATCAACCCCCCCCCCCCCTCCACTCCCCCCCCCCCCCCCCCCCCCCCCAAATCTGAGAGCCACAGTGACTCAAGAGACGGAGAGAATACCCAAGTATGGTATACCATTACCTAGATGTACAGTCCAGTCAAAGTAAATCAACCCCCCGCCCCCCCTCCCAATCTGAGAGCCACAGTGACTCAGAGACAGAGAGAATACCCAAGTATAGTATACCATTACCTAGATATGTACAGTTGGACAGTCAAAAGTAAATCAAATCCCCCCCCCCCCCCCCCCCCCCAAATCTGAGAGCCTCAGAGACAGAGAGAATACCCAGGTATAGTATACCATTACCTAGATGTACAGGCCAGTCAAAAGTAAATCAACCATCCCCCCCCCCCCCCTCCAACACCTTGAAGGGGAGCCAACATCAGTATAAATTATAGTCGTGCCAGTTTTCAGATGTCGCTCATAGTCAAGACCAGTAGTGGATTCAATCCCAGGCTCATGGTCCCCCCATCCGGGTCTGTCCTGGGGGACTTTTTACTTATTAGTTCCGGTAGGGTCACCCTGGTCAGCCCCACAGAGTGGGTTTTCCCCTCCATTCTGGGGCATGTGTTTCTGTCTACCCTTGGTCCATTCACCCGTATTTTTTCTTTTTTCAGCTCTCCCTACTGTCTGCGCTGTCTGTAACTCTTGATATTGGACCCCACCCGGGTCTGCCCTGGGGGACTTGGGTGGGGTTAGGTATTTTTTAGTTCCCAGGGTCACCCTGGTCAGCCCCACAGGGTGGGTTTTTCTCTCTATTCTGGGGCATGTGTTTCTGTCTACCCTTTGTCCATTCACCTGTATTTGCCTTTTTCAAACTCTCCCTACTGTCTGCACTGCCTGTAGCTCTTGATATTGGATGTGTGTTGCTAAATGGTCTTAGCTTTATTTAGGCCCCATGTGTTAGGTTTATTTAATGTATTTGACCGGCTGGCGACATACATTCAATGTTCTGTTTATTTTTTTTTCACAAGCAGTGCAGGCACGTCCTGAGAAAGCCTTGTTGCTGTCGGGACGTTAAGCNCAATGTACAATCAACTGAAATACCATTAGCATGTCAGGTGGTGCCTAAAAGTGAAATACCATTAGCATGTTGGGTGGTGCCTGAAATACCATTAGCATGTCAGGTGGTGCCTAAAAGCGAAATACCATTGGCATGTTGGGTGGTGCCTGAAATACCATTAGCATGTCGGCTGGTGCCTAAAAGTGAAATACCATTAGCATGCCATGTGGCGCCTGAAATACTCTTAGTATGTCAGGTGGTGCCTGAAATACCATTGGCATGTCGGGTGGTGCCTGTAATATCCCTAGAGTGTCAGGTGGTGCCCGAAATACCATTGGCATGTTGGGTGGTGCCTGAAATACCATTGGCATGTCGGGTAGTACTTGTAATAATAATGGAGATTTGTGAAGCGCGTATTATAAAGGTAGCTCTAAGCGCTGATACAAAAAGAAAACTAAGAGTAAGAGCTAACACACACACACACACACACACACACACACACACACACACACACACACACACACGTGACAGTGGTATTGAATTGTAAATGATGGCTGGGGAATTGGATCAGTAAAAGGCAGTGTTCTAGAAGTGATTTGAAGGAGGGAGATAACGTTGGCATGTCAGATGGTGCTTGAAATACCGTTGGAATGTCAGTTGGTGCTTGAAATACCAATGGAATGTCAGTCGGTGCTTGAAATACCATTGGAATGTCAGTTGGTGCTTGAAATACCGTTGGAATGTCAGTCGGTGCTTGAAATACCGTAGGAATGTCAGATGGGATGGTGCAGGAAATGCAACGTTTGTATGCTTACTTTGTCAGTGCCCACAGTACAGTGTAGAGAATGCTGGAGCAAATGCCATTTTAACCCTCATCATTCGCAATACACCAGTGTGTGAAATACGTGATTAAAATAGTTCAAGGGTAGTGCCAGAATAAAAAGCTATTCTGGCACCACCCTTGAACTAAAGCCATTGGTCTATATCCTTATCTGTAATTACTATAATGTAGCTTGCTTATGCAGTGTACAAATTTGAAGCTTTTAGCCTAGGTATGATATGGGGGTAATTGTTATGCATAGTCCAGTGGCTAAATTTGTGTGGATCATTATATGGTAGGGTGTGCATTGGTTGGTAAGTGCTGATTGCTGGCGTTGACTGTGTGTGTGTGTGTGTGTGTGTGTGCAGGGTAAAGGAGGGAAGCGGAAAGGCAAGTTCAAACGTTCAGATGGCAGTTTTTCTGACAGTTCAAACAGCGTCATCAGACAGGTTGGTGAAACGAAAGTCGTGACTACGCTGTACTTGGTGAAGCATGGCTATTGTGCTCCTCCGTCTCTCTCTCTCTCTCTCTCTCTCTCTCTCTCTCTCTCTCTCTCTCTCTCTGCTGCTTCACTATCCATAGCATTAACCCATTAAGCCCTGAAATGCTGCAGCAGGAGGTCTGTCGACCGTGATAGTTCAAGGGAGGTGTCAAAATAACGTGGTGCCTGTAGCTATTCTGACACCACCCTTAAACTATCGTGGTCAGTCTGTCGCCTGAACTTTGACTGGGCCTCAAAGGATATTATCTAGCAATTTGATATTTGTATGTCCTGCTCAGGATGTGACAAGTTGAGGCAACGTGCTCCACCTCTCTGGATTCCTTTGTGCAGGCTGTCTTGTCAACTGTTTCCTCATTAACTATTTCTCTTTTGTCATGGAGTAATTAGTAAAAGAGCTGTACTGTATAATATTGATTCTATGTCATGTTCAAATTGTGTTACTGGTCAACTTTGTTCTCTGTTCATCTTGGAACGGGTGTTTCTCTTTCCTACAACATTGCGTGTTTTGGTCTCTACTCCAGGGACTAGTGTGCAGCCATAGTTTTTCCATGTGTTCTAGTTCTACTTTTTATTTATTGGCAGCTTTCTGGATTTACCAACCTTTGTTCAAAACAAACTATAAATTATGTACAGTGTACACTACGTAAATTAGGATTTGTGTTGAACTGATTATTGAGTTGCAGTTTTAAAAGATTAATTCTTGTCACACACACACACACACACACACACACACACACACACACACACACACACACACACACACACACACACACACACTTGCTCGCTCGCTCGCTCACTCACTCACTCACTCTCTCACACAAACATGCACACACTCTCTCTCTCAGTCTCTCTCTCTCACCCAGTGTCGCCTAACCAGTATCCTAGTGCCAGCTGCAGGAGATGGATTGACCGTGGTACTTCACGGGTAGGCCAGATTAGCTTGTCTCCATCAGTCTGGCACTACCCTTGAATGATCATGGTCACTCCGTCTCCTCCTGTAGTGTCGTGCCTAATGGGGTGATGTTTCAGAAAGCTTTCACTGAACATCTGGTTAGAGTCATTTGACTGATTGGAGAGAAAAGTGGCAATGTGCATAATGTATCTTAATAATACCGGCCATTATATTCTGTGTTCACCCAACGTGTACACCGATTTGATACACACACATTCACTCTGAACACTAACTGTCATTGTACACTGGTTGAGATGGACTGTACGGTCGTTGGACTTGTTAATGTCAGGTGTTGGTCATTGTACACTGGTTGAAAGGGACTGTACTGTCTTTGGACTTGTCAGTTCTTGGTCATTTTACACTGGTTGAGAGGGACTGTACTGTCTTTGGACTTGTTAATGTCAGGTGTTGGTCGTTGTACACTGGTTGAGAGGGACTGTACTGTCTTTGGACTTGTCAGTTGTTGGCCATTGTACACTGGTTAAGATGGACTGTACTGTACTGTCGTTGGACTTGTCAGTTCTTGGCCATTTTACACTGGTTGAGAGGGACTGTACTGTCTTTGGACTTGTCAGTTGTTGGCCATTTTACACTGGTTGAGAGGGACTGTACTGTCTTTGGACTTGTTAATGTCCGGTGTTGGTCGTTGTACACTGGTTGAGAGGGACTGTACTGTCTTTGGACTTGTCAGTTGTTGGCCATTTTACACTGGTTGATAGGGACTGTACTGTCTTTGGACTTGTTAATGTGGCAGGTGTTGGTCGTTGTACACTGGTTGAGAGGGACTGTACTGTCTTTGGACTTGTCAGTTGTTGGTCGTTGTACACTGGTTGAGAGAGACTGTACTGTCTTTGGACTTGTCAGTTGTTGGCCATTGTACACTGGTTGAGAGGGACTGTACTGTCTTTGGACTTGTTAATGTCAGGTGTTGGTCGTTGTACACTGGTTGAGAGGGACTGTACTGTCTTTGGACTTGTCAGTTGTTGGTCATTGTACACTGGTTGAGATGGACTGTACTGTCTTTGGACTTGTCAGGTGTTGGCCATTGTACACTGGTTGAGAGGGACTGTACTGTCTTTGGACTTGTCAGTTGTTGGCCATTGTACACTGGTTGAGATGGACTGCACTGTCTTTGGACTTGTTAATGTCAGGTGTTGGCCATTGTACACTGGTTGAGGGGGACTGTACTGTCTTTGGACTTGTCAGGTGTTAGCCATTGTACACTGGTTGAGAGGGACTGTACTGTCTTTGGACATGTCAGTTGTTGGTCATTGTACACTGGTTGAGAGGGACTGTACTGTCTTTGGACTTGTCAGGTGTTGGTCATTGTACACTGGTTGAGAGGGACTGTACTGTCTTTGGACTTGTTAATGTCAGTTGTTGGCCATTGTACACTGGTTGAGAGGGACTGTACTGTCTTTGGACTGTCAGTTGTTGGGCATTGTACACTGGTTGAGAGGGACTGTACTGTCTTTGGACTTGTCAGTTGTTGGTCATTGTACACTGGTTGAGAGGGACTGTACTGTCTTTGGACTTATCAGGTGTTGGCCATTGTACACTGGTTGAGAGGGATCAGGTGTTGGCCATTGTACACTGGTTGAGAGGGACTGTACTGTCTTTGGACTTGTTAATGTCAGTTGTTGGTCATTGTACACTGGTTGAGAGGGACTGTACTGTCTTTGGACTTTGTTAGTGGTACTGTTAGTATGGATCATCGTACATTGGTTGGAGACGGACATGAATTACTGATACACAGACTAGTTCAGTCCCCTGACCTGCTTGTTGACACGTCGTGTGTTTTTCTGAAGTCTTTGTTAATACGATGTGGACGAGTCCTGTCCGTCCAGGGAGCACCCTTACAAAGTGGTCTTGACAAGAGGCTTGGTTGGACTCGTGAGGAGGGTGTATGACTTGGCAAGAGTATCATGTTCTCTGTTCTCAGAAGGGCAGGCATTAAACCCTTCTACCACAACACCGAAATCCCCAAATGTTGCCGTTGTCCTCTGAAGACTGCATTGCAGTGCAGGACACAGATCGACCATCATAGTTCGAGGGTGATGCCAGAATAGCTTGGCACCCATAGGCGGTCAGTCAGTCAGTCAGCCCATAGGCGCCAAGCTATTCTGGCATCACCCTTGAACTATCATGGTCGATCCTTATCTTGCTGTGGTGTGTCTGGGTTAGAATGAGTTGACATGAATGGCTGTAGTAACAGAGGTGCATCCAGGGTCGATAGAATAATAATAATAATACATAGTATTTATATTTATATAGAGATCTAGACATGCTCATAAATAGAGCTGGTATTATTATTGTAGTGCTCCTGCGCCGATTGGTAGCTTGCCGTCAGCCCGGGTAACGGGGATTTACGGCCGTGTGCATGGGAAAGGACAGTTTTAGGTTTGGAGTGCCCGTGTACTGTTTAGTGGGGTGCAAAACTTAGTGGGGGGGGGGGGGGGGAAGGGGTGGGTGGGGGGGGGGGAGTTGCACACTGGT
Source organism: Semisulcospira habei (assembly GCA_036245525.1). NCBI lineage: Eukaryota > Metazoa > Mollusca > Gastropoda > Semisulcospiridae > Semisulcospira > Semisulcospira habei. Next base: position 804,026 of record BTPG01000008.1, on the reverse strand, counting down.
GGTTACCGTACCACCTGTCGCATGCACAAAAACGACCAGATAGAGGGAGGTAAGCAGTGTGGGGCAGTTGTCGCCCCTTGACTAATGCACTTCAGCGCGAAGTGTGTCATTGATTGTGTGATCAATGTGTTGGTTTCCCGTACGCTATGCTGACGGCAGAGTGCAGTTGGGCAGCGCGTACTACCGGCAGCGGTTGTTGTGGTTACTATTGTCCGGTGTTGAGATGGTGTTGAGCATGGTCGCATCAGCTATCGTCGCGCGCAGCCAACCCCAATGTACATCGGCAAGTTGAGGCACAGTTGGAGCCGAGCCAGGTCAAAGAGGAAGCACAGAATTCCCTGAGACCCTGCAGTGTGGCCACAGGCCGGTGAGAATGTTTGCATGTTGCGGACGCTGTAGGGGAAGGTGGACAAGTAGGACTTGTGACACTGACACGGCAACACAGACTGTTGCCTCTTTGCAGGCCGTATACTTCTTGTCAGCGTTCCTGATTGAAGGCGTTTATCCATGAAGCCCCAACGCACGACAGTAGGATGATGATGGTGATGATGATGAAACTTTATTTATCAACGGTAAAAAGTTGACAGAAATAAATCGTCATTTTACAAACTTGCCGTTGCTAACATCTACAACATAAAATAAGTTTTAAAAAAAATTAAGACATTATATTTACACACATTATTTCATGCAACAATAATTTTTTAAAAGAATAGAAAAAAATAATAATAAAATTTAAAAAAATATATACACAAAATAATGATAACACTCAACATTCATCTTATACCACACACACACACACTCACACACACACACACACACACACACACACACACACACACACACACACAGCCACACACACACACACACACAGCAGATGGGTCGACCATAACTCAAGGGTAGTGTCGGGTTAGCTTGGGGCAAGCTAGTCTGGCACTATCCTTGAATTGTCATGGTCGATCATCGTCGTTAGTTGACACTTCAAACTTTGGGATCATGAGACCTTGGGGTGAGTTGGGTTAATGCGTGTCGAAGTGCTTGTCAACATGATGCCCAGACCTTGTCCTCTCGGAGTCCAGCCTTCCTGCGAGTGTGATCAAGTCCGCTCATGGTGGCCGTCGACAGAAACGAGAAGCCGCGATCCTCGTGGATCCTTCTTTGTGCAGGGGCAGATGGTTATCTGTGCCGGTTGCGGGTGTTTGATGGCTGCGTGGCCAGGGAAGCCCTTGTGTTATACTCTCTCTGTCTCTCTCTCATGCTAGCGGTGGAGTCCCGCAAGCAGCAGTGGCGCAGGTGGGCCCCCAGAGCAAGAAGGACCATGAACATTGTGTTTCTGGTGTTAGCGGGCACCCCACGTCTGCCCGTCTGTTGGTATTTGTTTGGTCCTCTCTTGAAGGAAGTGCTTGGCGTTGCAACCAGTGAGTGGCCGTAGCCTGGCCCCAGTTGCACGAACTAGCTTGCCCTGTGCCAGCCACTAAGCAAGGTGTGGCGCTATGATAGCAGAGCACCTTCGTGGCTGGCGCAAGACTAAGCTCATGCAACCGGCCCCTGGGCGCGGGGGGCTATTGATCCGCCAGCCGCCAGCTGTGTGATTCAGTCCGCTCCACCTTCTGTCGCCCGCTCGCCCAGCCTCGCTTCCGATGCGCGCCGCACGCGCAGGTCCCGAGGCCAACGGCTAGAGTCCTAGAATGTCATCAGGTCGTGCAGCTGAGGTGGACTGGCGAAATCAACGCCGGCGGCAGTGGCAGGGTCCTCTGAAGACGGTGTCACGGAGCGTTCGCGTGAGATTGTGTCAGCATGATGGGATGGCGCTCCTGGTTGTAGCATTATTAATGTCCGCTGACAAATGGTGGCCGCCTGTGCTGATGAAACGGGTCTAATGGCAGCCTGGACTGTGTCCCTGACAGCCCCGTGCGGCCCGTCATGGAGCCTGTCCGGTAATCACCGGGGACGTTGAGTTCTGCTGGCCTGGACCAGGTAAAACACGGCGTACTGGCCAAGGGGACAGGCCCTGCGGATATGACACAACCATGTTGTCTTTCTGATTGAGGAGAAACAAAAGTGCTGTGTACACACGATGATTATCCGGCTACACTTATTGCATGGGGTGGAGATATTGACAAAGACGTGTTGGAGAGAGGGTGCTGAGTCGTGCCAGGTGCCGGCCATCTTGTGGTGAGGGGAGGGGAGGGGGGACGGCAGGCGGTGGTGCAGGATGCATGATGCCGAGCAGGGCAGGATGGGCAGACTGAAGAAGATACTGTCGGGACTCAGTGACGCTGACTCTCTGGTGGTGAATATGTTCCCTCTTCCTCCTCTCTCTTTGTCCTCTCGACCCTGACCTGTGCATGTGGCATGTCAAGTTCAAATCCAGTCCTGTGCATGTGGTGTGTCAAGTTTAAATCCTGTCCTGTGCATGTGGCATGTCAAGTTCAAATCCTGTCCAGTGCATGTGGCGTGTCAAGTTCAAATCCTGTCCTGTGCATGTGGCGTGTCAAGTTCAAATCCTGTGCTTGACCCATTAACCCTGAGGGTGCATTTCCCAAATTCCGAAGGCATCGCCTAACCACTGTTTACCAGTTGCAGGAGATGGATCGACCGTGATAATTCAAGGGTACTACCAGATTAGCTTGGTGCCAAGCTAATCTGGCACTACCTTTTAAATTTTCATCCCTGCTCCATCGCCTGAATTGGGGCTGACTAGGTCAACTCATTCTACCCCGAGACCGAAATCCTCAAATGTTGACGTCCTCGGACGACTGACCGAAATCCCCCAATGTTGCCGTTGTCCTCCGACGACTGACCGAAATCCCCCAATGTTGCCGTTGTCCTCCGACGACTGACCGAAATCCCCCAATGTTGCCGTTGTCCTCCGACGACTGACCGAAATCCCCCAATGTTGCCGTTGTCCTCCGACGACTGACCGAAATCCCCCAATGTTGCCGTTGTCCTCCGACGACTGACCGAAATCCCCCAATGTTGCCGTTGTCCTGATTGGGTCAACTCATTCTACCCCAAGACCGAAATCCCCAAATGTTGCCGCTGTCCTCTGAAGACTGCATTGCAGTGCAGGACACAGATCGACCATGATAGTTCAAGGGTGATACCAGAATAGCTTGGCGCTCATAGGTAGTCAGCCAGCCCATAGGCGCCAAGCTATTCTGGCATCACCCTTGAACTATCATGGTCGATCCTTATCTTGCTGTGGTGTGTCTGGGGTACAAGTTTGTGTTTGTCAGTGTGCATGTGCACATGTATGTGTGTGTGTGTGCTAGTGTTTTTGCGTTCATGCTGGCTAGTGCGTGTGAAAAGCACGTATGACACTACAAAAGGAGGAACGGTGTTTCTAGGATGAAACAATAAATTGTCTACCTGTTAACCCTCATCATTTGCAATCCACCGGTGTGTGAAATAAGTTTGACTAAAATAGTTCAAGGGTAGTGCCAGAATAGCTTGGCGCCTCTAGGCGCCAAGCTATTCTGGCACCACCCTTGAACTAAAGCCATTGGTCTCTATCCTTATCTGTAGGTACTATAATGTAGCTTGCATAATTTTTATGGCAGTGTACAAATTGGATGCTTTTAGGCTCAGTATGATATGGGTTAGGTTTGACATGGGCGTGTGTGACTGTGAGCCAGCTGTGCGAGTGATGCAGGTGGTATTTAGACTGATGTGGCCTGATCCGCAAGGTGATCTCATCCACAGGTTATGCCATAAAACCTGGCAGATGTCTACATCAGCGCAGGATCTCAGGGTTATGCACAGTTATACAGCTGTATTATGTAGCCCTGTTGTTGTTGGTAGTGCGTTTTGGCTCGTGGGAAGCAAAAGTGACTGCGTTCTGGGCTTAGTCTTCCATTGGCCGTGGTAAACTTTACCGTTTGCATTTTCTCTGAGACTATTCTAACCACAGTCTTCAGACTTGGCCCAAGGATACTTTGTGGCAAGACCTTTCTAAACATGTTACCAATTTGAGTGACCTCTCACACAAGTCAAGGTCACAGTGGATCAGGAAGTAGGTCAAAAATAGATATATTTTGACTTTTTTTTTTTTCCGAAATAGTATTCATAACTTCCGACCCAAACTTGTACAAAGATACCTGATGGTAAGACCTTTCTGTGCATACTAATTTGATTGACCCCAAGGAGAGGTCAAGGGTCACGAGATCAGGAAATGGGTAATAAAATAGCCATATTGTGACAAAAGATGTTTTTTCTCAAATACTATTCACAACTTCAGATCCAAACTTGGTACAGAGATACCTGATGGTAAGACCTAACTATGCATTCTAATTTGGATGACCCCTTGGAAAGGTCAAGGGTCCAAAGAGGTCAGCAAATGTGCGTAAAAAAATGCCAATTTTGATAGAATTGTAGAATATTATCAACATTTTTGCAATTTTTCAATACAATTTGGCACAATGGTAGCTGATGATTAGACCTTCATGTGCATACTCATTTGGTCGACTCATCGCAAGGGTCACAGGGGGTTGAGATATGTGTGAACAATGCTTAAATTTTGAGAAAAGCGTGGATTTTGCTGATGCAGAAGCCATCCCTTTACTTACTGTCTGTAACGCACGCAGACTTGCCCACAGTCGTACGCACAGACTCTCACGCAACAGACACATACACCGCCACTGACTCAGACGGGCGCATTCATGCGGTAAAACACAACACACGGGCTCCCATTCTAAAGTAACCTTTATACACTATAAATGAAAAGAACGACTTAAATGATTATCAACTATATACACTGTTCTATTATCACACCACGCACGTATCACAATATCTTTGCCAGGTTAGGTCTTAGTCTCACATTGCCTCCAACCTGTTTGATGTTGTTGCCTGGTTACGTTGGTCCTTCTCACATCTAGGCGTGAAAGTCCTTCGTCGTACGCTTGTTGCCGTCCTGTCTCTCTTTGGGCACGGACGTCCTTGTTCTCGTACGGTACTCAGTTCTCGCTTGACTTGGGTGTCTTGGTCCCAGTCAGACGCACTCTCAGAAGAGCTGGAGGGATGACCTCACGTAGGTCCCACCTGCGACTCGACGTCTCGGCGTCCGTCTTTCCACTCTCGTTACAAGAACTCTGAATAGACAAAAGTCCCAACGTAACACTTGCTAAACACACAACATATTGGATCAATGAGAAACGTCACGTAACCTGGCTGATACAAATAACCCACACGTTCATTCACACACACACACGTGCTTCATAAACTATTTTCGTATCACCCCATCTCTGTCACTATCTTGAAACAGACTATAGCCTAACTGACACTCTTGCTATACCTTACTCTATACCCTGAAAAAGACTATGTTTAACCAACCACGTACTATCTTCCTAGCGGCTTAGACATACACACTTCATATTCCTTTAGTCATCTAACTCGGTAAACAACTGTATACAGAAACACCGGTTACTTCACCAAATTCTAAACATACTATAACTAAACCAAACCGGAACACCGCTATACAACCACATTAATCTTACCACGCATACTGTCTTTAACTAAACAACTATCAATACTACGTTTATAGAAACATACATGAAATCTAGGCTTCAGAGTCTTGGAATGTGGGCTAGGTAACTCGAACACAACCGTTCCATACGACAAAACAGCCCGCACTCCCGATCTAGACCTCTGACAGTCACAGCTTCCGCCTAGAACTCACTAAACAGAACTCACTAAAAAATCCCGTGCTACCCATGTCTTACATATTCCACCTGTACTTTCGGCACAAACAAACCGTTAACAAAAACCGTACCGTACTAATCCTATTGTGCGAGCACTATGCACAAGCATAGAGCTTCATCACACTGTCACAAAGGTCACACATGTGGATTATACACATGTAATCCACAAGGGCGTTGCCTTTCTTGTTATTGTGAATGTGTGATGGAGCCCTACGACTGTTGGTAGTGCTTTTTGTGTGATGGAGCCCTATGACTGTTGGTAGTGCTTTTTTGTGTGATGTAGCCCTATGACTGTTGGTAGTGCTTTTTTGTGTGATGTAGCCCTATGACTGTTGGTAGTGCTTTTTTGTGATGGAGCCCTTTGACTGTTGGTAGTGCTTTTTTGTGTGATGGAGCCCTATGACGGTTGGTAGTGCTTTTTTGTGTGATGGAGCCCTATGACTGTTGGTAGTGCTTTTTTGTGTGATGGAGCCCTTTGACTGTTGGTAGTGCTTTTTTGTGTGATGGAGCCCTATGACTGTTGGTAGCGCTTTTTTGTGTGATGGAGCCCTATGACTGTTGGTAGTGCTTTTTGTGTGATGGAGCCCTATGACTGTTGGTAGTGCTTTTTGTGTGATGGAGCCCTATGACTGTTGGTAGTGGTTTTTGTGGTGATGATTCCTGCAGAAATCATCACCACAAAAAGCACTGCCAACAGCCATAGGGTTAACCCCATTGTTCCTGTAGTTACTGGTAGTAAATAAGTAGCAGCACTATCAGTATCAGGTCTGGTGTGTACATGCACAATGAGTTGACACAGGAAAAGCACTGCCAACAGCCATAGGGTTAACCCCATTGTTCCTGCAGTTACTGGAAGTTAGAATGTTAGAAGGAGTTAAGAGTTAGGGTTGACGTTGTCATTCAGTGTGAAAGCGTGATGTGCGTATTGATTCATTCCTTGTACAATGCAGTCTGTGCCATTCCATGTAGCGCAAAGCATTGACAGCCTTGGTCTCCGTTTCCTGCAACCACAACTCCACAGCTGCAACCACAACTTCACAGCCGCAACCAACTCCACAACTGCAACCACAACTCCATAATTGCAACCAGAACTTTCACAACTGCAACCAAATCTCCACAACTGCAACGTACAACGCTCACAACTGCAACCAGAATTCCACAACTTCATTTCTCAACTGCAACCAACTCTCACAACTGCAACCAAAACTCCACAACTACAACCAACAATTCTCACAGCTGCAACCAAAACTCCACAACTGCAAACAAAATTTCTCACACCTGCAACCAAAAACTGCACTAGTGCATTTAAAACTCCACCAGTGCAACCCAAAGTTCACTTGTCTTGCCTAGGTGTATGCCTTTGGCCTGATAGACCAGTTGTATCCGCAGGCACCATTTGCATGGTTGTGCTTGGTCCTGCAACAGCCAAAGGCAAGGTGCTTTGCTACAGCCAGCATTTGCTTAGTGGCTCACACAGGGTGTGTACTTTTCCTCTGATGGACAACTCAACTCATTCTACCCCAGATACACAACAGCAAGATAAGGATCGACCATGATAGTTCAAGGGTGATGCCAGAATAGCTTGGCGCCTATGGGCTGACTGACTGACTGACCGCCTATGGGCGCCAAGCTATTCTGGCATCACCCTTGAACTATCATGGTCGATCTGTGTCCTGCACTGCAATGCAACCCCACCCGGGTCTGCCTGGGGGACTTGGGTGGGGTTAACTACTTTTTAGTTCCCAGGGTCACCCTGGTCAGCCCACAGGGTGAGTTTTCCCCTCTATTCTGGGGCACGTGTTTCTGTCTACCCATGGTCCATTCACCTGTATTTTCCTTTTTTAAAATTCTCCCTACTGTCTGCGCTGCATGTAGCTCTTGATATTGGATGCATGTTGCTAAATGGTCTTAGCTTTATTTAGCGTATTAGACCAGCTGGCGACATACATTCAGTATTCTGTTTAGTTTTTTTTCACAAGCAGTGCAGGCACATCCTGAGAAAGCCTTGTTGTTGTCGGGACGTTAAGCAATGAACAATCGATCAATCAACTGCACTGCAGTCTTCAGAGGACAAGGGCAACATTTGGGTCTTGGGGCACAAGGAGTTGAGGTGTAGCATCTACGGGTTTGGGTCTATGCTTTTCGGTCTGATGAAAGAGTTAAGTTGTACATAGTGTCTGCCTACGGTATTTCTGCCTTTGACTTAATGGATAAGCTCGTTTGTAGTGACTGCAGGTGTATGCTTTTGGCCTGATGGAAAAGTTCAGTTACAAGTACATGATATATGATCTACAGGTGTATGTTTTGGGCCTGTGGGAAAAGTTTAGGTGTTCTTAGCGTGTACAGGTGTATGCCTTTGGTCCCACATTGCCCAGTTTACTGTCCAGGATTCAGACGTGGGGTAATGCTCATTGATTTGAGGAACTGTTGTGAAAATGGCAGTCTTGTACAGTGTATTACAGGCATTCCCACCGTGTGCAGGGCAGTCTTGTACAGTGTATTACAGGCATTCCCACCGTGTGCAAGGCAGTCTTGTACAGTGTAGTACAGGCATTCCCACAGTGTGCAAGGCAGTCTTGTACAGTGTATTACAGGCATTCCCACCATGTGCAAGGCAGTCTTGTACAGTGTATTACAGGCATTCCCACAGTGTGCAAGGCAGTCTTGTACAGTGTATTACAGGCATTCCCACAGTGTGCAAGGCAGTCTTGTACAGTGTATTACAGGCATTCCCACCATGTTCAAGGCAGTCTTGGTACAGTGTATTACATTCATTCTCACAGTGTGCAAGGCAGTCTTGTACAATGTAGCACATTCATTCTCACAGTGTGCAAGGCAGTCTTGTACAATGTAGCACATTCATTCTCACAGTGTGCAAGGCAGTCTTGTACAATGTAGCACAGGCATTCTCACAGTGTGCAAGGCAGTCTTGTACAATGTAGTACAGGCATTCTCACAGTGTGCAATGTTGATAGGTTGCGTGTTGATACACAGAAGCAGTTCTCTCCCAGTCCATACATTGTCACTGTTTGGCTCACTCTTTGCACAGGCCAAATGGCACAGGTATGAATGAATGTCTGTATCATGTAGCCTTGTTCTTCAACATTTACCAATTTAGCCCTGACGCACTACTGCAGGAGATAGGTCGACCATGATAATTCAAGGGTAGTGCCAGATTACCTTGGCTCCATGCTGATTTGGCACTACCCTTGAATTAAGTATTAACATGGTCGAACCAACTCCTGCAACTGGTAATAATTAGGTGAGTAAATTGTAAACAGTGAGTGGCTTGGGGTCATTGTGTCCCTGTGCTGACCGTGCAGCAACAAGGTGATGAAGTACCCATATGCTTTGGTGGCCATCATAGTACCCATATGCTTTGGTGGCCATCATAGTACCCATACACCATGGTGGCCATCATAGTACCCATACGCCTTGATGGCCATCATAGTACCCATACGCCTTGGTGGCCATCATAGTACCCATACGCCTTGGTGGCCATCATAGTACCCATACGCTTCAGTGGCCAACTGTGAGGTGATCCAGCTGAAGCGGATTTTCTCGGATCATCATTTAGTTCAACTTGTCAGCATGTCAACTCACCGCTGCGGCCATACTTTAGATGGAGTCCTGGTCGGGGAGGGAACTAACATTGTTAACCACCTCTCAGTCGATGACACTGTCCTCTCCGATCACAAAATTGTCTCTTGCACATTGCGATTTGCCAAGCCTCCTCGTCCGAAAAGTTATGATAACATCCAGGAATTTAAAGCGCATGAATGTGTCTGATTTCAAAGCAGATGTTAAACTAGTGGCATCCTCTCTGGCTGATTGTCCGAATGATGCTCTCGTGGAGAACTACAACAGGTCTCTTCATTGATGTCCTTGATTGTCACGTACCCCTCAGGTCCAGGCGTATAACGTCACGTCCGTCCGCTCCGTGGATCACCGATACCGTCAGAGACGAGAAGCTTGAACGCCTTAGACTTGAGCGCCAGTGGCGGGCTAGTCGTCTCACAATCCATCACGAGCTCTACACACGCCAGCGTAACCATGTCAAGTCGGAACAGGCTGCCCGAAGGGAATGTTATAGTGCTAGCGTCTGCAGCTGTTCCTCTAGCAAGCAGTTGTATGCAGCATGCAATGAGCTGCTTGGTAAACAGAAAAGGCCTGTACTTCCTACTAACATACCTGCAGCTGAACTACCTGACAGGTTCTGTGTGTACTTCGATGATAAAATCAGCAAAATTCGGGATGACCTTGATGTCAGGGCTGGCAAGGCAACTTTTCATCCATTTGAATGTGTTTGTCAGAATTCTGTCCTGTAACAGAGCAGTTTCTGTCTGAACTCATCACCAAATCCCCATGTAAATCATGTGTGCTTGACCCACTTCCCACAGATTTACCGAGAGACTGTGTGGATCTGATTCCTGTGATTACACGCATTATCAACAATTCCTTGACGTCTGGCGCTGTACCTCCTCAGTTCTAGCAGACCATTGTCACACCATTGTTAAAGAAACCTGGACTAGACCAAAATGACTTGAAAAACTTTCGTCCCGTTTCCAACCTCCCATTTATTTTTAAGTTGTTAGAAAAGGCTGTCTTGCATTAGCTTTTGGATAATGTGTCAAGAAATGAGCTGCTAGAGTTGTATCAGTCCGCTTATCCCAAGCATCATAGCTGTGTAACAGCTCTTCTTCATTTGACCAACAGCCTGCTTACTTCTGCTGACGAGGGACGTGTGTCACTCTTGTCATTATTGGACCTGTCTTCGGCGTTCAACACGCTTGACCACAACATCCTTCTGAATAGACTTAGTCTGTCTTTTGGCATCCGTGGATGGGTCCTTGACTGGTTCTCCTCATATTTGTCTGACATGTTCCAATGTGTCATTATACAGAATTCTACTTCCGCTCCCCTCCTTCTGAGATATGGCGTACCTCAGGGCTCAGTTCTCAGACTGGTCTTGTTTTCTTTGTACACCCAGCCTGTGTCTGAAGTGATTGCCGGTAAAGGATGTGAACATCACAGATATGCTGATGACACACAGCTGAAGAAAGACGCTCCTGAAACAGTTCCCGTCTTTTCTACATGACGTGGAACAATGTATGGAAGCTGTTTAGGACTGGATGACAGACAAGCTAAAGCTCAATTAGTCACCAAGTTGATGGGGGGGGGGGGGGGGAGTATAATTAGTCAATTGATGGGGGGTGGGGGGGTGGGGGTTAATGTAATTACTGAACAAGTTGATGGGGGGGGGGGGGAGTGTAATTAGTCAACAAGTTGATGGGGGGGGGGGGGGGGGGAGTGTAATTATTCACCAAGTTGATGGGGGGGGGGGGTGGGGTGTGGGGGGGGGGGGGGGGGGGGGGGGGGGGGGGGGGGGGGGGGGGGGGGGGGGGGGGGGGGCGGGGGGGGGGGGGGGGTGGGGGGGGAAGGGGGGAGGGGGGGGGGGGGGGGGGGGGAGGGGGGGGGGGGGGGGTGGGGGGGGGGGGGGGGTGTGGGGGGGGTGGGGGGGGGGGGGGGGTGGGGGGGGGGGGGGGGGCGGGGGGGGGGGGGGGGGGGGGGGGGGGGGGGGGGGGGTGGGTGGTTGGGGGGGGGGGGGGGGGGGGGTGGGGGAGGGGGGTGTGGGGGGGGGGAGGGGGGGGGGGGGATGGGGGGGAGGGGTGGGGGGGGGGGGGGGGTGGGGGGGGGGGGTGTGGTTGTTGGTGGGGTGGGGTGTTGGGTGGTGGGGGGGTTGATGGGGGGGGGGGGGGGGGGGGGGGGTTAGTGGGGGGGGGGGGGGGGTTGGGGAGTGTTGTGGGTGGGGACTGGTGGGGTGTGTTGTTTCGTGCGCGTGTGGGATTATTCACGGTTGATGGGGGTGGGGGTGGGGGGGGGCGAGTAATTAGTCACCAAGTTGATGGGGGGGGGGGGGGGGTGTAATTAGTCACAAGTTGATGGGGGGGGGGGGGGGGGGGAGTAGAATTAGTCAACAAGTTGATGGGGGGAGGGGGGCGAGTGTAATTTGTCACCAAGTTGATGGGGGGGGGGGGGGGGGTGTGAGTGTAATTAGTTAGCAAGTTGATGGGGGGGGGGGGGGGAGGGGGTGGGTGGGTGGTGGGTGTGGTGTAGTCACCAAGTTCATGGGGGGGGGGGGGGGTGAGTGTAAGTAATCACCAAGTTGATGAGGGGGGGAGGTGAGTTAGTCACCGTTGATGGGGGGGGGGGGGGAGTGTAATTAGTCACCAAGTTGATGGGGGGGGGGGGGGAATGAGTGTAATTAGTCACCAAGTTGATGGGGGGGGGGGTAAGTGTAATTAGTCACCAAGTTAATGGGGAGGAGGTGTAATTAGTCACCAAGTTGATGGGGGGTGGGAGTGAGTGTAATTACTAACCAAGTTGATTTTTTTTTTTTTTGGGGGGGGGGGGTTGGGGGGGTGGTGAGTGTAATTAGTCACCAAGTTGATGAGGGGGGTGGGGGTGTAATTAGTCAACAAGTTGATGGGGGGGGGGGAGTGTAATTAGTCACCAAGTTGATGGGGGGGGGGGGAATGAGTGTAATTAGTCACCAAGTTGATATGGGGGGGGGGGGGGGGTGTTAAGTGTAATTAGTCACCAAGTTGATGGGGGGGGGGGGGGGGAGGTGTAATTAGTCACCAAGTTGATGGGGGGTGGGAGTGAGTGTAATTACTAACCAAGCTGATTTTGGGGGGTTGGGGGGTGGTGAGTGTAATTAGTCACCAAGTTGATGAAGGGGGGGGGGGGGGGTGGGTGGTGTAATTAGTCAACAAGTTGATGGGGGGGGGGGGAGTGTAATTAGTCGACAAGTTGATGGGAGGAGGGGTGAGTGTAATTAGTCACCAAGTTGGGGGGGGGGGGGGGAGGAGTATAAGTCAACAAGTTGATGGGGGGGGGGAGGGTTGGGTGGATGGGGGGGGGGGTGTAATTAGTCACCAAGTTGATGGGGGGGGGGGGTGAGTGTAATTAGTCACCAAGTTAATGGGGGGGGGGGGGGTGAGTGTAATTAGTCACCAAGTTCATTGGGGGGAGAGGGGGGGGGGGGAGGTGGCGATAGGAGTGTTTGTATTTTGTAATGCATGACTAAAGACTTGATTTGATAGGGAGGGGAGGTGATAGGGGTGTTTGTATTTTGTACTGCATGACTAAAGACTTTATTTGATAGGGAGGGGAGGTGATAGGGGTGTTTGTATTTTGTACTGCATGACTAAAGACTTGATTTGATAGGGAGGGGTGGTGATAGGGGTGTTTGTATTTTGTAATGCATGACTAAAGACTTGATTTGATAGGGAGGGGTGGTGATAGGGGTGTTTGTATTTTGTAATGCATGATTAAAGACTTGATTTGATAGGGAGGAGTGGTGATAGGGGTGTTTGTATTTTGTAATGCTTGACCAAAGACTTGATTTGATAGGGAGGGGTGGTGATAGGGGTGTTTATGTTTTGTAATCAGTGAATGAGGTGATAGGGCAAAGGGTGTTTGTTGTTTGTAAAGCATGACTAAAGACTTGATTTGATAGGGGAGGGGTGGTGATAGGGGTGTATGTATTTTGTAATCAGTAAATGAGGTGATTAAGCATTCATCTTTTGCAGCAGTTTGGTGAATTATCGGGGCAATTAGAGGTGATAGGCGTGTGGAAAAAGGGAACACCAATCAACCACACATTTCTTGTCAACTGACAGTTGTAATTGGCAGCACAGTTTGGTGACCTCCTTTGATTGAGTGTGTATTGACATTCTTTACATAATACATGTATGCTCTTTTCCTTTTGGGAGATGTCTTCTGTAAGTCTGTGCAGTTTGAGAGAGAGCTGCCAGTTCCCGTGAGAGCCATTGGGATGTGACCGTTAGCCCATAGCATACGGAGGCTAAAAGCTTCAAATGTGTACACTGCCATGTGTAGGCTACATTATAGTACTTGCAGATAAGGATAGAGACCAATGGCTTTAGTTCAAGGGTGGTGCCAGAATAGCTTGGCACCTAGAGGCGCTAAGCTATTCTGGCACTACCCTTGAACTATTTTAGTCAAACTTATTTCACACAACAAATAAATGTTTATAGATGGAGATTGGAGGCAGCAGTACATTGTGGCATTATGTGCAATATAGATGAAAGTGGCTTGCTTCTTAAGGTCTTTGCAGCCATGTTAGCAGTGTTTCCTACATAAATGCATGGGTGGGACTTTTCCGGCTACAGCCGGATTTATGGATTCCCCAATTTTTTTTTTCTTTCTTTCACTTAAAAAGTGCCCCAAGACCCTCGCTTCAGGATTCAACTTTTTTTCCGGTCCCACCCATGTAAATGTATTGTTTCCTACATGCATGTATTCTCCTTATTTTGTGCTGTTGTTGTCTGCGCAATCCTGGACAGTATTTCTCTTTTTGATCCCTCAACTGTCACAATGGCTCCGAAGTATTTGAATTTATTAACGGTTTCCAGTTTTGGGCTTTCAATCATGACTTCAGTGCCGATGCCACTGGTGTTATTGGTCATCAGTGTGGTCTTCTCTGCACTGCGGGGCACACTGATTTCCATCCCATACACAATGGCTGTATTATCCAGCTTTGCCACCAGCTGAGCTAGCTCCTTCTCTGTTCCTGCAAGGCCATCAATGTTGTCCGCAAAGTGCAAATTCGTGATTGTTCTGCCTCCAATACTGACAGTTCCTTCATGATCTTTCAGAGCGTCTGTCACGATTCTTTCCAGGAAGATGTTGAAAAGAGTAGGTGAGAGCAAGCAGCCTTGTCTGACTCCGACTGTAGTCCTAAACCAGTTTCCTATTTTGCCGTTGAAGCAGACTGCGCTAGTGGCCTTGTTGTAAAGGTTTGCTATGACTTTGATCAGGTTGGCATTGATGTTGTATCGCTTCATGGTGGACCAAAGGGCTGCATGCCACACCCTGTCAAACGCTGTCTTAAAATCCACAAAGACATGATAGAGGTCCTGCTGGTGCTGGAGGTACCTCTCACATAGAACTCTCAGGTTGAAGATCTGCTCAGTTGTGCTGCGCCCTGGTCTGAAGCCTGCCTGTTCCTCAGCTATGATTTCCTCTGCCTGTGGCTTCAGCCTGTTCAGTAGGATCTTTAACATGACTTTGCTTGGGTGGCATACAAGACTAATCATGCTGGTAATCACTTGGTGATGGCTAAATAGGTCAATACATGTATGTGATGTGAGACTGCTGTAGAGTAATCACTTGCTGATGGCTAAATAGGTCAATACATGTATGTGATGTGAGACTGCTGTAGAGTAATCACTTGCTGATGGCTAAATAGGTCAATACATGTATGTGATGTGAGACTGCTGTAGAGTAATCACTTGCTGATGGCTAAATAGGTCAATACATGTATGTGATGTGAGACTGCTGTAATCACTTGCTGATGGCCACATTGTCTGTGAATAGACCTGCTTCCTGATCAGTAGGTGCGGTGGTGGTGAAGTTTACATGCCACTAGTCACTAGTGTGGCCAGGAAGAGGAGCGATGCTGGTGAAGTTTACATGTCATTAGTGTGGCTAGGAAGAGGGGTGATGCTGGTGAAGTTTACATGCCATTAGTGTGGCCAGGAAGAGGAGCGATGCTGGTGAAGTTTACATGTCATTAGCATGGCCAGGAAGAGGAGCGATGCTGGGGCTGTGTCTCCCGTTCTCATCACACCGTCAGCTGAGGCCAGGGTCTGGGCTTCAACCTACTGGATGTCCCTGGTGAGCTTAGTCCTGTGCCAACCACTAAGTTAGTTGCTCTGCTACAGTGGGGTGAGTGTTATGGCGCTACAGTGGGGTGAGTGTAACAGCGGGGTGAGTGTTGTGGCGCTATAGCAGGGTGAGTGTTACAGTGGGGTGAGTGTTGTGGCGCTACAGCGGGGTGAGTGTTGTGGTGCTACAGCAGGGTGAGTGTTACAGTGGGGTGAGTGTTGTGGCGCTACAGTGGGGTGAGTGTTACAGTGGGGTGAGTGTTGTGGCGCTACAGCGGGGTGAGTGTTACAGTGGGGTGAGTGTTGTGGCGCTACAGCGGGGTGAGTGTTACAGTGGGGTGAGTGTTGTGGCGCTACAGCGGGGTGAGTGTTGTGGTGCTACAGCAGGGTGAGTGTTACAGTGGGGTGAGTGTTGTGGCGCTACAGCGGGGTGAGTGTTACAGTGGGGTGAGTGTTGTGGCGCTACAGCGGGGTGAGTGTTGTGGTGCTACAGCAGGGTGAGTGTTACAGTGGGGTGAGTGTTGTGGCGCTACAGCAGGGTGAGTGTTACAGTGGGGTGAGTGTTGTGGTGCTACAGCAGGGTGAGTGTTACAGTGGGGTGAGTGTTGTGGCGCTACAGTGGGGTGAGTGTTACAGTGGGTTGAGTGTTGTGGCGCTACAGCGGGGTGAGTGTTACAGTGGGGTGAGTGTTGTGGCGCTACAGCGGGGTGAGTGTTACAGTGGGGTGAGTGTTGTGGCACTACAGCGGGTTGAGTGTTACAGTGGGGTGAGTGTTGTGGCACTACAGCGGGGCGAGTGTTGTGGCGCTACAGCGGGGTGAGTGTTACAGCGGGGTGAGTGTTGTGGTGCTACAGCGGAACACCTCTTTACTGGCCGGCACAGGAATGAGCTGATGCAGGACTCGGCCCTTACCCACAGTTGTATGTAGGCTGTGGTGCATTGGATTTGGAAACTGGATCAGAAAGTCGCTTGCTCTTGAAGGACCAGGCATTGTGAAATTGGGCCTTTTGTGGAATGCGCCTCTAAAATAGGCGCCCACATTGAGCAGCCTGAGAAATTGGTCCTTTTGTGGAGCTTGCTGTAGATGGAAGACCCCAGCCCCTCTCCACATCATGCACACTGGGCTGGCTAGAGATGCAGATCCTCAAGCAGGAGGTGTAAATACGGGTGCAACAGCCGTAGATGGCTGCCGGGGCTGATGAGGATCTCGGTCTGTAGCAGATGGTGGGTGTTGGCGTGGTGAATGGTGGGTCCCAGTGGGACGGTCCTGCAGAGACTACAGTGGCTAATGTTAATCAATGCTGAATGAGGCTGGCACCCAGCCAGAGCACGCTGCCACTGCGTAATAAGGCATCTCTTTTCCTCCACACATCACCAATACTGATCAACAATGTGTGTTGTGTGTGGGGAGGGGGGGGGGGGGGGCTGGGTCATTGTGGTGAGCTTTCATCTGGCATACATAACTTGCAAACCTTTGACAGATCGTGTCTTCACTCACCATGATGATGGGTGATGGTGACAGCTACACAGTCTATAACTCAACTGACAGAAAAAAAAAAGGTCCCTGAATTCCGGCAAGTGTGGGTGCAAGTCGGTTATCATCAAGCTGTCGTGAGAGATATCTGGCACATATCAAACCCGCCGCAACCGTATTTCCTCCCCTCCTTTTGGCTCCTGCGGCTCCATGCCTGACCAAAAGTTTTTTCAGTTCACGGATAGTACGACTGTGTCTTCACTTATACCGTGTATACACTATTTAGTTATAACCATTTTTACACTTTATTATCACTAGGCTGTTGTTTTCTCTCTCTCTTTATAAAGTTTCATTTCATCTCTCTTTCTCTCCCTAAGTATGTTGTAGTTTAGCATGGACAAACACGAAAAGAGGCCTGTGAGAATGTTGTATTTTAGCAAGGACAAACACGAAAAGAGGCCTGTGAGAATGTTGTAGTTTAGCAAGGACAAACACGAAAAGAGGCCTGTGAGAATGTTGTAGTTTAGCAAGGACAAACATGAAAAGAGGCCTGTGAGAATGTTGTAGTTTAGCAAGGACAAACACGAAAAGAGGCCTGTGCGCCTATTGTTTCCCAAAGAATGCGCCGCTAACCCGTACACGCACTAAAACATTCTAAAGTTCATTTTTTAAAAAATGAAGTTGATGCGAATTTCAATGTTTTCACACAAGTTCGCCTTATTTTGTGCACGCAGTCAAGGAGACAAGGGACAAAAAGGAAATTGACTAACGGGAAGGCTGTGTCTGCCCTCCGCTGTAATATAAACAATAACGCGGATGCTAAGGAGCTCGTGGGGCCATGTGTTTTGGGAGCTGTAGGGACTACCTCACTGCAGAGTAATCTCCGAGCGGTTCAAGATATAACTGTACAGTGCCTGATCAGCTTGATGCCTGGAGAGAGTTGTTTGTGTGTGTGTGTGTGGGGTGAGTCATTGTGGTGAGCTTTCATCTGGCATACATAACTTGCAAACCTTTGACAGATCGTGTCTTGACTCACCATGATGATGGGTGATGGTGACAGCTACAGTGCCTGATCAGCTTGATACCTGCAGAGAGTTGTGTGTGTGTGTGGGGGGGGGGGGGGGGGAGGGGGCTCGGTCATTGTGATGAGCTTTCATCTGGCATACATAACTTGCAAATCTTTGACAGATCGTGTCTTGACTGACCATGATGATGGGTGATGGTGACAACTGCAGTGCCTGATCAGCTTGATGCCTGCAGAGAGTTTGTGTGTGTGTGTGTGTGGGGGGGGGGGGGGGTGGGCTCGGTCATTGTGATGAGCTTTCATCTGGCATACATAACTTGCAAACCTTTGACAGATCGTGTCTTGACTCACCATGATGGTGACAGCTGCAGTGCCTGATCAGCTTGATGCCTGCAGAGAGTTTGTGTGTGTGTGTGTGTGTGTGTGTGGGGGGGGGGGTGGGCTCGGTCATTGTGATGAGCTTTCATCTGGCATACATAACTTGCAAACCTTTGACAGATCGTGTTTTGACTCACCATGATGGTGACAGCTGCAGTGCCTGATCAGCTTGATGCCTGCAGAGAGTTTGTGTGTGTGTGTGTGTGTGTGGGGGGGGGGGGGGGGTGGGCTCGGTCATTGTGATGAGCTTTCATCTGGCATACATAACTTGCAAACCTTTGACAGATCGTGTCTTGACTCACCATGATGGTGACAGCTGCAGTGCCTGATCAGCTTGATGCCTGCAGAGAGTTGTTGTGTTGGTAGAGCACTACCATCTCTTGTCAGAATCGTCGCCTTGGCTGGGGTCAAGCACTACCTTTTCTTGTTACTGCCAGTCCATCACCTTGACCTTGGATCAGGCACTACCTTCTCTTTTCACACTCGGTCTCTCGCGGTGTCTTTTGGGGTCTTTATGACTCAGATCCCCACCCGGGTCTGCCCTGGGGGACTTGGGTGGGGTTAGGTATTTTTTAGTTCCCAGGGTCACCCTGGTCAGCCCCACAGGGTGGGTTTTTCTCTCTATTTTGGGGCATGTGTTTCTGTCTACCCTTTGTCCATTCACCTGTATTTGCCTTTTTAAAACTCTCCCTACTGTCTGCACTGCCTGTAGCTCTTGATATTGGATGTGTGTTGCTAAATGGTCTTAGCTTTATTTAGGCCCCATGTGTTAGGTTTATTTAATGTATTTGACCGGCTGGCGACATACATTCAATGTTCTGTTTAGTTTTTTTTCACAAGCAGTGCAGGCACGTCCTGAGAAAGCCTTGTTGCTGTCGGGACGTTAAGCAATGTACAATCAATCAATCGTTATGACTCAGAAATGAAAACAGTGAGTGGCTTGGGGTTGTGTCCCAGTGCTGACCATGCAGCAACAATGAGATGAAGTACCATTGCTTTGAACATCATAGTACCCATATGCCTTGGTGGCCAAGACTAGTGTGTGTGTGTGAATTCACTGACACATTCTAGCTTGATGCTGTTGGATGAGTTGATTGCGTGATCCAATTAGCGGACTTTTATTGTGCTGCCATGTCTTGTGTGTAAGCTTGCCTCACAATTCATAGTCTTAATCATCTAGATGCCCAGTGCAGATGTAAGGGAATGGTCCGTGATAGTCTTGATCATCTAGATGCCCAGTGCAGATGTAAGGGAATGGTCCGTGATAGTCTTGATCATCTAGATGCCCAGTGCAGATGTAAGGGAATGGTCTGTGATAGTCTTGATCATCTAGATGCCCAGTGCAGATGTAAGGGAATGGCCCGTGATAGTCTTGATCATCTAGATGCCCAGTGCAGACGTAAAGGAATGGCTCGTGATAGTCTTGATCTAGATGCCCAGTGCAGATGTAAGGGAATGGCCCATGATAGTCTTGATCATCTCGATGCCCAGTGCAGATGTAAGGGAATGGCCCGTGATAATCTTGATCATCTAGATGCCCAGTGCAGATGTAAAGGAATGGTCCGTGATAGTCTTGATCATCTAGATGCCCAGTGCAGGTGTAAGAGGGAATGACCCGTGATAGTCTTGATCATCTAGATGCCCAGTGTAGATGTAAAGGAATGGCCTGTGATAGACTTCATCTTCTAGATGCCCGGTGCAGATGTAAGGGAATGGCTTGTGATAGTCTTGATCATCTAGATGCCCAGTGCAGATGTAAGGGAATGGTCCGTGATAGTCTTGATCATCTACATGCCCAGTGCAGATGTAAGGGAATGGCCCATGATAGTCTTGATCATCTAGATGCCCAGTGCAGATGTAAGGGAATGGTCTGTGATAGTCTTGATCATCTACATGCCCAGTGCAGATGTAAGGGAATGGCCCATGATAGTCTTGATCATCTAGATGCCCAGTGCAGATGTAAAGGAATGGCCCATGATAGACTTCATCTTCTAGATGCCCAGTGCAGATGTAAGGGAATGGCCCGTGATAGTCTTGATCATCTAGATGCCCAGTGCAGATGTAAGGGAATCATCCGTGATAGTCTTGATCATCTAGATGCCCAGTGCAGATGTAAGGGAATGGCCCGTGATAATCTTGATCATCTAGATGCCCAGTGCAGATGTAAAGGATTGGCCCGTGATAGTCTTGATCTTGATGCCCAGTGCAGATGTAAGGGAATGGTCCGTGATAGTCTTGATCATCTAGATGCCCAGTGCAGATGTAAGGGAATGGTCCGTGATAGTCTTGATCTTCTAGATGCCCGGTGCAGATGTAAGGGAATGGCCCGTAATAGTCTTGATCATTTAGATGCCCAGTGCAGATGTAAGGGAATGGCCCATGATAGTCTTGATCATCTAGATGCCCAGTGCAGATGTAAAGGAATGGCCCGTGATAGTCTTGATCATCTAGATGCCCATGCAGATGTAAAGGAATGGTCCTTGATAGTCTTGATCATCTAGATGCCCAGTGCAGATGTAAAGGAATGGCCCTGTGATAGACTTCATCTTCTAGATGCCCAGTGCAGATGTAAAGGAATGGCCCATGATAGACTTCATTTTCTAGATGCCCAGTGCAGATGTAAGGGAATGGCCCATTATGGACTTCATCTTCTAGATGCCCGGTGCAGATGTAAGGGAATGGCCTGTGATGGACTTGATCTTCTAGATGCGCATTGCAGATGTAAAGGAATGGTCCGTGATAGTCTTGATCATCTACATGCCCAGTGCAGATGTAAGGGAATGGTCCGTGATAGTCTTGATCATCTACATGCCCAGTGCAGATGTAAGGGAATGGCCCGTGATAGTCTTGATCATCTAGATGCCCAGTGCAGATGTAAGGAAATGGTCCATGATAGTCTTGATCATCTAGATGCCCAGTGCAGATGTAAAGGAATGGCCCGTGATAGTCTTGATCATCTAGATGCCCAGTGCAGATGTAAGGGAATGGCGCGTGATAGTCTTGATCATCTAGATGCCCAGTGCAGATGTAAGGAAATGGTCCATGATAGTCTTGATCATCTAGATGCCCAGTGCTGATATAAAGGAATGGCCCGTGATAGTCTTGATCATCTAGATGCCCAGTGCAGATGTAAGGGAATGGCCCTTGATAGACTTCATCTTCTAGATGCCCAGTGCTTATGTAAGGGAATGGTCCGTGATAGACTTCATCTTCTAGATGCCCGGTGCAGATGTAAAGGATTGGTAGATCATTGCAGGAGTGTGTAGTTTAGTGGAATGGTTATATCAATGCAGGAGTGTGTGTAGTGGAATGGTTGGATCATTGCAGGAGTGTAGTGTAGTGGAATGGTTAGATCAGTGCAGGAGTGTGTAGTGTAGTGGAATGGTTGGATCATTGCAGGAGTGTGTAGTGTAGTGGAATGGTTAGATCATTGCAGGAGTGTGTAGTGTAGTGGAATGGTTATATCATTGCAGGAGTGTGTAGTGTAGTGGAATGGTTATATCATTGCAGGAGTGTGTAGTGTAGTGGAATGGTTAGATCATTGCAGGAGTGTGTACACTTGCTGTGCCCTCATCTCACTGGCCCCTGTATACTTGCTGTGCCCCCCCCCCCCCACACACCCCTGTCTGACAGGCCCCTGTACACTTGCTCTGCCCCCCCCCCCCCCCCCACCCCCCCCCCCTTCCTGTCTGACAGGCCTCTATACACTTGCTCTGCCCCTCCTCTCACTGGCCCCTATACACTTGCCCTGCCCTTCCTCTCACTGGCCCCTATACACTTGCTCTGCCCCTCCTCTCACTGGCCCCTATACACTTGCCCTGCCCCTCCTCTCACTGGCCCCTATACACTTGCCCTGCCCCTCCTCTCACTGGCCCCTATACGCTTGCTCTGCCCCTCCTCTCACTGGCCCCTATACACTTGCCCTGCCCCTCCTCTCACTGGCCCCTATACACCTGCTCTGCCCCTCCTCTCACTGGCCCCTATACACCTGCTCTGCCCCTCCTCTCACTGGCCCCTATACACTTGCCCTGCCCCTCCTCTCACTGGCCCCTATACACCTGCTCTGGCCCCTATACACTTGCCCTGCCCCTCCTCTCACTGGCCCCTATACACTTGCTCTGCCCCTCCTCTCACTGGCCCCTATACACCTGCTCTGCCCCTCCTCTCACTGGCCCCTATACGCTTGTTCTGTCCCTCCTCTCACTGGCCCCTATACGCTTGCTCTGCCCCTCCTCTGACTGGCCCCTATACACTTGCTCTGCCCCTCCTCTCACTGGCCCCTATACGCTTGCTCTGCCCCTCCTCCTATACACCTGCTCTGCTTGTCATTTCCATAGCCCCAGCTGCTCAGGAGTCTTTCTCCTGCAGGCAGAGGTCTACTCTGTTTACACTTTGTTGGCTCACATGTGATAGCAAAAGTGAGTCTATGTAATTGGCCATCTTTCATGTGCCCAGCGTACCGCCTCTTTCGTCCGTGGTAAACATTAGCATTTTCTTGGGAGACTATTCAAGCTTCAGACTTCAAACTTGACTCAAGGATACTTTGTGGTAAAACCTTTCTAAACGTACCAATTTCAGTGACTTCTCATAAAGATCAGAAGGGGGTAAAATAACAGCCATATTTTGACACAAAATTGTTTTTCCTCAAATACTATATTCCACTTCAAACCCAAACTTGTTGCAGAGATGCCTCATTGTAAGACCTTTCTATGTATGCTAATTTGGGTGACCCCTCGGATAGTTCAAGGGTCACAGGAGGTTGGCAAAATAATAATTAATGTGTGAAAAATTACAGTTTTTGATAGAATTGTAGTTTTTATTCAAAGTTTTTGCTAACTTTTCAGTCATATTTAGCACAAAGGTAGCTGAAGGTAAGACCTTTCTATGCATGCTAATTTAGTGGTCCCTTTGCATAGGTCAGGGGGGATTCAGAAAGGGGTACAAAATAGCCATATTTGGACAAAAACTGTTTTCTCAAATATTATTTTCAACTGCAAACGCAAACTTGGTATAGAGATACATGATGATAAGGCCTTTCTATGCATACTAATTTGGATGACCCCTCGGAAAGGTCAAGTGTGTCACAGGAGGTCAGCAAGTGTGTGAAAAGCCAGTTTAATTTTTTTTGTTTTAATAGAATTGTACTTTTTCTAAGTTTTTGCAACCTTTAAAAAAAAGAAAAAAACAAACAAAACAGGCATAAATGTAGTTGATGACACCTTTGTAATTCTATGCATACTAATTTAGTCCATCCCCTCAGAGAGGTCAAGGGTCATGGAGGGTTGACACCTTTCTAATTCTATGCATACTAATTTAGTCCACCCCTCACAGAGGTCATGGGGGGGGGGGGGGGGGGGTCGACAAATTTGTGACAAATACGTTTTGAGAAAACTCAGATTTGGCTGGTAGTGGTACAAAAGCCAACCCATTACTTATGTTTAGACACTTGAACACTTGCTCATTTCAGTGACCTGTTGGAAAGGTGAAGGTTACAAAGGTCACACTTATTATGTGGATTGGCCATACGCATGAGCCATAAGGGCTTTGCCTGGCTT
Source organism: Semisulcospira habei (assembly GCA_036245525.1). Lineage (NCBI taxonomy): Eukaryota > Metazoa > Mollusca > Gastropoda > Semisulcospiridae > Semisulcospira > Semisulcospira habei. The sequence goes on along the minus strand of BTPG01000008.1, from coordinate 780,204 downwards.
GTTCTGTGTATTATGCTGCCATTGTATCATCATGCAGATAGTATTGTCCATGTTACAGCCTCAGATTGATAATCCTTTGGTTGAAGTTTGTGACTTTATTTTATTATTTTAATTTGTGTGGGTATCCGCAACACTCCCCCCCCCCCCCCCCTTTCCCCACCTCCAGCCCCCAAAGAAAACAAAAAGGTAACAAAGCGTCCCCAAGACCGAAATCCCCAAATGTTGCCGTTGTCCTCTGAAGACTGCATTGCAGCGCAAGACACAGATCGACCATGATAGTTCAAGGGTGATGCCAGAATAGCTTGGCGCCCATAGGCGGTCAGTCAGCCAGCCAGCCCATAGGCGCCCATATGAACTATCATGGTCGATCCTTATCTTGCTGTGGTGTGTCTGGGCTAGAAGGAGTTAAAGGATGATGCATGGTGGTTACTAGATCCTGCGAGCGAGGAATGCATGGCCGGGGAGACATTTGGCTTGATTGCTTTCACCTGTTTTCCGCCAGTTCACAGCCTCTTCCCCAGGACTGCCACACCAGGCCTTCTGTTGGCAAAACGGCACCCGCCCCATGCTCAGCGTTACCGGTCAATCTCATAACCCTTATCATTCGGAATACACCCGTGTGTGAAATAAGTTTGACTAAAATAGTTAAAGGGTGGTGCCAAAATAGCTTGGCGCCTCTAGGCGCCAAACTATTCTGGCACCACCTTGAACTAAAGCCATTGGTCATGTCCTTAACGCCGCCTCCCCCACCCGGGTCTGCCCTGGGGGACTTGGGTGGGGTTAGGTATTTTTTAGTTTCCAGGGTCACCCTGGTCAGCCCCACAGGGTGGGTTTTTCTCTCTATTCTGGGGCATGCGTTTCTGTCTACCCTTTGTCCATTCACCTGTATTTGCCTTTTTAAAACTCCCCCTACTGTCTGCACTGCCTGTAGCTCTTGATATTGGATGTGTGTTGCTAAATGGTCTTAGCTTTATTTAGGCCCCATGTTGTAGGTTTATTTAACGTATTTGACCGGCTGGCGACATACATTCAATTTTCTGTTTAGTTTTTTTTCACAAGCAGTGCAGGCACATCCTGAGAAAGCCTTGTTGCTGTCGGGACGTTAAGCAATGTACAATCAATCAATCCTTATCGCCGCCGACGTTGTGAGATGAGTTTGATACAAAAGTTAGTGTTTTAAGCTGCCTCACGACACAAATAGCCCTTATCATTTGGAATACACCAGTGTGCGAAATAAGTTGGACTAAAATAGTTAAAGGGTGGTGCCAGACTAGCTTGGCGCCTCTAGGCGCCAAGCTATTCTGGCACCACCCTTGAATGAAAGCCATTGGTCTGTATCCTTATCTGTAAGTACTATAATGTAGCTTGCATATGGCAGTGTACAAATTTGAAGTTTTTAGCCTCAGTATGATAGGGGTTAAAGACAGAAACTGAAGAGCCCCCTTGGCTTCAGTGGTTGCACTTGCAGGGCCTAATAAAAGTCTACATTTCCTGTGAAATGAGCTGATGCTGATATGGTGTTATAGAGGTCTATGAAAACTCTAATACCTAATAAAGTGTATTTCCTGTGAAATGAGCTGATCGTGATGATGATATAGTGTTACAGAGGTCTATGAAAACTCTAGTACCTAATAAAGTCTGTATTTCCTGTGAAATGAGCTGATCGTGATGATGATATGGTGTTATAGAGGTCTATGAAAACTCTAGTACCTAATAAAGTCTGTATTTCCTGTGAAATCAGCTTCTAGAGCAGACAGTAATGTGGTGTCCAAGAGGTCTATGACAACTCCAGTTCAATGGTGTATGAACGTGTATTTGTGCTGGTCCGTGCGTTGGACCTTGTGGTTAAGATTGGGAAAGTACAAACTGGCAGAAACTGTGTCTGAACGTGTGTGTATGCTGGTCCGTGCGTTAGACCTTGTGGTTAAGATTGGGAAAGTACAAATTGGCAGAAACTGGCAGATAATTTGTTTGCTGGGCCCCGTGTCTTTAGTTTGTGTTTTGGTTTTTGAAGGAATGTTGAAGTTGTTGCAGGTGTTGCGTTTCTAGCCCGTTTTAGTCCCAAAGCCAGGTTTTCTAAATTGTCGGAGATGTTACCTAGCAACTACGTACCAGTTTCAGGAGATGGATCGACCATGATAATTCAAGGGTAGTGCCAGATTAGCGTGGCGCCTGAAAGGGGGGGGGGGCACCAAACTAATCTGGCACTACCTTTGATTTTATCACGGTCGAACCACCTCCTGTAGTGCGTTTGGGCTATTAATAAAAATGAATGCGCCAAGCACGCCAGTATAGCTGTGGTAGAGGCTGACCGTGCCCCGCGCCCCCCCCCCACCCCCCACCCCCCCCCCCGCCCAGCACAGTACACATCTCACCGCCAGCTCGTGGAGGGAGGGTGAGGTTTTCTGGCACCGGCCCCGATCTCTGGCACCTTTCTCGTGCAGCGCCAAGTAGCAGGCATGCAGTGACTTGTGTGATCGTTCAGGCGCTGGTAACGTCAGTCAGTTTGTCCACGTACTCCTTCACTCTGTAACTAAAGCGTCTAGCTTGCACGGCGGTCACGCAGTCAATCTCTAGGCGCCAAGAAAATTGGTCCCAACTATCGCTTTGAGTCCAGTTACCCCCCTCGCCCCCTCCTGGCGTTGGAAATGAAAAAGGCAGGTGCCTCACAGCAGTCCGTGTGGAGGCGGTGCTGGCTCATCCTTTAGGGTTGGCGTGGACACGAAATACGCGAGATGTCCGCCTGCACCAGGTCTTCATATACTAGCGAGCTGAGCAGGCAGGATCAGAACAACTAGGATAATAATAATTATTTCTATATCTTACTCAAAAGCTCTAAGCGCTTTACAATCTGTACACAAAAATAAAAATACAATGACATGTGCACATAACAAAAACACAATACCTGAACACACCACTTTTACAATGAACTAAACAACAATAATACATAATAATAATTTATATTCTAATTAACATTCAGTCTAAACAAGGAGGATTACAGAACTAATAATAATAATTTATATTCTAATTAACATTCAGTCTAAACAAGGAGGATTACAGAACTACAACTAAGGCACCAAACAGGGTTGATTCTGACCGACAGGGGCCCATATTACTAGCGAGTTGGCTTTGGCAGCCTTCCCTATCTCTACTTGTACACTAGCAAGCTTCGCCCGCGTGCTGAAGCACAGCCAGGTAGCACCCGCACACACTCACGGTGAGACTGGCGTACTGGTACTTCACGGATGAAAGACGGGAGGTGTTTTGTTCGCAGTCTTTGGCCGATATACCCACGATCTCATTCCTCGTGTGGAGCAGTAGACGTCCATTTGGCCAATAATAGGTGTAGGGTTATACAGTAGCAGGAGGCAGGTTCCGATGAGAATGTGTGTCTATTTCACACACAAGTTGCTGGCAGAGCACCGGGACCTGTACTGTGCTGTATCTCCCGTTCTCCCACCAACGTTTCAGTGTGAGCGGTACCCTTCACCTGACGGGCAGCACCATTGACAATCATGGCACCTGCACTTTCGCGCCAGGTAGGGCCGCAGGAAATGGTTGTACCTTCTGTGGGCGTCTTGTCTAGTCATGACTTGTGTTTTGTGTATGCTGGTTAGGAAACGTTGAAACCGATTCACTACGTGTGTTGAATAACCCTTATCATTCGGAATACACTGTGAAATAAGTGAGTAAAATAGTTCAAGGGTAGTGCCAGAATAGCTTGGCGCCTCTAGGCGCCAAGCTATTCTGGCACCACCCTTGAACTAAAGCCGTTGGTCTATATCCTTATCTGTACTACTGTAATGTAGCTTGCATATGGCAGTGTACAAATGTGAAGCTTTTAGCCTCTCTCTGATATGGGGTAAGAGTCCACTTGCAGGCCGGGCAAGGCAGGGTTGAGTACAGTCAAGATCAGGGAATACCATCACCCAGTGCGCACATCCCGCCCAGCTGCGGGCGACGTCATCACGATACTGGGAATAGCGTAGGAGGAAGAAAACACGGCGACCTGTAGGGCTTTGCACGGTATATGTGTGTGTAAACAGACACAACTTGACTATTTAACAACCACACGGCGACCTGTAGGGATTTGCACGGTATATTTTACACAACTTGACTATTTAACAACCACACTGCGACCTGTAGGGCTTTGCACGGTATATGTGTGTGTAAACAGACACAACTTGACTATTTAACAACCACACGGCGACCTGTAGGGATTTGCACAGTGTGCGAAAACAGACACAACTTGACTATTTAACAACCACACGGCGTCCTGTAGGGATTTGCACGTATATGTGTGTGTAAACAAACACAACTTGACTATTTAACAACCACACTGTGATCTGTAGGGATTTGCACGGTATATGTGTGTGTAAACAGACACAACTTGACTATTTAACAACCACACTGCAACCTGTAGGGCTTTGCATGGTATATGTGTGTGTAAACAGACACAACTCTGTGGAAACTCCTACGACACTACGGTGTACCCACAAAGCTCGTCCGCCTGATCAAGAGCAGCTATGATGGCATGACATGTCGCGTGATCCACGAAGGGCAGTTCACCAGAGAGCTCCAGGTCAGAACTGGTGTCAGGCAGGGGTGTCTGCTGTCTCCGTTCCTCTTCCTACTGGCCATAGACTGGGTCATGAAGATGACCACAGAGCACAGACGAAGTGGAATACAGTGGACACTGTGGACACAGCTTGACGACCTCGATTTTGCAGACGACTTGGCATTACTGTCCCACACTCATCAACAAATGCAGGACAAGACCACGAGGCTTGCTGACATCTCGTCCCAAGTGGGCCTCACCATTCACAAACAGAAAACAAAGACAATGAGGCTGAACGCAACCAGGGAAGAACCAGTCTTGCTTGCTGGCACCCCGTTGGAGGAGGTGGAGTCCTTCACCTATCTCGGGAGCATCATAGACAAAAAAGGCGGCACTGATGCAGATGTCAGAGCACGAATCGGTAAAGCCAGAGCAGCCTTTCTCCAGTTGAAAAAAGTGTGGGGTTCCAGAGAGCTGTCACAACACACCAAAGTCCGGATTTTCAACTCCAATGTAAAAGCAGTTCTCCTATATGGAGCAGAGACATGGAGATTGACAAAAACCACAGTCAACAGAGTACAGACCTTCATGAACAGTTGCCTTAGAAGAATTTTGAAAATCCACTGGCCAGAGAAGATCAGCAACGTCAGACTCTGGGAGAGAACAGAGCAGATAACAGCAGAGAATGAAATTGGGCGAAGAAGATGGGGATGGATCGGTCACAGTCTGAGAAAGCCAGCTTCCAGTATCACTAGGCAGGCATTGTCATGGAACCCCCAGGGAAAGAGGAAAAGAGGTAGGCCGAGAAACTCCTGGCGTCGAGACCTCCAAGCAGACATCAAGAGACTGGGAACCACCTGGAGTAGAATCGAAGGAGAAGCACAGGACAGGAGTTGCTGGAGGTCTCTCGTCGACGGCCTATACCCGGGTAGGGGTGACAGGCGTAAGTAAGTAAGTAAACAGACACAACTTGACTATTTAACAACCACACGGCGACCTGTAGGGATTTGCACAGTATATGTGCGAAAACAGACACAACTTGACTATTTAACAACCACACGGCGACCTGTAGGGATTTGCACGGTATATGTGTGTGTAAACAGACACAACTTGACTATTTAACAACCACACTGCGATCTGTAGGGATTTGCACGGTATATGTGTGTGTAAACAGACACAACTTGGACTATTTAACAACCACACGGCGACCTGTAGGCATTTGCACAGTATATGTGCGAAAACAGACACAACTTGACCAGTTAACAACCACACGGCCGCATTTTGGAGGCATGACCCAACGACTGTGTACCAATTGCAGAAAGATAGATTGACTATGATAATTCAAGATTAGCTTGGTGCCATCAGGCAGGAATCACCGCATCCAAAAACACTACCGACGTCAAAGAGTTAACGTTGAATGTGTACAGTTCAAACTTAGTGGAGTTGTGAGATCGTGACCAATCCAGACTTCAGGCCTTCTGTGTGACCCACCTATGTGCCGCGAGATGGCCTTTGTTGCCTGCTCGGCGTTAAACCCAAATAACTAACTATATGCCACTATACAGAGGAACAACCTGCAGCGCAAATACATGATTGTGAGGAGTTGGTGTCTGTCTAGAGCTAAACCATTCTGGTCTGTATTTCCCATGATTCCTGCTGCAGTATTGGTCTGCTGAGCACAGTGTGCAGGTGTGGACAGACTGGTCAAGTGTAGTATTGGTCTGCTGAGCACAGTGTGCAGGTGTGGACAGGCTGGTCAAGTGTAGTATTGGTCCACTGAGCAGTGTGCAGGTGTGGACAGACTGGTTAAGTGTAGTATTGGTCCACTGAGCACAGTGTGCAGGTGTGGACAGGCTGGTCAAGTGTAGTATTGGTCCACTGAACACAATGTGCAGGTGTGGACAGGCTGGTCAATTGTAGTATTGGTCCGCTGAGCACAGTGTGCAGGTGTGGACAGGCTGGTCAAGTGTAGTATTGGTCTACTGAGCACATTGTGCAGGTGTGGACAGGCTGGTCAAGTCTAGTATTGGTCCACTGAGCACAGTCTGCAGGTGTGGACAGACTGGTCAAGTGTAGTATTGGTCCGCTGAGCACAGTCTGCAAGTGTGGACAGACTGGTCAAGTGTAGTATTGGTCCGCTGAGCACAGTCTGCAGGTGCAGGGATTAGGTTGAGTTTTGCAGTCAATAAGTCAGATGACTGGAGGAACATTATATCAATAGGTTATTTTGAAAAACAGTAAGTCAACAAAAAAAATCACATTTTATTTATTTATATTATTAATTTCACTTGTTCTTATTTCTTATTTTAACAGATGAGCCTAGGCCTAAATAATTATTAATAACAAATAACAACCAAAAAAAAAAATCATAAAAAGAAGAGAAGGAAAACATTTACCGAAGCCAAGGCCCAAACTTGTTTAGCCAAGCTTGGCGAAACTTGCGACCTAGTGGCGCATCTGACTCGCTCAAGTCATAGCCGCAGGCATTCACTCGTTCTAATCTTCTGAGTTATCCCCTACCCCTACGGCACTAGTACTGAGTCATCCCCTACCCCTACAGCACTAGTACTGAGTCATCCCCTACCCCTGCAGCACTAGTACTGAGTCATCCCCTACCCCTACAGCACCAGTACTGAGTTATCCCCCTACGGCACTAGTACTGAGTTGTCACCCTACGCCACTAGTACTGAGTTATCACCCTACGCCACTAGTACTGAGTTATCCCCCTACAGCACTAGTACTGAGTTATCCCCTACCCCTACAGCACTAGTACTGAGTTATCCCCCTACGCCACTAGCACTGAGTTAGCCCCCTACAGCACTAGTACTGAGTGATAGTACTCGGATCACAGTGTTGACCAAGTGGCCGTGGCACAAAACTCAATGTTCATTGCCCTTTTCCAAATTTCAGAACTTTTTTGGGTGGCGTTTTTGATTTTGAAATGTTAACAGCAAAAAAACGGATTGTCACGGACTGTCGGAAAGATGGTGGTTTAACTGTTTGTGATGTGGGTGTAGGTTATATATAATCTTGTTAACAGGGAGATCTCCACTCACACTCTCATCATTGTAGCTATCTTGTTAACAGGGGGATCTCCATTCACACTCTCACACTCTCATCATTGTAGCTATCTTGTTAACAGGGGGATCTCCACTCACACTCTCATCATTGTAGCTATCTTGTTAACAGGGGGATCTCCACTCACACTCTCATACTCTCATCATTGTAGCTATCTTGTTAACAGGGAGATCTCCACTCACACTCTCATCATTGTAGCTATCTTGTTAACAGGGGTATCTCCACTCACACTCTCATACTCTCATCATTGTAGCTATCTTGTTAACAGGGAGATCTCCACTCACACTCTCACACTCTCATCATTGTAGCTATCTTGTTAACAGGGGGATCTCCACTCACACTCTCATACTCTCATCATTGTAGCTATCTTGTTAACAGGGAGATCTCCACTCACACTCTCATCATTGTAGCTACCTTGTTAACAGGGGGATCTCCACTCACACTCTCATACTCTCATCATTGTAGCTATCTTGTTAACAGGGGGATCTCCACTCACACTCTCATACTCTCATCATTGTAGCTATCAACATCTCGTTCATCACATTTCTCTCACTCTGGAGAGGGACGTCACGCATGCGTTCCCCACACACGCATACATACAACTGATTCACTACGAACCCAGTTGCTGAATTGCTAACTATGTTAATTATAAAAAATTTGCATACAAGAATAAACATGTCCCACTTAACTACTGTCTAAAATCTTATCATCACACTCTCTTCATCTGCAATCTACCTAGTTCTGTGCACAGAAATAAATAAGTCACCTTACCTGGCCAGGTTTTCTGTACACTACTTACGCGGTGGCTATCTCAGTGGTCCTCGGCGTCGGCGCTGCGTCCGTCGACCCGCTGTCTAGTCCTCGTGGCCGCTGCATCTCGGTGTCGACCCTCTGGTCCCGGTGATCTTTTAATGTTCTCTCTCGGCACATTCACAATTGTCAATGCTGCACTTATGAACCCAGCACATATCACGCTTGGGCTAAATACCCCTCCGATCACATTCACAATTGTCAATGCTGCACTTATGAACCCAGCACATATCACGCTTGGGCTAAATACCCCTCCGATCACATTCACAATTGTCAATGCTGCACTTATGAACCCAGCACATATCACGCTTGGGCTAATCCGATCACTGTAGTAGAAACGTTCTTCTCCACGGCTTTGCTTATCTCTCTCTTGGCTTGACTTCGCAAACAAAGATTCTATAGGGGTTGTCCACGACGTCTAGAAACGTTCTTCTCCGCGGCTTTGCTTATACACTATAATAGTCCACCCGGTTTCCCGTTATCTCCTTCTCTTGGGTGTAGCTAATCATCTTCCGTTGAATCTGTAGTGACCGGTTATCTTCGACCACACCGTAAGTCAACACCACTTTCCATCTCCTCCCCACTTCTCTAAGAACCTCGTCTTTTTGCCTCTCTCACTCAGCGTCCCGTCTCTAAGTGTTCTTGAATCTGGCTTACTGTCCCTATTGACTATTACTAGTATCAGGGACTTAACTCTAAGTGTTCAAGTCTCTCAGTCCTTTTGTGTTCCGCTTCGCTTCGTATATATACACAAGTCTCTCTCCCTTCCTCATTCTGTATTACTACGCGATGTCATGAATATTTAGTCATTCACATCTCTACATCAATTTCAACTAATTTCAATGACTATATAAAATATACTAAACATGCATTTCACATCCAGTCCATGCATGAAATTTAGCCTAACACCCGCATCACAACATCAATATAATTTTGTGAACGGACTATTTCTTTCCAAATGCTGGAATTTCCTCAGACTCTACTGAATAAGGGTATTCTTTAATAATAATAATAATAATAATGAGTACTTGTATAGCGCCTAACCTCAGATTAGAGCTCTAGGCGCTTAACAAAAACTAATGTACAAAAAATAACTAATTACAAAAATGGAATTAACAAAAAGTACAAAAACAAAATACAACGCACTCTGTAAACAAGCTATGAAGTCACCATTCAAAAGTGCTACGCTCATGGACTCATACTGGCATTCACACACACACCCACACACACACTACTTCTACAAATAGATAGAGATGACTTTAACATGACAGGTGTGTGACAAAGTCATTTGTAGCTGACAGAAAACATATGGGTCTTTAGGGCACGCTTGAATGCCTCTCTCGAATCCACGTATCTCAGTTCGCGTGGGAGATCATTCCAAACAACTGGGCTCTGGTATCTGAATGACCTCCCACCAAACGACTTTGTTTTGACAAGAGGGATACGTAAAACTCGAGAGTCGGCAGCAGAGCGCAAATTCTGTCTCAAGGGCGTATACAGCTGGAGAAGAGAGGCAAGGTAGTGTGGGCAGGAACAGGTAATACAACTGTGAGTCATGCATGAAATTTTGTACTGAATCCTAGCCGTTACAGGTAACCAGTGTAGGGCAGACAGATGGGGTGTGATATGATCTGATCTAGGGACTCTAAGAATCAACCTAGCAGCTGAGTTTTGAATTTTCTGGAGTTTGCCAATCAGACTTGATAGACTCGAGCGGGAAAGTCCTGACCCCCTTTTCCTTGATAAAGTGGTTAGGATTCCTTCACTTTCGCACTTCCGCAATTCCTCAGCAGAAAGACTACTGACCCACTTTTCCCCCAATTAGCCTAGATACTCTTACTTCCGCACGTATACCCTTCTGGTTTCCCACCAAGGAATCATGCGTACCGGCACGTAGCCCACTTAGTCTCCTATCCACCTCCATGACTTGCTCGCAGTCTGCGATATAAATTTCCCTCATTCCATGATTTCGCTAGTACTTTAGTTCTTAACCTTTCACTTAAATTCTGAAATTAATTTTGGACCCTTGACACGGATGTTGTCGGCGTAGTCGAAAGTAGTGTACAACAGACGAAGAAAATTCACTTGCATAACGAACACCCTCTTTCATCGAACTAATTTCATCCTCCCCACAGCCGCTCGCTCGGTCACCCCTGTAGCCCGTTCAGTAGGCACAGCAGCTTTGCGTTGCTTTGCGCGTCGCCAATCATAATCGAGAAAAGGTTTAAACTGATTGGGTGCTTGCAAAATGAAGCGCGGCCGCTGCATCTACTGAACGAGCTACTGTCAAGTTATCAACTGCGATGTAGGCCTATAGTGCACTAGAGCATCAGCTAGCTGGCCATCGCTCTCTCTCTCTCTCTCTCTCTCTCTCATCCTCCATCCTGCCGACCGACAGTAGACACCAGCTGTATAGGGCCATCACCGCCTCCAACAGTAACCTGTTCCATGTGTGCAGAAAGCTGGGTGTCACACTGATAGACAACACTCAGGTCTTTACTGCTGTTGATGGGTTGCCGCGTAGAAAATTCTACAGGCGCGGTGACCCCATCCATCCTAGTCGCCAGGGCACCATCAGTCTGGCCCTCAACATAAAGAGAGGAGGGCCAGCTACTGACGTCACCACTCCCAACAACCAGCCTGCAGGTGGTGACCGTCACCGCCGTCAGCGACGTGAAGGACACGCTGGCACCACCAACACTTACGCTAATGGTCTCCCTCACTCCACCATCTTCACTCTCCAACGCGTCCAGAACAATGCTGCCCGCCTCGTCCTCAGAAAGAAAAAATCCGACCACATCACACCCCTGCTCAAACTCCTTCACTGGCTCCCCATCCCCCAACGCATCCAATACAAAGTTCTGTCTCTCTGCTACAAATCCCTGAACAACTGCGCTCCTGCCTATCTCTCCAACTTACTTCACCCCTACACACATTCCCGCTCCCTCCGCTCTGCCTCCGACCCTCTCCGCCTCCACATCCCTCGCACCAAACTTAACACTTTCGGTCCCCGCTCCTTCTCCGTCTACGGTCCATCCATCTGGAACACTCTCCCACTCTCTCTCCGTCAGAAACACTCTCTCTCCTCCTTTCAGTCCGCCCTCAAAACTCACCTCTTTCAACAGTTTTAGCAGTATATCACCGCACTCCCCACCCCAAGCTGACCGTCGTAATGTATTTCACTGTTTGTGGTACGTGAGTCATTGTCTAAAGCGTGCGCATGCGTGCGCGAGTTGTGAGTGTGCGCTTAGAGTTATAATTATTATAAGATAAGCGCATTATAAATACCGTAATTATTATTATAATTAATGTCGCAGCCGGCAGACAGTCAGTGTCCGCTGCAGCACCCAACCTGGAATCGCTCTGTGGTGCATCCAGCTTCGGTGCTGCACCGGAGAGTCAAGGTGGACTGTCAGTGTCCTCTGCTGTAGCACCAGGTCTGGAATCACAGTACAGCGAATCCAGATTTGGTGGTACAGCAGAGAGTCAATGTAGCTATCAGCAACAAATGCCGGGCCAGTATCCTATGTGGCAGCAACCGCCACTACCACCATACAGTGCCGCATTTCCACAGTATCGCGAGGCCGGACCATGGGGACACTTCAGCATGACGCAACCAACGTATCCTTTCAGCGTCCCCCCGCTCACATACACGCCATACGCACAGCAGGAACCGTGGGCACAGTACAGCCACCCCGTGCGTGTGTATTAGACTCATTTCCAGAACATTCAGTTACTCTTCCTTACATAACTTTGTGCTTTACTTTCCAGGCTAACACTGAACAATATCGAATTGATTTTCTTGCGTCTCATTGCTCATAATTATTGTGTTTGCGCAGACACGTATTCATTTGTTTTTAACTTCAACCACTGCGCGTGGTCCAATATTAACATTGTCATCCTTTTGACTTCTGCCGACAGTATTCGTGAATACCGATCTTCTCACTCTGTGCGATTTGTGACGCTTATAGCACTAGTACTTGTGCACCGTGACACTTTCTCTACTAGTGCTCTACGTATATTCACACTACGATCATATCTGTGTCCTTTCGCAGCGCTGACTTTATTTCCCCTATCGCGCAGCGGGGTCGTTTAGCTTTGACTGTTGAAGTTTGCTAAAGGGATTAGTCCCTGTTAGTGACCGTTAGTGACCGGTAGTGTGGTCTATATCAGTGAATGCGTAGAAGAAACTCTTTTTTTTTTTTTTTTTCACTTGCCTCCCACATTCTGTGTGTTAGAGCGGACTGATATTCTTTTGCTTTGTTTTATTATTTCAGCTCTTATTTGCCTTTGTATCATTTATAAGCTTTTTTATTTGTACTCTTTGGTATTGACATACATTAGCAATCATGGTGTATGATCGCCAGTTACATATTGGCCATTTAAATGTTTATCATTTAACTAACAAAGTTCCCGATCTGTGTGTGCTCTTGAGTCAATCCAATCCATTTCACTTGTTTGGTGTAACGGAATCGCGTCTCAATCGTAACATCAGCGATGAGGCCGTTTCTATCCAGGACTTCACTGTACTGCGCCGCGATGCTGAATACCCGGGACATACGGGTATTGCAGTATACATTCATAATTCAATTAGCGGTATTACTCGCAGGCGTGGGGACCTGGAGTCAAAAACCGTAGAATGCATTTGGGTTGAGTTAAGGGCAAACAAATCCAGCCCCGTGCTGGTCGGGTACATTTACAGGAACCCAGCATCAACATTTCAATGGTTCGACGACTTTATCGCCATGATGGATAAGGTCAGACAGTCCAGCTCTGAAATTTTGATCCTAGGCGATTTCAATATTAACATGTTTTTGAATAACCCTGCTTGGGAGTGCACCATGTCTATGTTTGGTTTAAAGCAGCTAGTTAAAACAGCAACTCGTGTTAGTCCAACTTCCTCCACCCTTATAGACCACATATCGAGGGTTCCGGGCGTAAGAGCCGTATCTCGTTTTCCCACAATTTTACAGGAGAGCAGTTTGAAAGTTTTGAAAATTTATTTCTATTTAGTGCTTGAGTTCCTGGTATCAAAACATGTATCAGTTGAAAGCTTGTTTTCTCCTCTGTACTTTCAAATGAACATTTTGAAACAGTCATTTTTATTTAGTGTACATTTGGCAAATAAACAATGTTGACATTATTTACGGTCCTTATGCACGCTCAGAGTAAAAGGTTTGCAGCCACCTGTGCCTGCGTAAAGACAGGGCTGCTAAATGACAGTGTCAGGCACGCCCAAAATGGCCAGTATATACGTAAACATTCCCGCCTGAGGACCGCAGCTAGGTTTCCTCCTAGGCTGCGTTTCTGAAATGGGTCATGTTGATATTGCCTGACAGCCGCAGAAAGAGTTACTGCTGTCAAGGGGTGAGGAAAAACAGACTCCTCTACGGACGCAAAAGCTCTAAATAGTTATAAGGCCTTTACGCCCGGCAACTGCACGGTGAAATTGCCATTACCGGACATGGAAAAGAACAGTATAATCAAACAAGACTCTTTAGCAGGAGATAAAAACAAGCATAGAACTGCTGCATGAGTGTAAGAAGATCGTAAAACATGTACGGAGAATAGCGGTCCACAACTTAAAACTGTTCAATCTAGCAGGATCTATGTAATACGAGTCCAAGGAGACTGACCAGTGACAGATTACATTTTCACATGTTTTTAACTGATCAGTCCACTTAAGCTGTGCACTCTATACGGAGAAAACCAACCAAACATGAAATCAGCGATACTGACAGCAATAATGGCATTATCAAAATACAGGAACATCTCGTTACACGTGAAGAGAAAGTAACTATGCAGAAATGAAAGAGAACTCACCCAATGATGTCGTCGTGGCATGTTTGATAAGTGTCTTACCATTCACAGTTATCATTTACAAGTCATATTTTCAGTTCAAAAAGCATACGTAGCACAGGCTTTGATTTCAGTCTTCTCAGCATGTCAACATTTGAAGAAGAAGGAAAAAGAAAAGAAATTCCAACATCCAAGGATTGAGTTTTCTGACACAAAATCACATATTATTGAAATTTGAAGTCCGCTTATTATGTCCATATTACAATATTTACAGTTCCTCACTGTCAAACTTGTGTCAGAGCTCAGAGTTTTATTCTGGCCAAGTGTGCCATTGCCAGACATGACTCCGAGATGATCTGTTCTAATGACCTGTTCTAATCCATATCAGAGCAGTCATCCTCCATCATGTCAGGCTCGGGCAGTTTGTCCTTCGTAGCTGGAGATGTCGAGAGGCTTTCATAGAATGGGTGATGTTCAGCTGGAATGATTCCAGAGCGGCAAAGAGACAGCAGATCTTGCTTCTTGGCGAAGGACACAGGGAGCTTTGAGGCGTAGCACCTAGGTATTTGTGCAGGTAGAGGTTGTGCACGACGCTTGCTGGACCCTATCATCTTCAGCACTTGGAACTCTTGATCATCGAAGGAGTACTTGAAAAACATCATCTCTTCTTGACCTTTTAGGAACTGCATCACTTTGATGCTGAGCCAGTTGACCTTGTTTCCTTTCAAGTCTGTCTTTGTATTTCTGATGACTGTGGATGCTACATGTTTGAAATCAAGAAAGTCACCATGCTTGAGCGGGATGACGACATAGGGCTGTCCTCGTCGTGCCATCCTCAGAATGATGTCCCAGCCACTCGGCGTGTAGATTGGAGAGTGTTTTTTGGCGAAAGTTATGGCTGCATGCATGCTGTCACATTCCATGTGGGTGTGTCCTGTTTCTAAATATTTATGGCTGATAACCTTGATGTTGCTAATGTTATTGACAGCATGAATTAGTGCTGCTGATAGGTTTTGGTTGCGGTTCTGTCCTGAACAGCAGTCAGAAAAAATGATAACTTCCTCAATATGATGGGGCAAGGATGACAGGTAAATGTACAGGCAGGTGGCAATTTCGCATGAACCGCGCTTTCCTTCGCTTTCATCCCACGTGAAACAGGTCCCCTTTCTGTCAGTGAGAGAATAAACAGTGAAGTTATACACAGACAGCTTGCGCTTATAATAAAGCTGACTGACAAGTCCACACGGCGCTTGCAGCACAGCCTGCAGATCGACTGTGATGACATGCCTCTTTGGATCTTTGCCTGCCTCTCTTTTGTCGCGATCTTTTTCCTCCCTTGCTCTGTCTTTCCTATCACGGTGTTTCTCATACTCATTTTTCTCTTCTTCCGATGCAGCAGACCCTTTCTGTTGGAACACTGCGCAAGTGACACACTGGTCTTTCTTTGGGTGATGGAACGAATAATTGAAATACTGATTGAATATATCCCTATACTTTCTGGCGGACACAGGTGTGTGACCACCACTTTGGCAAGCTTCAGCGTACAGCTCGTACATTTTGCTCAAAGTGAGGTCAGAAGACAGGTACAACCTCTGTGTGTCCTTTCTTGTGTAATGCGACTCGACCACAGGAAAGGACGCAATGTGTTGTTTGGCACGGTCAACAGCCTCATTACTATATTTGTTGTGGGGTGGTCGTGACTTTCCCCGTAGCTGCTGCCCTGTGAACACACCTCCAGTGCTGTTTTTCAGAGCATGGTCCACGTAGGTTTCACCAACAGCTAGGGTCGCAAGAAAAAAATTCTTGCAGACTCTGTGGACGGTGCCGTTAACATTAAAAGAAAATACACGACAAACTCGACGTTTTTTCTCCTTTGGTTGTTGTGCATCCTCATCAAACATCGTTGCTGTTTGCCTCTGCAAAACGTTGGCACAGACAAAATCCTTCTGCCTTTCATATGATTGAAGAGCATAAAAGGCATCGAAGAGTTCTTTTCGGCTCTCCTCTGTTATCTTTTCAGAACACTTGTACCTGCACTTTGTACAGTCCACCTCCCTCATCACCTTTGATGGTACTGTTTTGCCAGATTGGGAAAGGTATTGTTTGCCTTGCAGGTGCAAGGTCTTCCGAACATTTTTTTTCCACTTTTCTGGTCTGGCTTCCCGTTGTCGCGCTAGCTTCATTTTGGGCGGACTGGAATACATTCCTTGTTTCCTTGGTGTCACTTTATTAGATATTGAAATCGAGCTGTCTGGTTCAGGAGAGGGACATCTCTCATCATTAATCAATGCAGCGTCTGCCTCATTTGAAGTACAGCCTTTACCTGCGTCATTTGGAGGAGAGCTGCTACCTGCGTCGTGTGGAGGAGTGCTGTTACCTGCGTCGTGTGGAGGAGTGCTGTTACCTGCGTCGTGTGGAGGAGTGCTGTTACCTGCTTCGTGTGGAGGAGTGCTGTTACCTGCGTCGTGTGGAGGAGTGCTGGTACCTGCGTCGTTTGGAGTCAAGGCCTCATCTGTATACTTGGAGGGCCTTGCGGTACACGTCTCACTGTGATGCAAAGTAGACGGGCCTGCAAGACAGCAAAATGAGAAATCACAAACGTGTTTCAGGCCCTTTACTCACAATTATCACTTCATGTGATTAGAAGATTGGGCGCTGGGGTATGAAGGATGGTGACTGTAACGTGATAAATGCATGTATGGCTGAATTGTGCAACTCTCCCTCTCTCTCTCTCTCTCTCTCTCTCTCTCTCTCTCTCTCTCTCTCTCTGTGCGTGTGTGTGTGTGTGTGTGTGTGTGTGTGTGTGTGTGTGTGTGTGTGTGTGTGTATGTGTGTATGTTTGTGTGAGTGTGTGTGTGTGTGTGTGCGTGTGTTCTCACCTGCCGGATCAGCTCTTGCACGAAGGAGGGGAAGACAAACATCATAGTGAGTTGGATCAAAGTCAATGAAAGCGAGGGGGATAACTGGCTGACTGTTTCTGCCAGATGAGGGGTGTATCTCGTGCTGAGACTTGAAGACGTCACTGAAGTATATGATGACAGTCCTTTCTGCCCAGTCTGCGAGAGCACGAGGAAGTAAATCAGCAGCATCATTGACCCATCTTCCCGGCTTTCTGAGTTCACTGACATTTGAGTGATACCGGAGATAACGCTCATTTTCATCTTCTTCACTTCTGTTGACCATGAAATGAATGTACTCTGTAATGTTTTCTATCAGATGGTCACACAGACAGTGTCTCAGTTCCAAATGGCTGATGTCCTCCAGATGAACGACAGATGACTCGAAAAAGCAGTTACCATCAGGAACAATTTTTTGTCTGTACAATCCATTGGACGCCAAAAAGTTGTCCAACCTGCCTGTGTGATCATGCAGATTTCTCTGACGGCTCAGGTGGGCTTGAAGACTGCTTTCTTTTGCGGTCTGAAGATCGGGATCACTGTTTCTCTTCCTCTTTTTTCTTTTGTTTGCTTTTCTTTTCTTGCTTGTTGAAACCTGCTCAAAATCAGAAGGTACGTAGGAAGGGTCCGTGATCAGGTCATCGATATCGTGATTAGCTTTCATCTGCAGAGGTTCTTCATCTGATGTGTCAAAACCAGTCTGCCATTTAAGGGGCTCCAGATCAGATTCATTAAACTGAACGGTGTTTTTTCAGTGGCTCGTCGTCCGAAGTGCTGAAACTGTCATCATTTTTTTCTGCAGTGAGTGAAGCAGCAAGATGCAGGAATACATGATTGTCGTCTGATTCCATAGATGAGTGCCTGTAAACGAGAACAAGAGATTAATTAGTGCCCGTGTTCAGAAACCTACATTTTATTTATGTATAAATCAGTTTACAAGGTTGGTGTAAGTTATCCAAGTTACCACGCTAGCATTCAGATCAGTTGGAAAATGTGTGTTTGTCCATGTGTGTGTGTGTGTGTGTGTGTGTGTGTGTGTGTGTGTGTGTATGTGTGCTTACCTTGGTAGAAACTCGTCCCGTAATCAGCGTCCTGGCATAGGATGGTCGGATGAAAGAATAAAAACGTGTGTATAATTCGTAAAGCCAACGGTTTCTTCCGGTTTGAAAGGATGTGTCAGTCTGCACCTGGGGACTGAAACTGTGCAGGCCTGTCAAGTTAGGAATGTCTGGAATTCAGTTTCTGGCCTGTCAGGGACACAGAGACTGATCTATATACATGTCTCTAGTGTAGTCAGCGTAACATTTTTTTTTTTTTTTTTTTTTTTTTTTTTTGTTCTTTTCACGGCACTACGATATCTTTTCAGTTTTGAACAGTAGTTTGCCTCCTGTTACCATCTTTGATGCGTGTATGTACTTACTAATAAGCTAGCATTGATTTGGTAACCAATATACGTATATGGATTTGGTGACTTGCCAAATTATATTCCGCTTTTCATAATAGTCTACGGTTAAACACAGTGTCGGAAATCGTCAGTTATCTTTGTTGTTTAATGGCATGCCTCTAAAATGCGTGCAAGCCAGGCATGGTACTGTCTTCATGCTGTCCTTTTAGCAGGTACTTTTATTGTTTCTTTGCCAGCTGGACGATCGTAACGGCATCTACCGTCTTTAAGCTTTCGAAATCAGTGTGCTTTGTTCAGACTTCTGCCTGCTTAAAAATGGTAGCTGGAGTTACGGCTCTTCAGCATGCACGATGCGCCGAGTGCCTGAATGTAAACACGCGCGCGGTGGACCAGGCACATACAGATAAGGCCTTTACGCCCCCGCCACTGGTAATAGCGCGCTTCTTATACACTGCCGTAATTCAAGATGCGGCTGTCTGGCATGCAGCTGTCTCACCCAAAACCGTTAATTGATTTAAGTTCTCATCAATAACACATTATATATGTGACTGATTGAAATATGGATATCACAGGATAAATCTACACACAAAAACGGTTTCGGCGATATAAAAATCACAAAATCGCCAAAATGTCGATTTACGGCCCTTACGCCCGGAACCCTCGATATATACAACTACTCAATCAAGGGTGATGGCAGTAGACGTGCTTCAGGTAGGGATTAGCGATCACTACCCGGTGTGCTGTTGCTTGGCATTAAAAGCGGATAATTCATTCCGAAAACATCAGCACACGACTATTAGATACAGATCACTTAAACACTTCAACAAGGAAACATTTCTTTGTGATTTAAGTAGCACACACTTTGATACAGTGTACTACCATAATGACCCCAACGATGCTTTGTCTGAGTGGTACGGATTGTTCCTTGGTGTTCTCGATAAACACGCTCCATTCAGAGAGAAACGGGTGAAGAACCCCCAGCTTCCCGCCTGGTTAAGTAAGGAAATCAAGGATGCCATGCAGCTCCGAGATGACTATAAAAGAAAGAAGGATTTTATTGCTTATCGAAGGCAAAGAAACCATGTTAAACATTTAGTGAGGAAAGCTCAAAGGTCACTTTTTCACCGTCTTATGAACGGAAAGAAAGATGTCGTATCTGTGTGGCGAGCGATCAATGCTTTTACGAGGTCCAAAAATACCGCACAATGTACACAGTTATCAGCTGATATCTTGAATCAGCATTTCCTCTCGGCTGCCAGTACGTTGCTAAAAAATACATATTCTGGTCAGTCTTCAGCTGTGTCCGAAAAGCTAAAGACGTTTTGTGCAGAACGGCTGGACCCTGACACGTCATTCAGCATTCCGCTGTTAACGATATACGACGTGGGAAAATCCATCTCGTACTTAAAGAACAAACGTACGTCTGGCCATGATGGTATTAGTAGCTCAGTTCTGAAAATGGCCCTACCGTATATTTTAGATACCTTGACATATATATACAACCTTTGCATAAAGCAGGGGATATTTCCATCTTCTCTAAAAACAGCCAAAGTGATCCCACTACCTAAAACGAAAGACCTTGCCGACCCTAACAAGTTCAGGCCCATTTCGCTACTGTCAACACTGTCGAAACCGATAGAAAGACACATTCACACACACTTACAACATTTTCTAGAAAAACACAAACTCATACATCCATTACAATCTGGCTTTCGGCGGAAACACTCCTGTCACACAGCATTGGTACACCTTGTTGACAGATGGCTTACTGCCATAAATAGCAGTCAAATGACTGGAGCAGTATTTTTGGACCTTTCAAAAGCATTTGACCTCGTCAATCATGAAACTTTAGTTCAAAAACTTAATGTCTATCAACTAAGCGCAGACACACTTGCCTTCCTTACGTCATATCTGCATGGGCGTACGCAGTATGTCTACGTGAATGGTAAAAACTCACCTGAAGGGGTGATAGAGCACGGAGTACCACAGGGATCGATTCTTGGTCCATTATTGTTCTCTGTCTTCATAAACGACCTTCCATTACATATATCTGACTCCAGTGTAACTTTCAGTCTTTTTGCAGACGATGGAACACTGGACGTTTCGTCATCAGACGTAACATGTATGGTGAAGATTCTCCAAGACAGTTTAAATGAGGTATCTGAATGGTGCAGAAATAACGCCATGATACCTAATCCCACTAAAACCAAATGCATGCTGATTACCACACGGCAAAAGCATCAGTTGAACCCCCCTCCCCTTCAACTAACACTTAATGGCCAGCCTGTGGAGCAAGTCAGAGAACAGCGCGTGCTTGGAATCAACTTAGACGACAAGTTGTGCTGGCAAGGCCACATTACTAAACTGTGTAAAATAGTATCTAAAAATGTATTCCTCCTGTCGAAATTGAGACATTTTGCTGATGAGCCAACAAGGAAACTCTTCTACTATGCCCATATTCAGTCACATTTGGATTATGCCTCATCTATTTGGGACGGTAGTAGCGATGCTAATTTAAAAAGTCTGAACTCGCTCCACAGAAGAGCCATTAAACTTATTGTTGACAGACCCTCAGAAGTCATTAATACTGACAATAAGTTCAAGCTGTTAGACATTTTGCCACTTGAAAAACAGTTTAAGTATAATAAGTTGGTGCTCATGCGCAAAATCACCCTCTCAAAAACACCAGCCTATCTCAATAGTTTGTTCCACTTTGCTCATACGAGGTCCAGTCGAACACCAGGGAACAATCTTGTTGTACCGATGCCTCGACTAGACATTTATAGGTCGTCGTTGTCCTATTCTGGTGCAAAGTTATGGAACTCCATTCCTGCGGATGTTAGAGCCGCGCCATCGCTTAAAACTTACAAGACCAAGCTGCTCAAACATCTAGACAAAACTTAATTTTTCTTTTATTTTGTATTTTTATTTTTATTTTTACATGTAGCACTCCATGCCTTATGCGGCATTTCCCGGATAGTCTGCATTCTCTTCTAACATTAAAAATTTATGAACGCATGTAATATACCGCTGGCATTCCAGCAAGCCGCATTATGTAATATCCATGACCCCATGGACTCGACCCCACCCGGGTCTGCCCTGGGGGACTTGGGTGGGGTTAGGTATTTTTTAGTTCCCAGGGTCACCCTGGTCAGCCCCACAGGGTGGGTTTTTCTCTCTATTCTGGGGCATGTGTTTCTGTCTACCCTTTGTCCATTCACCTGTTTTTGCCTTTTTAAAACTCTCCCTACTGTCTGCACTGCCTGTAGCTCTTGATATTGGATGTGTGTTGCTAAATGGTCTTAGCTTTATTTAGACCCCATGTTGTAGGTTTATTTAACGTATTTGACCGGCTGGCGACATACATTCAATTTTCTGTTTAGTTTTTTTTTCACAAGCGGTGCAGGCACGTCCTGAGAAAGCCTTGTTGCTGTCGGGACGTTAAGCAATGTACAATCAACCATGGACTCGGCTGGCCAGACGGGATGCCGTCGATAGACACAGCATTGGGCGCTCGCGAGGCGTGGCAGTGCTGTGGTTTCTTCGCGTCGACCCGCGCGCGCGGTGGTTGCGGGATCGCTATACAAGTCTAGTCTAATTCCATGGCAGACTAGCATCTAGCTGTGCGCGGTTTAGTGGCGCGGGGAGGCCGCTATCGCATGTGTGTGTTTATCTGTGTCAGTGTGTGCAAGTGTATGTGTGTGCACGCGCGCATCCCTACGTGCTTGCGCACGCGCGCGCGCGCGCGCGCGCGCGTGTGTGTGTGTGTGTGTGTGTGTGTGTGTGTGTGTGCGAGTGTGTGTGTGCGTGTGTGTGTGTGTGTGTGTGTGTGTGTGTGTGTGTGTGTGTGTGTGTGTGTGTGTGTGTGTATGCCTGTTTATGTTTGTTGGAGTGAGCCGCCGTGTTGGTTTTTATGATGAGAACAATAGCGGTTTTATGTACAAAATCCATTATACTTTTTATATTTGCTGTAGTATAGTTTTAAGCGAAAGAATGTATGTGTACATGATATACTGATGTGTGTGTATGTGTGTGTCAGTGTGTGTGTCGTGTGTGTGTGTGTGTGT
Source organism: Semisulcospira habei (assembly GCA_036245525.1). Classification (NCBI taxonomy): domain Eukaryota; kingdom Metazoa; phylum Mollusca; class Gastropoda; family Semisulcospiridae; genus Semisulcospira; species Semisulcospira habei. The sequence goes on along the minus strand of BTPG01000008.1, from coordinate 757,590 downwards.
GTGTGTGTGGAGGGTTGTGCAGGCTTGGCTTGGCGCCTGTAGGCTACAAGCTAATCTGGCACAAGCCTGTGCACGCGGCAATTGCACACCGGCGCGCGTGTGTGTGTGTGTACGTTATTTTGTTTTGTAGTGTGTAGCAAGGACAAGAATGAAAACAGGTCTGCGCACCTATTCTTTTATCCTTGGAAAATAAAGTTTCATTTCATTTCATTTCTCTCTCTCGTACACGCCAACTAACTTGGCGTGGGTCTCAGTGACTGTCTAAAAAACGAATAAGTCATATGACCGGCTGACTGACTGAGCAACCCGTCATTTCAAAATTGTATGTGTTGATGACCGATGAGAATCCTATTCGCTGCAGGTGTGGACAGACTGGTCAATTGTAGTATTGGTCGACTGAGCACAGTGTGCAGGTGTGGACAGACTGGTCAAGTGTAGTATTGGTCCACTGAGCACAGTGTGCAGGTGTGGACAGACTGGTAAAGTGTAGTATTGGTCCACTGAGCACAGTCTGCAGGTGTGGACAGGCTGGTCAAGTGTAGTATTGGTCCACTGAGCACAGTGTGCAGGTAATAATAATAATAATTACGGTATTTATAATGCGCTTATCTTATAATAATTATAACTCTAAGCGCGCACTCACAACTCGCGCATGCATGTGCACGCTTTTGACAATGACTCACGTACCACAAATACAATACGACAGTCAGCTTGGGGTGGGGAGTGTGGTGGTATAGTGCTAGAACTGTTGAAAGAGGTGAGTTTTGAGGGCGGACTGGATTGAGGAGAGAGAGTGTTTCTGACGGAGAGAGAGTGGTGGGAGAGTGTTCCAGGTGGATGAACCGTATACTGAAAAGGAGTGGGGCCCGAAAGTGCTGAGTTTCGTGCGGGGGATGTGGAGGCGGAGAGGGTCGGAGGCGGAGCGGAGGGAGCGGGAAGGAGTGTAGCGGTGAAGTGGTGTGGAAAGACTGGTCAATTGTAGTATTGGTCCGCTGAGCACAGTGTGCAGGTGTGGAAAGACTGGTCAGTTGTATTTTTTTGCCGTTGATTGCTGATTTAGGCTTGGGTGAAGGACAAATTACTGAAAGGGCGAGAACTCAGAAGTGGCTTTCAAAACGACAGAACTTGTTTCAGTGCGGTAAGAAGAATGTGCGCTGTGACCAGGTTTGAAAGTAGGCAAAATGCACATATTTCTTTTTTGGAAAATGTAAACAAACTCCGGGTACTTTGTTTATTTAACATTTATCGGTGTTCGATAAAAGCTCTGAGGAAAAAGGAGTATGTTTTCGCATAGAGGACACTCGGGACTTGCAGAAAATCTAGAAAACCCAAAACAGCCAACATGACAGATTTTTCACATTGGAAGTGTCCTAGCTCGCATTAACGGATAAATGAAGTTTTTAAAGTTGAATTGAACAGATGATCCTGACAGTTTTTGAACACAGACAATCATGAAAGTTTGTGTACAAGTCTCTCTTTCTTCTCCTTCTTCGTTCGACGGTTGTGGCCATGCTTTTATCTTGGATGCTGCCATGAACTGGGCTGTCCTTTGTAGGTCCTCGGACGTTAGGTCTTCAGATCTGTTGGAGTGTTTGTATACAGACAATCCTGACAGTTTGTGTACATCTGTCTCTTTGTATACAGACAATCCTGACAGTTTGTGTACAAATCTCTCTTTGTATACAGACAATTCTGACAGTTTGTGTACAAATCTCTCTTTGTATACAGAAATCCTGACAGTTTGTGTACACATGTCTCTATGTATACAGACAATCCTGACAGTTTGTGTACAAGTCTCTTTGTATACAGACAATCCTGACAATTTGTGTACACTTCTCTCTCTGTATATAGACAATCGTGATAGTTTGCGTATGAGTCTCTCTGTGAACAGACGATCCTGACGACCCTTTGTACCTTTGACAGAACTTGTGCCTCTGATAGAACCTGTACACCTGATAGTACTTGCACCACAGGCAGAACTTGTACCCCTGATAGAACCTGTACCCCTGATAGAACTTGTACCCCTGATAGAACTTGTACCCCTGATAGAACTTGTACCCCTGATAGAACCTGTACCCCTGATAGAACTAGTACCCCTGATAGAACTTGCACCCAGGCAGAACTTGTACCACTGATAGAACTTGTACCCCTGATAGAACCTGTACCTCTGATAGAACTTGTACCCCTGATGGAACTTGTACCCCTGATGGAACTTTTACCCCTGATGGAACTTGTACCCCTGATGGAACTTGTACCACTGATGGAACTTGTACCCCTGATCGAACCTGTACCTGGATAGAACTTGTAACACTGATAGAACTTGTAACACTGATACTCTTGCACCTCTGATAGAACTTGTACCACTGATAGAACATGTGCCACTGATAGAACCTGTACCCCTGTTTGAACTTGTACCCCTGATAGAACTTGTACCCCTGATAGAACCTGTACCCCTGATAGAACTTGTACCACTGATAGAACTTGTACCCCTGATAGAACTTGCACCTCTGATAGAACTTGCACCTCTGATAGAACTTGTACCCCTGATAGAACTTGCACCACAGGCAGAACCTGTACCCCTGATAAAACTTGTACCACTGATAGAACTTGTACCCCTGATAGAACTTGCATCCCTGATAGAACTTGCACCCCTGATAGAACTTGCACCCCTGATTGAACCTGCACCCCTGATAGAACCTGTACCCCTGATAGAACTTGTACCCCTGATAGAACTTGCACCCCTGATAGAACCTGTACCCCTGATAGAACTTGCACCTCTGATAGAACTTGTAACACTGACCAGCCCCGAAAATGGCGAGTAATTTACTAGCCATGGCGAGTGATTTCTTTTTTTGGGCGAGTAAAAAAATCCACTCGCCAAATGCGAGTGTGCTTGTGCATTTTCCAATCCGTACTTCCTCAGTCCTAAATCCGAAAGTGCCCGAACGTTCAACCTTCACTTCTCGTAATACTAAGCAAGCAATAGCGACAGGTCAGGGCTTCCTTTTTAGTGTGTCTATGACGCATTAAAACTCAAAATCACGTACTGAAAATGTAACTACGGGATAGTCGGACACACATCTGCATCCGAGACACATCATCCTTGCACCACCGTGCGTACCCTAACAGGGGTCGGTGTAGTCGTTCTACTTTTAGTGACAAGTTGGTTCGTTGAGTCGCTCGCTTGGTCGCAGCTGCTTTTAGAATCACCCCAACTCCGGGGTCCGTGCGAGTGTAACTGGACGGGCAATCTGTTGGTTTATGTGTGGTGTCAGCATGTTATTACAAAGTGCGCGCTACATGTTGAACGTGTTACTTGCAGTGACCTCACCATTCATACTATTATGGGATACCCCATGGTGCATTTCACTTTCGATCTTGAACGAAGTTGTAAATGGTGGAGAAAAAGCAAAGGAAGCTGGAATGCTTCTGATTCTTCAATCCAGCACCGTCTGATCGTGATAATCGCTTAAAAGAAAGTTGCACTTCGACATCGTCGTCTCCATAAACAAGCGACAGTACCAGAAATGATACCCCTGGGCCGTGTGTGGCACCACCACTGCGACTCGCAGTTCAGTTTCAGAGTTCATGGCTGCGTGTATTTCCATGGCTAAAGCACGACGGCACACGGATGGCATGCGCAATGTGCATGGAGGCGAACTCAAAAAGCAAGTCCAGAAATTTGAACAGAAATAGTTTGTCAGTTTTTTAATTTTTTTTTTTAATCGTGGTCGATCTGGCAATCTTGTACACAGGTATTGGGCAAAAGCTCTAAAATTGGAGAAATACATCTTTCAGGTTAAATGGGTTGAAACCAACTTTTAAGTACATTAGTTCACACACACACACACACACACACACACACACACACACACACACACACACACACACACACACACTTATACACACACACACACCCTACTGAACCCTCTTCTCGTCTTCCTCTTTCTTGTCCTCACAAACAATCATGCTCATCAAATACACACGCCAACAACTGCTGTCTCTACGTCGCCACGCCACCTACTGCGCGGCGGTGCCGCTGACGGTGTTGCAGATGTCTTACGCGGCATCCGATCGCGAAAGAGAGGCCACAGGGGCGGAATTAGCAAAAGGCGGGACTCACCACCACAAACACAACCACACACTTCTTTCCCTTTTCCTATGCCCTTCCACCCCTTCCGCCTCCCCCCGCCTCCTCGATTTCTCCACCTCCCTTCCTTCTTCTCCCATTTCCTTTCCTCTCTTGCTCATCTACTGCTCCCTGCTTTCCTCGGCCGCCCCCTCCCTTGCCCTCCTCCCCCTTCCTCCCCTCACCCCCTCCTCCTTCGCCTGCTTTTTCCTCCTCGTCCCCTCTCCCCTCTCTTTCTCCTCCCCTTCGCCCTCCCCTCCCCCCACCTCAGCTTTTCCTACTCCCCTTCCTCTTCCTCCCCCCCCCCCCTCACCCTCCTCTCGCATCCTCTTTCTTGCCCGGTTCTCCTTCCCCGTCTTTTTCCCCTCCCCCTCCTTCCCCCCCTCCATCCTCTTTCCCCCCTCCCCACCCTCCTCTTCCTTTGTCCTCTTCTTCGTCCGTTTCTTCTCCCTTTTCCTCTTCTGGCTCATCCAACCTAAAACTGTGTCTGTTCAATGCACAGTCTGTCTGCAAAGATGGCAAAGTCGACGTGATTTCAGATTTCATCCTAGACAATGACCTAGATGTTGTTGTGATCACCGAAACTTGGCTCCGCTCAGCTGGCGATGAACCCATCATCGCCAGCGTCACTCCGAGTGGCTACCGCCTGGCCTTCTTCCCGCGTGCTTCCAGAGGGGGTGGCATTGCCATCATCTACAGGGACTGTCTCTCTGCTCACCTCTCTTTCTCTCAGTCTCTCCCATTTGCTCCTTTGAATCTGTCGAGGCCGTAGCAACACTCCCTGGCCAGTCCCTCATCTTCTCATGTATCTATCACCCCCCTCCAAGCTCTCAAAACAAACTCACAAACTCCATGTTCCTCACCGAGTTCGATCTCCTCCTCGACCACTACATGCACACGACCCGGAAAACACATCCTTCTTGGCGACTTTAACTTCCACTTCGACAAACCCGACCACCCCGACACAAAACGCCTTTGCACGTCACTTTCAAACCACAATCTTACACAACACATCACTAAACCCACCCACCGACTCAGCCACACCCTCGACTGGATCATCACCTGCACCTCCGATCAACTCTTCCTCGACTCTGACACCTCTTCTGTGCTTCCCTCCGACCACCTCGCTATTCTCGTCGCCCTCAACCTACCTCCCCCGAAAAAAACCCAAGCTCTTTGTCTCTCGTCGCAAACTAAAATCTGTCGACCGAGAGAACTTCTTCGAAGCTGTCGACCTTCTCTTGGACCCTGCCTCCTCTCCCGATCTTGCATCCCATTTCGATTCCTCCCTTCGAAAACTTCTAGACACCCATGCCCCTGTCACCACCTGTTCCATACCCAACCGACTCCCCTCCCCCTGGCTCACTGACGACATAGCTGAGGCCAAGCGCGAGCGTCGACAAGCGGAACGCCGCTGGCGCTCATCTGACCTCACCGTTCACAGAGAGATTTTCCAAACCACCAGATCCAAAGTCTGCAGAATGATCTCCGACTCCAAACGCAAACACCTTCAAAACAAAATCCTGCAATCCACTTCTTCCAAAACCCTCTACGCTACCATGAACACACTCCTAGGCACTTCTAAAGACTCCCCTCTTCCCAACACACACAGCAAAGAAGAACTTCTGTCCGCTTTTTCCTCCTATTTCTCCGACAAAATCCAAACTCTGAGCAACACACTCGACACTCTGCCTTCTCCGCCTTGCCTTCCTGACCCCCCCCCCTCCCTTTTCCGGCACTCCCCTCTCGTCCTTCCGCCCCATCTCTCAGGATGAAGTCCTCAAGACCATAAAGTCCATGCCTTTCAAAACCTGCGAACTAGACCCCCTCCCAGCTTCCCTCTACCGGGACGGCCTCCCAAAACTTTTGCCCTTCATTACCGACATCATCAACACATCTCTAGAGAATGGCTCCGTCCCCGATATCTTCAAGTCCGCCATCGTCCGTCCTCTCCTCAAAAAACACAACCTCGACCCAAACGAACTCAAGAACTACCGCCCAGTCTCAATCTCTCTTTCCTGTCCAAGCTTCTTGAGAAGGTTGTCCTCAACCAACTCAACCTCCACCTCGCCGACAACAATCTCCTCAGTCCCTTCCAGTCTGCCTATCGCAAACATCACAGCACTGAAACAGCCCTTCTACATATCCTTAACGACCTGCTTCTCTCCACTGACTCGGGCAACATCTCCCTTCTTACGCTACTCGATCTCTCTGCCACCTTCGACACCATAGACCACTCTATCCTCCTCCACCACCTTCACCACTCCTTTGGCATCACCGACTCTGCTCACTCCTGGTTTCTCTCCTACCTCTCAGACAGCAGTCCGTCACCATCGATGGCGTCTCCTCCAGCCCAGTCAGGCTCTCCTGCGGCGTTCCACAGGGGTCCGTCCTGGGCCCGGTCCTTTTCACACTCTACACCTCCCCCCTGTCCAACATCATCCAGTCTCACCACATACACCACCACCTCTACGCTGACGACTCACAACTACTAGACAAAGACAAACTCGACAACACTCAGACACTACTGACTCGCACGGCTGACTGCTATGAAGACGTGAAAAACTGGATGACGGCAAACGAGCTCAAACTGAACGACAACAAAACGGAAGCCATGCTGGTAGGCACTCGCCAGAAACTTTCCCAGCTCCCTCCCTCTCTCCACCTTCAACTCGACAGCACCCCCATCTCCCTCTCTGACTCGGTCAAGAACCTTGGCGTTATCCTTGATTCCTCTCTTTCCATTACCAGCTTCGTCTCCGCCACAGCCCAGGCATGTTATTTCCAGCTCCTCCGCATCTGTCAGATCAGAAAATACCTCACTACCGAAGCTGCCACCAAACTCGCTGTCTCTCTCATCTTATCTCGCATCGACTACTGCAACTCTCTCCTTTCCGGCCTTCCCCACTCCACCACTCTCTTTCCCCTCTATTCTGGGGTATGTGTTTCTGTCTACCCTTGGTCCATTCACCTGTATTTTCCTTTTTTAAACTCTCCCTGCTGTCTGCGCTGCCTGTAGTTTTCGATGTTGGATGTGTGTCGCTAAATGGTCTTAGGTTTATTTAGGCCCCATGTTGTAGGTTGGAGAGTCTTCCGACGTTTTCTTTAAAGACCTGTGCGACATTTTAGCCTGACATATTTTTAAGGTATATTTACATCATGTCTTAAGACCTTTCTTTTAGTCTGGCTGACCAGATTTTTACCCTTCCCGCCGTGAGATGGCCTTAGTTGCCTGCTCGGCGTTAAACCCAAATAACTAACTAACCCATGTTGTAGGTTTATTTAACGTGTTGGACCGGCTGGCGACATACATTCAATATTCTGTTTATTTCTTTTTTTTTCACAAGCAATGCAGGCACGTCCTGAGAAAGTCTTGTTGCTGTCGGGACATTGAGCAGTGTACAATCAATCAGTCAATCAACCACTCTCACTCTCCAGCGCGTCCAGAACAATGCTGCCTGCCTCGTCCTCAGAAAGAAAAAATCCGACCACATCACTCCCCTGCTCAAGCTCCTTCACTGGCTCCCCATCCCCCAACGCATCCAATACAAGATTCTGTCTCTCTGCTACAAATCCCTGAACAACTACGCTCCTTCCTATCTCTCCAACTTACTTCACCCCTACACTCCTCCCCGCTCCCTCCGCTCCGCCTCCGACCCTCTCCGCCTCCTCATCCCCCGCACCAAACTCAGCACTTTCGGCCCCCGCTCCTTCTCAGTATACGGTCCATCCACCTGGAACACTCTCCCACTCTCTCTCCGTCAGAAACACTCGCTCTCCTCCTTCCAGTCCGCCCTCAAAACTCACCTCTTTCGACAGTTCTAGCACTATATCACCATACTCCCCACCCCAAGCCGACTGTCGTAATGTATTTTCACTATTTGTGTTACGCGAGTCATTGTCTAAAGCGTGCGCATGTGTGTGCGAGTTGTGAGTGCGTGCTTAGAGTTATAATTATTATAAGATAAGCGCATTATAAATACCGTAATTATTATTATTATTTTATAAATATGTTTTTCTGTGTGTGAGAGAGAGAGATGGGGAGGCTTTTGCACGATAGCTCACCAGTTAAAGAATCAGTATCATGGAAAGGACACACGCACACTGTCACAACACATTTAAAGAGGAGAGAGCGAAATGAGTTAATTTATTTTAAGGAACGTACAGATGATGCAGTTTTTCTTAAATAAATCTGCAGACCCTCTATAATGCTCAGATGGGGGTCTGTGTACCCTCTAAAATTTATACCTGGGGGTCTACAGACCCTTTAACCTATTGTGAAAACAGAACTGGAAGCCCTGCTTTGCATACGAAAAATAAATAAATAAATAAAAATCCCACCACAGTTCACATGGGGACTTTTCAGTTATTTCTCCACTTGATACTATCAAAAGCCTGAAGTCAGGACATAAACATTAACTTGGTTATGATTGTCTGTTCAAATATTTCTTCTCAATGCCTCTGGGCAGAAAACACTCTAACATTGGGCGCAAACACTTGTGGTACATTATATTGTTGCGTTGGGCTATTTTCAGTGCTAATAAAATTTTCAGTTTGGCTAGTAACATTTTCAGTTTGGCTAGTAAAAGTTTGAAGTCACTAGCCAAAGGCTGTTGGGCAAAATTTTAGACTTTCAGGGCTGCTGACAGAACTTGTACCAATGGTGTGTTGTGATTATAATTGACTGCTGTACTGTATAAATGTACTGATCGATGGTGTGTTGTGACTGTGACACCTGTACTGTATACATGCACTGACCATATACTGACCAATGGAAATGGCTGACCAATGGTGTGTTGCGACTGTGACACCTGTACTGTATACATGCACTGACCATATACTGACCAATGGAAATGGCTGACCAATGGTGTGTTGCGACTGTGACACCTGTACTGTATACATGCACTGACCATATACTGACCAATGGAAATGGCTGACCAATGGTGTGTTGCGACTGTGACACCTGTACTGTATACATGCACGAACCATATAATGACCAATGGAGATGGCTGATCGATGGTGTGTTGTGGGGTGTTACAGGGCTCTGCTGACTCCAACTACAGCCAGCCATCATCGGACCTGTCTCTGGACGAGGAGCGAGAAGCTTTACGTCGTGAGACAGAGCGCCAGGCCTTGCAGCAGCTGGAGAAAGCAAAGGTGGGTCAGGGCACCAGACACTGGTTTAGTGTGGACAGTGACTGTCATTGTACTCTTTATGGTCCCCATGGCCACACTCAATAGGGTTAACTGGTATCCATGGCCACACGCAATAGGGTTAACTATGGTCTCCATGGCCACACACAATAGGGTTAACTATGGTCCCCAGGGCCACACACAATAGGGTTAACTATGGTCCCCAGGGCCACACACAATAGGGTTAACTATGGTCCCCATGGCCACACACAATAGGGTTAACTATGGTCCCCAGGGCCACACAATAAGGTTAACTATGGTACCCAGGGCCACACAATAGGGTTAACTATGGTCCCCATGACCACACACAATAGGGTTAACTATGGTACCCAGGGCCACACACAATAGGGTTAACTATGGTCCCCAGGGCCACACATAATAGGGTTAACTATGGTCCCCAGGGCCACACACAATAGGGTTAACTATGGTCCCCAGGGCCACACACAATAGGGTTAACTATGGTCCCAGGGCCACACAATAGGGTTAACTATGGTCCCCAGGGCCACACACAATAGGGTTAACTATGGTCCCCAGGGCCACACACAATAGGGTTAACTATGGTCCCCAGGGCCACACAATAGGGTTAACTATGGTCTCCATGGCCACACACAATAGGGTTAACTATGGTCCCCTGGGCCACACACAATAGGGTTAACTATGGTCTCCATGGCCACACACAATAGGGTTAACTATGGTCCCCTGGGCCACACACAATAGGGTTAACTATGGTCCCCAGGGCCACACAATAGGGTTAACTATGGTCCCCAGGGCCACACACAATAGGGTTAAACCCCCACCCGGGTCTGCCCTGGGGGACTTGGGTGGGGTTAGTAACCAGAGATGTTTACCCCCCCAAAAAAAATGGAGTAATGGGCTATGCCAGAAAGAGTAATCTTGGGTAAAAAGAGTAATGCTTTCTGTCAGCACATTTGATCGTTCTCAAGCGCAATCTCACTCAACAAGTTCTTACAAAGCCTTGCAGTTTTTATTTGCACTCGAAATGAGATACAAGTGAAAAGAAAAAAAATCACTGTGTTAATTCAGGCATGCCTACCTTCAATTTGAAGTTTCAGTATTAGCTATTTGAAATTTCAGTAATACTATTACTATTGTTACCTATTATTTCTGCACTGTTTTTTATATTGTGCCTTTTATATTAGCACGTGCGCAAAAATAAAAATGACACACACACACACATCACTGACCAGGACACATATAGTTTGCACATCTCTGTAATGGGTTAAATAATGGTTGGGCGCCCCCCCCCCCCTCTCCTCCACTTAATTTTTTTAATTTTTTTTTAAACTTGCACATTGCAAAATTTTCTGACATTGCACTTAGGTCCAACCAAGGGAAAGCAGACACCGACAGGTTGGTTTAAATAAAGGGACGTAATCGAGCAAATTGTCCTAGTGTGATTACTCCCCTTGTTATTGTTTTAATTTGAATAACTCCTACATTTACTTTATTTCTAGATTTAAAAGGCAACTAATATTAATGATAAATTAGGAAATCATATAAATTATTATTTTATGTACTAATGTTGGATCTGGTCATGGACCCGGTTATGTTTTGAAGTAGGATTTTGTTTGATCACTTTCTAAGAAAAAAAGCGGATTGGAATATGATTTCAAAAATCGTAGTTTTTGTTTTAAATAATCGTAATAGTGTGAAAAAAATCGTAGTGGCGTAATCTATGCCAAAAATCGTAATAAATTACTCCAAAATCGTAAGGGTAAACATCTCTGCAGGTATTTTTTAGTTCCCAGGGTCACCCTGGTCAGCCCCACAGGGTGGGTTTTTCTCTCTATTCTGGGGCATGTGTTTCTGTCTACCCTTTGTCCATTCACCTGTATTTGCCTTTTTAAAACTCTCCCCACTGTCTGCGCTGCCTGTAGCTCTTGATATTGGATGTGTGTTGCTAAATGGTCTTAGCTTTATTTAGGCCCCATGTGTTAGGTTTATTTAACGTATTTGACCGGCTGGCGACATACATTCAATGTTCTGTTTATTTTTTTTTTTCACAAGCAGTGCAGGCACGTCCTGAGAAAGCCTTGTTGCTGTCGGGACGTTAAGCAATGTACAATCAACAATAGGGTTAACTATGGTCCCCATGGCCACACACAATAGGGTTAACTATGGTCCCCAGGGCCACACAATAGGGTTAACTATGATCCCCATGGCCACACACAATAGGGTTAACTATGGTCTCCATGGCCACACACAATAGGGTTAACTATGGTCCCCATGGCCACACAATAGGGTTAACCTTTAGCACTCTGCTTTCTGCTGTCAGTTCTTTCCCCTGCAACTGCATTCTTTTTGAGTGGGCTAAACCCAACGCTACTCGACTTACTTCAAAAGCCTACAACTTTTTCATATTTCTATGTATGATTGTGGAATTTGGCATGTATGTAAATACATGAATCAAGATTATGTCTCAATTCTTAAAACTGTGTTGTCCGTGTTATTATCCTAACAAAAAATAATAATAATCAATGCTTACTAAGCACCGTTTCCGCGTTCACTAGCACTCGATTCAGAATCACTCCTCTGCCCATCACCACCATCTCCCACCCCCCCTCGATCTCAAGTCTTCTTGCAAAAAGCAAAAAAAGTCTTCATCATCGGAATCTGACTCCATAAAAGTATACCTTGATGAATGCTTCTAACTCCTCATCGGTCATCTTTTGTCAAAATGAAGCCATGAGAACAAACTCTCGCTTAGAAAATTCGAATCGCTCAAACACACTCGAAGTTAGCAAGATTGCCGATATAAAACGAAAGCAAGCCTCATTTACAATCGCCCACAATCCTTTGCAAAGGCTTCATAGCAACCCATTGTGTTTACCATAGACGATTACGAGCAGACCACGCGGTGGTGACATATTTCGCCATCCGATAATGAAGCAAGATGGCGGCTGGCGACAAATGTCGCCACAAGCGTGCTAAAGGTTAACTATGGTCTCCATGGCCACACACAATAGGGTTAACTATGGTCCCCATGGCCACACACAATAGGGTTAACTATGGTCTCCATGGCCACACACAATAGGGTTAACTATGGTCTCCATGGCCACACACAATAGGATTAACTATGGTCTCCATGGCCACACACAATAGGGTTAACTATGGTCTCCATGGCCACACACAATAGGGTTAACTATGGTCCCCATGGCCACACAATAGGGTTAACTATGGTCCCCATGGCCACACACAATAGGGTTAACTATGGTCTCCATGGCCACACACAATAGGGTTAACTATGGTCCCCAGGGCCACACACAATAGGGTTAACTATGGTCCCCATGGCCACACACAATAGGGTTAACTATGGTCTCCATGGCCACACACAATAGTGTTAACTGTGGTCTCCATGGCCACACACAATAGGGTTAACTATGGTCCCCATGGCCACACACAATAGGGTTAACTATGGTCCCCATGGCCACACACAATAGGGTTAACTATGGTCTCCATGGCCACACAATAGGGTTAACTATGGTCCCCATGGCCACACAATAGGGTTAACTATGGTCCCCAGGGCCACACAATAGGGTTAACTATGGTCCCCATGGCCACACACAATAGGGTTAACTATGGTCTCCATGGCCACACAATAGGGTTAACTATGGTCCCCATGGCCACACAATAGGGTTAACTATGGTCCCCATGGCCACACACAATAGGGTTAACTATGGTCCCCATGGCCACACACAATAGGGTTAACTATGGTCCCCATGGCCACACAATAGGATTAACTGATATCCATGGCCACACAATAGGGTTAACTATGGTTTCCATGGCCACACACAATAGGGTTAATTCAGTCCCTCGGAAGCCGAGAGTACCATGGTTCAATGAAGAGTGCCGCAAGGCCCCAAAAATGCGTAAATCTACTAAGCGACGTGCTTTTCGTAATCCATCGCAAGCGAATATTTTAACATTTAAAAGACAGCGGGCGAAAACTCGTTACATTTTTTAACGGGAACGCCGTGCTTCCTGGAGACGATTCGTCTCCTCTTTATCTTCGAGGACTCCGTCCCAAAAAGTCTGGAAGGCTGTTCGAAGAATTAGGGGCAGGGGTGGCTCGGCTTCTGTCGGCCATCTTAGAGATGGTGCCGGTGTGGTCACGGATAAAAAGGCTGTGGCCAATTTGCTTGCCTCCACCATTGCCCATAATTCTTCCACAGAGCATTATTCACCTTTCTTCCTGAGAGAGAAGGAGAAGCGAGAGTCTTGTACCTGTGATTTTATATCGGATAACTCGGAAGACTATAATACCCCTTTTACATTTTCAGAATTGCAGCAAGCCAAAATGTACTGACTCTGCTGCTGGACTAGATACCATCCACTATCAGCTCCTAACACATCTGCCTGAGGATTCACTCCTTATACTTCTAAAGACCTTTAACCATATCTGGATAACCGGTCATTTTTCGCCATCTTGGCGCCAGGCTGTGGTTGTGCCAATCCTCAAGCCAGGTAAGGATCCTTCTGACCTGGGCAACTACCGGCCAGTCGCTTTGACATTGCGTTTATGTAAAACTATGGAACGCTTGGTCAACGCCCGCCTGGTGTGGCATCTTGAGTCGCAGGGTCTCATCACAGACCTCCAGTGCGGTTTCCGGTGCTTCCGTAGTACAACTGACCATCTAGTCCGCTTTAAGTCTTTTATCCGAGATGCTTTTGTCAACAAGCAGCATGTCTATGCAATTTTCTTTGATCTTGAGAAGGCATATGACACTACCTGGAAGTATGGTATAATGTCTGATTTGTCAGACATGGGTTTTAAAGGGCACCTGCCCGTTTTTATTCACAATTTTTTGTCTAACATGTCGTTCCATGTCCGTGTGGGCTCCACCCTCTCCGACTCCTTTAAACAGGAGATGGGTGTCCCACAGGGCAGCATTTTATCTCCTGTTTTATTTAGCATTAAAATAAATAACATTGTAAAGGCCGTCAAGGATGATTCTGAATGCTCTTTGTTTGTTGACGACTTTGCTTTGTGTGCACGAGGTCGAGGACTTGCATCCCTTGAGATGCGCTTGCAACTGTGTGTTGATCGCATCCAGAAGTAGGTGTCTCTCAACGGATTCAGGTTCTCGCCCTCTAAGACAGTCGTCCAAACTGGATTACGGCTCTGTGGTATATGGTTCGGCTTCTAAGTCTGTTCTACAGTGTCTGAACACAATTCACCATCAAGGTCTGCGAATATGTCTGGGAGCCTTCAGGACATCTCCAGTTCCTAGTCTGTATGCCGAGGCAGGGGAGCCTTCTCTCAGGCTCCTCCGCATCCGCCTCATGCTCAGCTACATTCTGAAGCTGAAGGCGCATCCAGACAATCCTGCCTATGATTGTGTTTTTAAACCATCGTTTGCAGAGATTTATGATGCCCGTCCCGGAGCTGTCCGTCCACTTTCTTTCCGTGTCCGACCTCATCTGCAGGCGGCCGGAGTGGACCGGGACAAAGTTTCGGAATCTCTGCAACATGTCACCCCACCCTGGCTACTACCAGTTCCTGGCATCTTGCTGGACTTGACCGCCCACAAGAAGGATTATACTCCACCAGCCATATACCAACAGAGCCTCAATGAACTTTCAATTTTTCCTGGCTATTGTCGTCTTTATACGACCCCACCCGGGTCTGCCCTGGGGGACTTGGGTGGGGTTAGGTATTTTTTAGTTCCCAGGGTCACCCTGGTCAGCCCCACAGGGTGGGTTTTTCTCTCTATTCTGGGGCATGTGTTTCTGTCTACCCTTTGTCCATTCACCTGTATTTGCCTTTTTAAAACTCTCCCTACTGTCTGCACTGCCTGTAGCTCTTGATATTGGATGTGTGTTGCTAAATGGTCTTAGCTTTATTTAGGCCCCATGTGTTAGGTTTATTTAATGTATTTGACCGGCTGGCGACATACATTCAATGTTCTGTTTATTTTTTTTTCACAAGCAGTGCAGGCACGTCCTGAGGAAGCCTTGTTGCTGTCGGGACGTTGAGCAATGTACAATCAATCAATCAATCGTCTTTATATGGATGGGTCCAAGTCTGAGGATGAGGGAGAGTGGCTGTGGCTGCAGTGTCCTCTTACCATCCTAGACGCCCATTTAAGCTCCGCCTCCCTGACCATTCCTCTGTATTTAGTGCAGAACTGCAGGCAATTCTGCTGGCACTCAAGCATGCCTATCAGTCTCGGGAAAGGAACTTCCTATTTCTGTCTGACTCTTTCTGCCCTGCAGGCCCTTCAGGGCGTGGGAACAGACCATCCACTGCTGGTGCAGATTAGAGAGCTCTACGCAGACTTGATGAAGGAATATTATGACATCATTTTTATTTGGGTCCCAGGCCATGTGGGCATTGAAAGCAACAGAATCGCAGATTCTGCTGCCAACAGTGTCCGCAATGACCCTGTCCCTGACACACAGACTGTTTATAGTGATTTTAAACCTGTGATTAGTGCGTACACAGCCCACGAGTGGCAGTCCGAGTGGGACAAAGAGGAAGGGAACAAGCTGCATGAAGCTCTTCCTACGGTGTCTGACAGTCTACCTTTCCGCTGCGGCAATCGCCGTGAGGAGACTGTCCTTACTCGGCTCCACATCGGGCACACGTATGTTACGCACTCTTACTTACTTAAACAGGATGAGCGTCCATGGTGTTTTGCCTGTGATGAGCAGTTTTCTGTTCGACACTTTTTGCTGTATTGTGCTGATCTAATTGACACCAGATATAAACACTTCACAGCAGACTCCTTGAAGGTTTTGTTCCGGGATGCGGACAAAATCTTCAATTTCTTGAAAGAATGCAATATTTTTAACAAGATCTGAGCATTCATAGACTATGTGAATTTTTTATTTTGCCCTTTTTGAGAGTATGTAGAGGTTTTTTTTAAAGACACGTGCGACATTTTAGCCTGACATTTTTAAGCTATATTTACATCTTTGTCTTGAGACCTTGCTTTTAGTCTGGCTGACCAGATTTTTACCCATCCCGCCGTGAGATGGCCTTAGTCGCCTGCTCTGTGTTAAACCCAAATAACCTAACCTAACCTGCTCAAACTCCTTCACTGGCTTCCCATCCCCCAACACATCCAATACAAGATTCTGTCTCTCTGCTACAAATCCCTGAACAACTGCGCTCCCGCCTATCTCTCAAACTTACTTTATCCCTACACTTCTCCCCGCTCCCTCTGCTCCTCCTCCGACCCTATCCGCCTCCACACCCCCCCGCACCAAACTCGGCACTTTTGGCCCCCGCTCCTTCTCAGTATACGGTCCATTCACCTGGAACACTCTCCCACTCTCTCTCCGTCAGAAACACTCTCTCTCCTCCTTCCAGTCCGCCCTCAAAACCCACCTCTTTCAACAGTTCTAGCACTATACCACCACACTCCCCACCCTAAGCAGACTGTCGTAATGTACGCCACTATTTGTGGTATGTGAGTCGTTGTCTAAAGCGTGCGCATGCGTGCGCGAGTTGTGAGTGCGCGCTTAGAGTTTTAATTATTATAAGATAAGCGCATTATAAATATGGTAATTATTATTATTTTTATTATGGCCATACACAATAGGGTTAACTATGGTCTCCATAGCCACACAAAAGGGTTAATTCTTTATGGTCCCCATGGCCACACACAAAAGGGTTAACTCTTTATGGTTCATATGGCTGCACATAGGAGGGTTAAATGTGTTCCTCCGTTTGCGGCAGCGTCCCGTGGGACTGACCCAGCAGTGACCAGCGGAACTAGCAGTAACACTTAACAGACAGCAGGAGGAGTGGCTACGTCTTCCCCCCCCCCCCCCCCCCCCCCTTACTCCCATCCCTTCTTGCCACCACCCCTACCCATTTTTGAGGTCAAGGCTGTCTGGTATTGGGCATACCATGTCCAGCAAGAGGGGGGGGGGGGGGGTAGTTACCTTGGCATCTGGTCACTATCACAGATTCAGACAAAGCTGTATGGATTACTATCCCTACTGTCTGCGCTGCCTGTAGCTCTTGATATTGGATGTGTGTTGCTAAATGGTCTTAGCTTTATTTAGGCCCCTTATCGTAGGTTTATTTAACGTATTTGACCGGCTGGCGACATACATTCAATATTCTGTTTAGTTTTTTTTTTCACAAGCAGTGCAGGCACGTCCTGAGAAAGCCTTGTTGCTGTCGGGACGTTAAGCAATGTACAATCAATCAATTTATTTAGGCCCCATATCTTAGGTTTATTTAACGTATTTGACCGGCTGGTGACGAACATTCAATATTCTGTTTAGTTTTTTTTCACAAGCAGTGCAGGCACGTCCTGAGAATGTCTTGTTGCTGTCGGGACGTTAAGCAATGTACAACCAACCAATCAAATTTGTACACTGCCATATGCAAGCTACATTATAGTACTTACAGATACGGATATAGACCAATAGCTTTAGTTCAAGGGTGGTGCCAGAATAGCTTGGTGCCTAGAGGTGCCAAGCTATTCTGGCACTACCCTTGAACTATTTTAGTCAAATTTATTTCACACACTGGTGTATTGTGAATGATAAGCGTTAATGAGAAGATTGTTTTTTTCATAAAAAAGATTCAATTGTTTTAAGATTAACCCATATAATTCGTAAAATTAATCTCCAAAACATGAAAATATATATATATATTTTTTTAAAATTATCACTCAAAAAGTTCTAGAGGTACAATGCTGCTTAACAAACTCATTCACTATCTCCCTTTTATCTAGCTATATGCAAAATATCTAGTAAAAAATAAGAACAATTACGGACTCCAGTGTGGATCAACTGGTTTTTGTGAAACAGTCATTTTCTCGAAAATGAGCATGTTAATAAAAAAAATCAAAAAGGGTCTCGTGATTATTCTTTTAGGGACAGTATACAATTTCAAGCTTGTCCATTCTCAAACACATACACACACACACACACACACACACACACACACACACACACAGCACTTTGGCGCCAAAAAAGATGTTCTCTAGAAAGGTTTGCGTAGCTAGACGTGACGTCATTTTTATCTTGTTACTTCTTTGCCAGAATTTCTGCCCCGCATGCCAGAAACATGTGCATGCTCCGGAATGTGCTCTGACCAGTCCCATTTCAAAGTCTGCCGTATTTTCAATACGCTAGACAACAAGAATATGCACAAAGGGCATAGATCCTTGTTGAACCCGCAGGATGCAGAAGCCTGATGCCAACCTACATCTGATGCTGGCCTCTTTTCGTGGTGACCCATTTCCTCATATTGGGCGCGTCGACTGGGATTGTGGACGTGGCTCGCGGTGGCGCTGTCTATCAATGTGAAGCTAGTAAAGCTTAGGTCTCGGTGGCCGATGGACACAAAACGTATGCAAAAAGGACACAGCGGACGAGCAAAATTTCGGGGGTAGCTCCATCCGGTTTCATCCGCTCCGAAAATGGACAAAATTGGCGAACATTTGCGAAAACAGAACGGAAAATAACGGAAGTGGGTAGTGTGTGGCGGGGATGCTAAACGGATGTTCATAGGATGCCTAGAGGATGAAAGTGGATGACAGCTCCGAAGGGGTAACCGGGGATAATGGCGAAGCAGACGCATAGCGGAAAGAGCGGATGCATAGCGGATGAAGCGGATGCATCACGTACGCCTAACGGAAACAAAGGGGATGCCGCGCGGATGAATATCAGATACAAACCGTTCACTGCGCATGCGGGGGGTATGAATCGCGTCAGCTCCGTGGTCATAAAAGAATGCAACACGCACGCAGTCAGCATACAGCGGAAAGACGTGCTGGCGGCTACATCGATTTTATCAAAACCATGGTGCGTCAGTCAGGCAAGAAACAGAAGTCCCTGCCTACTCGTTCAAGCCCTGGCAAGGTGAAAAAGGCCAGAACCAGAACCCCACCCCCTGACACTGACTCTGATGGTGAAGCTGCTGCTGCTGTGGTGGACCAGCCCCAAAGCCTTCAAGTCCCTCAAAGTCCTGCTGCTGAAGGTCCTTTTGTTCAAGAACCTGAAGGCCCTGATGCTCAAGCCCGAGAAGGCTCTGAACAAGGCACTGAAGGCCCTGATGTTCAAGCCCATGAAGGCCCCGCTGAAGCCCCTGAAGGCACTGAACAAGCTCCAGTGAGAGGGATGAAGAGGCAAGGGAAGAAGGGAGAGAGGAAACAGTACACTGTTTCCGAAGAGCATGAGGATGATGTGCTGGAATGGCTGAGGGAGAATGAGTACCTTTGGAGAAAGGGCCACAGACTGTATCGGGACACCAAGAAGAAACAGGCAGCTTGGAGAGACAAGGCAGAGAGCCTGGGGTACACTGCAGAAGTACTTCAAGGATGGTGGAAGCACATGCACTCCTGGTATGGGAAGCTACACCTCAAGAAATCTGGGCAGGCCGCCGGCAAGCTCACTGACCAGGAGAAGTACGTCATGGCCAAATGCAGTTTCCTGGAGGGTGAGATCCGCCACCGAGGAGCAGCCCCGCCGAGACCCCTCTCCTCAGCCAGCCCACAGACAGCCAGGCATCTTCAAGCCAGGCGCCACCTGCCCTGTCCGGACTGGTGTCTTCAGAGGGCCCCCCAGCAGAGACCCCCTCGACAGTTGAAGATGCTGTAGAGGCTGACGCCCTGCTCTCACAAATGGAGGAACAAGCGGCAGCCACCATAGGCCAAGCAACCCACACCTCCGGCTCCAGCACCAGCTCTAGAGGACGCAGGCAGAGAGGCAGACTGGAGGGCCAGGACGACAGTGTGCTGCTGGAGATCAGGGACACAATGAAGACCAGCACAGAACTTCTCTCTCAACTGGTCAACTTAGACAGGGCATCCTCGACCCGGCAGCCCTTTATCACCTACGTAAGCCAGACCCTTTAGGGACCTGCCCGAGGCCGAATACCAGATGATGAAGAAGAACATCACAGCACTTCTCCATAACCCTCAAGGCTCTACTCAAGCTCGTCCTCTCCAGTCCTGGTCTGCACCCCAGGTGACGTCACAGCCCTTCCACGGCTTTCAACAGCCTCTCACCTACCATGGCTACGACTACCAGCACTTCCCACAGCAGAACCAGAACTACCCAGTCCAGGCCCATGTTCTTCGGACGCCACAGACGCCACTCCGCACCCAGCTGCAGACCAGACAGCCCCAACACACTCATCCCAACCCTTCCTCCAGCCCAGAGCCAAGTCCGTCAACGGGACTAACAGCAGTATTGGGTCTTACATCTAAAATCCTTGATGAAGGGTCGCTCAACCTCACGGGACTTGAGTCAACTCTCGGAGACCAACTTTGGCGTCCTGACCACACCACCACCTGCTGTACCCTCGAGGACAAGCACCCCACTGCCGCGTCAGACCAGTACTCAAGCCACAGCCACAGTAACAGCCCAAGATGACACAGCTCCGGATGTGGTCGCTGCCTTCCTTCAACAGACTGAGATGTAAACACTTGCAGAGACTGATGTTGAGTTGTGATTGTGAACACATGTTGTGAACACTTGGGAGCATGATGCTAACTCTAATGGTTTGTATACTGATTGTAGCTGTTTATGTATATATATATATATATATATATATATATATATATATATGTTTTATTTGGTAGGGCCCTACGGTATAATAAACAGCATTGTTTACATTTAAAAATGTTTTGTTTAGTGCTGGTACACACCTTGAAAGAATACAATAAACATTGTTTAAGGCATAATAAACAGCACTGTTCACTTTTAGAAATGTTTTGTTTACTTAATAAAGTGTTGGTACACACGTTGAAAGAATACGAAGGTTAAGGCATAATAAACAGCATTGTTTACCTTTAGAAATGTTTTGTTTACTTAATAAAGTGTTGGTACAAAAATGTTTCAGACTTTGCATGCCCAACAATGTCGGTGGACCATAAAATGCAAAGAATGTTTGCTTTAATAGTCACCTGTCTCTGTTGTCAGTTCTAAATGTAATCATTGTTCCAAGATTAAATTTAATACAATGACATTCATTTATAAAAAGATAAATTGACGTTATTGCAATAAATGTTAACGATAACTAATTTGAGTTCAAATTAACGTTACGCACATTAAAGTTTACCTCAAAGTTTCAAGAAAAAAAGCCTACCCGGCACCGGCCTCCACGTGGCGTGGGTGGGTAGTCCACTCGGTCCCTGACTGAGTGGGCTAGCAGACGGGTGCCATCTTTGTCCAGGATTAGGACTTGATGTCAGCAGATAAGTTGTTCAGTCTTTTTCACTGGTCCGGTTTTTAAGGAGCTGTGCTTACCCAGGTCTTACCATGTTGGATTGGTCCTTAAAAATACGCGTGAGCTTTTGGTCCTTTGGATCCCAAGTGTTTGCCGTGCTTGGAGACCCGTGTCGGGGGAGAAGAGGATCCTGGTGGCTGAAACACTCCACTTTGGCCTTGACTTCTGCCTAAACGGGAGGCTAGTCGTACCGGCCTAGTCAATCGGCTCTTGTCACGTCGAGCCCTATCCCCCTGTTGACATGCGGGTTGTTATACGGAGCACCATGCTATAGCCTCTGATGCTGATTAGGTGCTTTACGCCAGTATTCCCCTGTATTCAACAGTGTGATAGAAGGCGGTGGCTCAAACGGTTCAATCAGGCTTACCCCCTTGAGTATATCTTTCGGGCAGTCTCCATTGTGCGTCGGCTGGAGACCCGCCGACAATTGCACTTTCCCTTGTTGGGCTCGGTGGCGGGCGGGGACCCCCGGGGGATGAATATCTATCATACTATAATATGGAAAATATCAAAAAACCAAAACTAGCACCAAAGCGGCACATAGCCGCCGACATTGTCATTGAGAACGATAGTGACTCTTGACTGTGAGGAAGCGACACCTCAGGCGTCGGCCGCCTGGCCTCGCTTTCTCATTATCCACAGCAAAGTTAAAGAGAAGCCTGTTTCAAAGCTGCCCCACCCGGGTCTGCCCTGGGGGACTTGGGTGGGGTTAGGTATTTTTTAGTTCCCAGGGTCACCCTGGTCAGCCCCACAGGGTGGGTTTTTCTCTCTATTCTGGGGCATGTGTTTCTGTCTACCCTTTGTCCATTCACCTGTATTTGCCTTTTTAAAACTCTCCCTACTGTCTGCACTGCCTGTAGCTCTTGATATTGGATGTGTGTTGCTAAATGGTCTTAGCTTTATTTATGCCCCATGTTGTAGGTTTATTTAATGTATTTGACCGGCTGGCGACATACATTCAATTTTCTGTTTAGTTTTTTTTCACAAGCAATGCAGGCACGTCCTGAGAAAGCCTTGTTGCTGTCGGGACGTTAAGCAATGTACAATCAATCAATCAATCTGTTTCAAAGCTGCACGCTTTCCTGGTAGGAAAAACCCTCAGGAGCCGTGTTGGCAGGCCTGAGGCCCAGCGCCTCAGGTCTGGTGACTTGTTGGTAGAGTGCCGTACCCGGGCACACTCCAATGGGCTACTGAGGCTCTCCTCCATCGGAGACACTCCAGTGGAGGTCACTCCCCACAAAACAATGAATTCCTCTAGAGGAGTGATTAAAGATCAAGCATTGGCCGAACTGTCTGAAGATGAACTTGTACGGAACCTTAAGTCACAGGGGGTGACCTACGTCAGGCGCTTCATTTCCAAACGAGGTGGTAGGGAGATCCGTCTCCCTACCATCATCCTGACGTTTGGCACCCCCACAGCTCCTACTACCATCTGGGGAGGTTACTACTCCCTAAAAGTGAAAAAGTACGTCCCTCTCCCCCTTCGGTGCTTTAAGTGCCAAAAGTATGGCCATGGGCAGAAGACATGCCGCCAGGCAGAGGCTCTATGCGCCCGTTGCACTAAGCCCGGACACTCTGCTGAGTCCTGCACAGCCATCCCCCTGTGTGTGAATTGCCAGGGGGCGCATATGGCTTCGGACAAGAAGTGCCCTCGTTGGATCTCCGAGTGCAGGATTCAGCAGGTGTGTGTGGAGGAAGGCTGTCCTTTGCGGACGCAAAAAAACTGGTTGACGGTCCTGGTGCAGCTGAGGCGGCGCCAAACTCAAATAACAACTTTGTGTATACTTTCAGTGCTGCGGTGGCAGGCAAGCGCCCCACCAAAGACTTCTCTTGTCACACCCCAACTTCTTGGTTGGGGGCGGAGCCTCGGATCCTCTCACCCCTGGAGAGTAAGAATAAGAATAAGAGTACTTTATTATCTCGAAAAGAGAAATTCGCTTGTGGTACATTTATCAGTAACAAATAGTACAAACAAGACATAAAAACATTATAGCATAATTATGAACATTTTCTCCCTGCACTTGCACAGCTACAAATTCCAAATGGATATAAAGTAAACACTACAAAATCTTTACACATAACTCTTACACATCTCACACAAACATCTTTTATGGACTGAACTGAGCGGCACTTATACATTCACACCGCCCCACCCGGGTCTGCCCTGGGGGACTTGGGTGGGGTTAGGTATTTTTTAGTTCCCAGGGTCACCCTGGTCAGCCCCACAGGGTGGGTTTTTCTCTCTATTCTGGGGCATCTGTTTCTGTCTACCCTTTGTCCATTCACCTGTATTTGCCTTTTTAAAACTCTCCCTACTGTCTGCACTGCCTGTAGCTCTTGATATTGGATGTGTGTTGCTAAATGGTCTTAGCTTTATTTAGGCCCCATGTGTTAGGTTTATTTAATGTATTTGACCGGCTGGCGACATACATTCAATGTTCTGTTTAGTTTTTTTTTTTCACAAGCAGTGCAGGCACGTCCTGAGAAAGCCTTGTTGCTGTCGGGACGTTAAGCAATGTACAATCAATCAATCAATACATTCACACCCACCTCTACATATGCATACATAATACGCGTGTTTCAACCTAGTCCTAACCCTCACTACTTATTATACAAACATCTCAGTACATTATTACACATTATTACACAAGCTGCATAATTAAAGTCTACCATAGTAAAATAATTAGTGGGTAAACACTCAGTAACAACAATCCCAGTATGTCCATGTTCACCACCAAATGAAACGCAATATAATCACTTCTCTAAAATCAACAAGCTCCATTCCTACTGATTGCACAGGTAAAGGGGGATAGGGGGAGGAGTTAGGTTTGGGTATGCGTGGATGTACCTACAGATTGCTTAGAGTGATGGATTTGGGGATGAAACTGTGCTGTAGTCTAAGTGTTCTAGCTTTGTGCGTGCGGAGTCTGCGGCCAGAGGGGAGGAGTTCATAGAGGTGGGCAAGGACATGGGATCTGTCTGAAGCTATCCGCCTACCCTTTCTCACCACACACTGTTCATACAGGGACTCCACACTGTTTTGCTTACTGCCAGTCACTTTGCTGCAGATGTTTACCATTCGTGCCAGGGTGTTCTTGTTCTTCACACTCAGACCTCCATACCAGCACACAGAACCGAAAGTAACCCTCCTCCGGTGGTGATGAGGAGCCAGGGAACGCAGAGGGCGGACGCTACCGGTCCGGTGGCACCGCCTTCTGCTGCCCCTAAGCCTCAGCCCCCACCCAAACCTGCTAGTTTGTCAACACCAAAGGTTTCTGGCTCTGGTCAGCCTTCTAAGGCCGCTAACTCTAGCGGCAGGAACGCCGCCCAGGACCAGAAGTCAAAGAAATCTATGGGACCGCCGTGCGCACGGGCCCAGAAGGGGAACACTGATGTCCCCCTTCAAAACAAATATGCTGCATTGGAGGAGCAGATGGAGGGAGTGGAAGTTGCCGATGCTGTGGCAGCTCCAACCCCTTCATCTCCTAAGAACCAGAGGAGGCCCGGGAGCCGGCCCCCCTCTGTTTCTCAAGGGGGGAAAAACTCCGCACCCCCAGATAAGACACAATCATGGACTCTCTGCTTCAGTGGAATTGTCGTGGTTTTCAAGCTAACTTTGAGGAATTACATCTTTTAGTCAAGTGCTATAACCCCTCAGTAATATCTCTTCAGGAGACTTACCTGAAGACTTCTGACCCTGTGTCCTTTAATGGTTTTAACGCTATACATAAAGGCTCTGATTCGGAGAGGCGCTCGGGTGGAGTGGCTCTTCTCATTAGTAGCCAAATTTTATGTAGCCCCGTTAGCATCGACACCTGTCTTCAGGCTGTCGCAGCTCGGGTTACCTTGAAGAAGACCATAACTATATGCAGTATTTACCTGCCACCATCCCTGCGGGTCTGTAGTAATGATTTTTTTAATTTAGTTGATCAACTGCCCCCTCCCTTTATTCTCATGGGGGATTTTAACGGTCACGCTCACCTTTGGGGTAGTGACCACTATGATGGCAGAGGTCAGATGTTAGAAGATGTTTTTTCTCAACTTAACCTATGTGTCTTTAACGATGGTTCACCTACATACTCTAACCCAGGTTCAGGATCTAGTTCTGTTCTAGACCTCACTGTGTGTGATCCTTCTCTCATGCTGGACTTTGACTGGAAGGTTCACGATGACCTGTGTGGTAGTGACCACTTCCCAGTAGTCCTGTCATCGGTCAGCTGTGGGGAGGATCCGCCGGTGGGGCGCTGGAATCTTAAGAAAGCTAACTGGCCTCTGTTCGCCTCCCTCTGTCAGTCTCGTATTACAGAGGAGGTGGTCATGTCATCTGAAGAACCTATTTCTTCTTTTACTACTATTTTGTTGGACGTAGCGGGTGAAACCATCCCTAAAACTTCCGCATCAGTCCCTCGAAAGCCGAGAGTACCATGGTTCAAACGAAGAGTGCCGCAAGGCCCAAATAGCGCGCAAATCTGCTCAGCGACGTGCTTTCCGTAATCCGTTGCAAGTAAATATTTTAACCTTTAAAAGACAGAGGGCGAAAGCCCGTTACATTTTTAAACGTGAACGCCGTGCTTCCTGGAGACGCTTCGTCTCATCTTTAACTTCTCGGACTCCGTCCCAGAAAGTATGGAAGGCTGTTCGGAGAATTAGGGGCAGAGGTGGCTCGGCTTCTGTTGGCCATCTTAGAGATGGTGCCAGTTTGGTTACAGACAAAAAAGCTGTGGCCAATTTGCTTGCCTCCACCATTGCCCATAATTCTTCAACGGAGCATTATTCACCTTTCTTCCAGAGAGAGAAGGAGAAGCGAGAGTCTCGTATTTGTGATTTTAAGTCCGATAACTCAGAAGACTATAATGTCCCGTTTACATTATCAGAATTGCAGCAAGCTTTGCAGAAATGTAATGACTCTGCTGCTGGCCTAGATACCGTCCACTATCAATTCCTAACGCATCTGCCTGAGAGGTCACTCCTTGTACTTCTCAAGGCCTTTAACCATATCTGGGGAACTGGTCATTTTCCGCCGTCTTGGCGCCAGGCTGTGGTTGTACCGATCCCCAAGCCGGGTAAGGATCCTTTCGACCCAGGCAACTACCGGCCTATCGCTTTGACATCATGTTTATGTAAAACTATGGAGCGCCTGGTCAACGCCCGCCTGGTGTGGCATCTTGAGTCACAGGGTCTCCTCACAGACCTCCAGTGCGGTTTCCGGCGCTTCCGTAGTACAACTGACCATTTAGTCCGCTTTGAATCATTTATTCGAGATTCTTTTGTCAACAAGCAGCATGTCTATGCAATTTTCTTCGATCTTGAGAAGGCGTATGACACTACCTGGAAGTATGGCATAATGTCTGACTTGTTGGACATGGGTTTTAAAGGGCACCTGCCCGTTTTTATTCACAATTTTTTGACTAACCGGTCGTTCCATGTCCGTGTGGGCTCCACCCTCTCCGACTCCTTTGAACAGGAGATGGGTGTCCCACAGGGCAGCATTCTATCTCCTGTTTTATTTAGTATTAAAATTAATAACATTGTAAAGGCCGTCAAGGATGATTCTGAATGCTCTTTGTTTGTTGACGACTTTGCTTTGTGCGCACGTGGTCGAGGACTTGCGTCCCTTGAGAGGCGCTTGCAGCTGTGCGTTGATCGCATCCAGCGGTGGGTGTCTCTCAATGGATTCAAGTTCTCGCCCTCCAAGACTGTTTGTGTGCATTTTACTAACCAGACGAAATTTTTTCCAGAACCTAGCCTGAGCATTTCTGGAGTGCCAATTAAGGTGGCCGAGGAGGCAAAGTTTCTGGGGGTCATTTTTGACAAAAGACTTACCTTCCGCAACCATATTAATTACCTTAGAACCTCTTGTCAGAAGGCTCTCGACATTCTTCGTGTCGTCGGTCGTACTGACTGGGGTGCGGACCGTACTGTCTTACTTCGTCTGTACCGGGCCCTTGTTCGGTCCAAACTGGATTATGGCTCTGTGGTGTATGGCTCAGCTTCCAAGTCTGTGCTACAGCGTCTGAACACAATTCACCATCAGGGTCTGCGGATATGTCTTGGGGCCTTCAGGACGTCTCCAGTTCCTAGTCTGTATGCCGAGGCAGGGTAGCCTTCTCTCAAGCTCCGCCGCATCCGCCTCATGCTCAGCTACGTTCTGAAACTGAAGGCCCATCCAGACAATCCTGCCTATGATTGTGTTTTTAAACCATCGTTTGCAGAGATTTACGATACCCATCCGGGAGCTGTCCGTCCACTTTCTTTCCGTGTCCGACCTCATCTGCAGGCGGCCGGATTGGACCTGGACAGAGTTTCGGAATCCCTGCAACACATCACTCCACCTTGGCTCTTACCAGTTCCTGACATCTTGCTGGACTTGACTGCCCACAAGAAAGACTCTACTCCACCAGCCATATACCAACAGAGCCTCAATGAACTGCTTTCAATTTTTCCTGGCTATTGTCGCATCTATACCGATGGGTCAAAGTCTGAGGATGGGAGAGTGGCTGAAGCCGCAGTGTCCTCTCGCCATCCTAGACGCCCATTTAAGCACCGCCTCCCAGACCACTCATCTGTATTTAGTGCGGAACTGCAGGCGGTTCTGCTGGCACTCAGGCATGCTTATCGATCTAGAGAAAGGAACTTCCTGATTCTGTCTGACTCTCTTTCTGCCCTGCAGGCCCTTCAGGGCACGGGAAATGACCACCCACTGCTGGTGCAGATCAGAGAGCTCCACGCGGACTTGATGAAGGAATATTATGATATCATTTTTATTTGGGTGCCAGGGCATGTGGGCATCGAGGGCAACAGGATCGCAGATTCTGCTGCCAACGATGCCCGCAATGACCCTGTCCCTGACACACAGACTGTTTATAGTGATTTTAGACATGTGGCTAGTGCGTACATAGCCCGTGAGTGGCAGTCCGAGTGGGACAAAGAGGAAGCTAACAAGCTGCATGAAGCCCTTCCTAAGTTGTCCGACGGTCTACCTTATCGCTGCGGCAGCCGCCGTGAGGAGACTGTCCTGGCTCGGCTCCACATCGGCCACACGTATGTTACGCACTCTTATTTACTTAAACAGGAGGAGCGTCCATGGTGTTATGCCTGCGACGAGCAGTACTCTGTTCAACATTTTTTGTTGTCTTGTGCTGATCTAATCGACACAAGGTATAAACATTTCACAGCAGACTCCTTGAAGGTTTTGTTCCGGGATGTGCCCCCGGACAAGATCTTCAGTTTTCTGAGAGAGTGCCATATTTTTAATAAGATTTGAGCGTTATAGATTATGATGTTTTTATTATTTTGACCTTTTTGAGAGTCTTCCGACGTTTTCTTTAAAGACCTGTGCGACATTTTAGCCTGACATATTTTTAAGGTATATTTACATCATGTCTTAAGACCTTTCTTTTAGTCTGGCTGACCAGATTTTTACCCTTCCCGCCGTGAGATGGCCTTAGTTGCCTGCTCGGCGTTAAACCCAAATAACTAACTAACTTACTTCAAGAAAAAAAATCACTGGTATATTTATGTAGCCAAAGATTGTAATGGCTTTTTTGGAGGTACATGTCTATATGGCCCCGTCACCCTGGTCAGCCCCACAGGGTGGGTTTTTCTCTCTATTCTGGGGCATGTGTTTCTGTCTACCCTTTGTCCATTCACTTGTATTTGCCTTTTTAAAACTCTCCCTACTGTCTGCTCTGCCTGTAGCTCTTGATATTGGATGTGTGTTGCTAAATGGTCTTAGCTTTATTTAGGCCCCATGTGTTAGGTTTATTTAATGTATTTGACCGGCTGGCGACATACATTCAATGTTCTGTTTATTTTTTTTTTTCACAAGCAGTGCAGGCACGTCCTGAGAAAGCCTTGTTGCTGTCGGGACGCTAAGCAATGTACAATCAATCAATCTATCTCTATATGTCTCCAAGTGGCCCACTATGCTTTCAACGTCATTTCTACGTCTTCCCGCAGTGGGACACTGCAGACTGAGAAATTAAGTCTTGGGAGGAAAAAAAAAAGATCTTGACATGAAAGAAGAACCCCTGGCTACCTAAATAGCTCCCGTGGTTCCAGGAACAGGAGGGGCCCTTAATTTTACAGTCCGCAGTGCCCCAGTGCTGGAAAGACATAGGAATGACGTAAAGAGCATAGTGGAACACTTGGGGACATACAGAGACGGGGACATATAGACATGTCCCCTTTTTTGTTACCTTCTTCTTCTTCTCGAACGCCGTCACACTTGGAATTTGGCTCTCAAAATGAAATCTGTGGTCTTCTGTAGCGCCTCCACAGGTCCGTACAGTTTCTCTTGTAGAGTGGCGGGCTTCGGCCATATCTCCTCCCTCAGCGGCTGGTGGTTCCCACAGTCCTGGAGGATGTGCTCTGCGGTCTGCTCTGCTTCTCCACAAGGGCACAGGGGAGATGGCACGAGGTGGAAGCGTCTGTGCAGGTGGAAATTGAGTCGGTTGTGCCCGGTCCTCAGACGAAAGATGGTCACCTGCTCTTGTCTGGACAGCTGATGGTAACTGTCTAGGGGCCGTTGTGGTGGTCTGTACACAGACTTAATGATGGTCTTCATCTCTGTGAAGCTGACTCCATTTTCATCTTGTTCTTTCTCTGCGCCCACTTTTGCCATTCTGTCAGCTTCTTCATTGCCGTAGATGCCACAGTGTGAAGGGATCCACTGCAGCACCAGTCTGGTGCACTTGATGTTTTGCAGTGCCTCTTGTAGACGTGGCAGTTTGCTTGCTGTTGCTGCCTCAAGGACAGACATGGCATCAGTAAGGAAGACAATCTGGGCATCAGGGTCTGCAGTGCCACTAAGGGTGTTAGCTGCGCGGACTAGGGCTTCCACCTCAGCTCTGTAATTTGTGCAGTGAAGGCCTGTTGGTACACTACTGCCTCTGCCTGCCATTTTCCGTTTGGGTACTGAATGTACACCCCAGCCCCTCCATCCTGAACTACATCTGTGGCTGATCCATCGGTGTATGCCCGTATCCATGCTTCCTGGGGATACTTTTCTTCGAGCATGGCCAGTGTCAGGGCTTTCTTGCTCACAGTGCTGTGCTCATCTCTGGTGGTGATGTAGGGTACCGTGGAAGAGATGGTGATGTTTTCTGGCTTACTTTCCCAAGGTGGAAGGTCGCTAGCAGGATTTAGAGCCTCTACCTGCGCAGGCAGCTTTGCCTGGTGTTTTCTCTGCAGTGCTCTCGTCTCCTTCACAAAGCTTGATCTTTTCAGTCTCCCTGAGGTTGGTTGTTTCATCCTAGCGTTCATAGGATGGTCTTTGGAAGACTTGACCTTTGTGGACTGTATCAAGGCTTTGCAATCTCTTCTCATGCGCAGGGGTGGGATGCCCGTTGTCTCTTCCATCTTTTCAATTGGTGTGGATCTCATTGCGCCGGTGATGATACGCAGTGCCTGGTTCTGAACTCTGTCAATGGTCTGCTGGTGTGACTGGGCTGCCGTCAACCATGCATTAGATCCGTACTCAAGGTGTGGTCTCACTGTGCCTTGATATACATTTTTGAGGATCTTTTCATTGGCTCCCCATTGTGTTCCAGCCAGTTTTCTCATGATGTTCAGCTTTCTTCTAGCTTTCGCTTCTGCATTCCAAATGTGCGGCTTCCACGTCAGCCTCTTGTCAAGGGTGACTCCCAGGTATGTCTGTTGGTCTTCATACCCCAGCGGGGTGTTGCCCAGTGTTAGGTTGCCAGCCTTTGCCTTGTTGGAGAGAGAGAAGAGTGTGGCTGATGATTTTTCTGTGTTGATGGTCACACACCAGTTGTTGGTCCAGTCTGTCAGCCTGTCCAGGGCTAGCTGCATCCTGTATGTAGCAGTTGTTGCATACTCTTCTGTGCACCAGAGTACCAGGTCGTCTGCGTACAGGGCTGCGTGTACTCCTTTTGGTAGCTCTGGCACAAGGTCGTTGATGAAAAGTATGAACAGTGTCGGTGACAGGACTCCCCCCTGTGGCACCCCCTGACGCAATAGCACTTTTTGGCCACAGTACCCATCCACTGTCACACGGGCTCTGCGATTGTGCAGGTATGACTTGGTCCACCGGTACATATTCCCTTGGATGCCACTGCGAAGGAGTTTCACAAGGAGACCATCCTTCCACACCTTGTCGAAAGCCTTCTGTAGGTCAATGAAGGCAGCTAATGTCACCTTCTGATCTTGAAAGGCATCTTCTATGACCTGTGCAAGGTGTGTTGTCTGGTCTTCTGTACTCTTGTAGCTTCTGAAGCCAGCTTGCTCTGGCACGATAATGCTCTCAGAGTCCAGGTACCACTGCAGGCGCTTGTTGATGATGCGCTCCATGGTCTTGCACACACAACTTGTCAGGCTGATGGGGCGATAACTCAGGGCTTTGGACTTACTCTTCCCTTTCTTCAAAATTGGGATCATCCTGGCTTCCTTCCAGCACTGGGGTACCTGTCCTCCTCTCCAGCTGTGGTTAAAGATGTCCAGTAGCTTCATTAAGGCAGTGTTGCCAAGGTGTCGTAACATCTTGTTTGAGATGCTGTCTGGACCTGGAGATTTTTTCTTCTTCAGCTGTTTGATGGCCATCTTCAGTTCTGGAAGGGTGATGTCCTTCTTCATTGCATCATGGATGTTCACATCTCTTGTTCTCTCTCTTTCTTCCTGTCTGATTTCTTTCGCAAGCATTCGTGGGACAGTGATGTCACTTTCTTTCGCATAGATCTGTGCAAACATGTTTGCAGCTTTCCTACCAGTCAGTGCTTTCCCTTCTTCTTCCAAGGTGATCTTCTGTTCCCTGGTGCCCTCATCGTTCAACGCCTTGGTCAGTCTCCACAACTTCGTGGTGTCCCTGTCCATGTTTAGTCTTGCAGTCTTCTCTCTCCAACTTCTTCTTGTGCACTCCAACTTCATCTTCAGATACTGGGCCTTACTGTGTTGTAGCTTGATGTTGTTTTCTTGGCTGGGGTTGGTTTCAGCGTCTTCTCTGGCCCTAGTGAGGTTGTCATGTGCTTTCTGAAGATCTGCGGTCCAGTATGGGGTGTAGTTTTTCCGGACCCCTCGAGGTATGGATTCCTTGGCTGCCTTACTGATAATGTCATTAAACTCTCTGACCACATTGTTGATGTTCCTTCCAGACACAGCGAGGTCTTGCATTAGCTCATTTGTTCGGATACTGAACAAGCGCCAGTCTGCCTTTCGGTAGTTCCATCTTGGCCGGTGTGGCGAGCTAGCTGCTGTGCATCCTTTTAGGGTTAGGAGGATAGGGCGGTGGTCACTTTCTCCTAGCTGTGGTCCTACTGTTCTGCTGAGGCACTTATGAACATCTTCAGTGCAAAGCGCCAGGTCCGGTGTAGTGGTGGTGTGCCAGCGGCGAGAGTAGAAGGTAGGTTGGTCCTCAGGGTCATTGGCAAGTATCAGGTGGTTTTCATCTTGCCACTCCTCAATGTCTTCACCTCTCTTGTCCAGTGTGTCATATCCCCAACTCTGGGACTGGCTGTTGAAGTCACCAGTGATGAGGAATCCACTGTCCGGGACCTGGATAGTGTCGAGGGACAGCAACTTATCATTAGGGCAGTAGTAGTTGACAAGGTCAAGGGTGCTGTCACTGGTGGTTACCTTGACCTGGATGTATTCTGCCTCTTCCATGAATCTCCTGGTTTCGCTGGCATTCAGGTTGTTTCTAACTAGGGTCATAACCCCCCCCTTTCTTCCTCCCTTGGCGATCACTTCGGAAGACCTGATATCCTCTGACCTTAAAGGGTTTCCCTTCTTGCAAGCGTGTCTCTTGTATACAGCAGATGTTTATGCTGTTTTCATGCAGAAAGTGCTCTAGTTCTGTTTTCTTGTTGGTAACCCCTTCGGCATTCCAGTGCATGATGTTCACATTGGCTTTTTCTTTGTCTCTGGTCTTGTTTTTTCGCTGGCCAGTCGCTCTACTTCCCAGTCCCCTGGCTCCTCGAGACAGTTGGGAAGGTCCTCCAGTCGCTGGGGGTGGGCTCTGAAGAGGCGCAGAGCCCGGTACTGCACCTGCCTGGTGAGACTCCACAGGGCGAGCACCATTCCTCTTGAATCCATCTCCAAGTGTCATATGGCTGTATATGCATGGTACTGTGGTTTATTAGAGTGCGCTGTGCAGCCCAGTACCTCCGTCTTCAGCACTCGGGGTTTCTGTCGGGGTTACCTCACCCTTAGCTCCTGGTCAAAAGGCCTTTCCTGGGAGCACAGGATGGTTTAGTTTTGGAGTATCCCTAGATGGATTGCCGACCAAGGCTTATGGGTCCCATCTACTCAGGTTTTTCCTCGGAGTTTTCCTTCTCGAAGGAGATCTGCCAACCAAGGCTATCGAGCATCCCTGCCCGGATTTGTATAGGGTTTACTCCCCTAGCCTTTGCCTCTCCCAAGGCACCCATAAGGCAGTGGGGCTATTTACCCATAGCTGGGGATCTGGTTCATGGGCATCAGGGCTTGTCCACACATCGATGGGCCTGCATGCCGCATGTCTGGGGGCCAGATCTCCTCCGAGTCCTCTGTAGTTCAGCCCGAGTCCGTAAGGTGCTCGGTTACCATGAGTCACCACGAGGAGGCACTACATGAGGCTTGTTGTTGGAGAGGCTGTGTACTGGCAGGGAGAGACTGACATGTTTTGCTCCCCTTTTCGCAAAACTGCTATCCAGCGGTGGGAGCTGAAAGCGAGAGCGACAAGCACAGACGCTACACTACCACACTAGACGCATCACAACAACCATTTGACCCACTTTTGTTACCTTATTTATTAAAACAATTGAGTCATATGTTATCTATAAATAATTGGGCACAGTGAGTTGTGACCAACAGTGTAACCATAGCAGCATGCTATGGTCCACCAACACAGTCTGGCATGGGATCAGTTGGCCACAGTTTGCTCTTTATATTTGATTATTTGTTATTGATGGGCAAAGAGGGCCCTTTCCACAAGGGATGCTGTACTTTATTATTATTTGGGCTTGGGGAAATGCCGGCTTGCAGTGCAACCATACTGGGACTGGATAGTACACCATCCCAGCTGCCACACATATGAACTTTTATTATCAAGAGCAATTTATTCAGTAATCAACACATTTTAAATTAAAACAAAGCTGTTTATTAATTTATCCATTGTAGCAACCCACAATATACATCTAATAAAAATAAACAGCTAAAAGTATACAACAACATAGTAATGCAGTGTTCTTTAATGGCACAATCTCTATCTCATCAGTCTTATGCAACAGTCTCAAGGCAGTATCCATTCTAATCATCTATCATCCTCTCTTGCCACTCCACTGATCCAGCTGGGGAGTTGCACCAGTCTCAAGGCAGTATCCATTCTAATCATCTATCATCCTCTCTTGCCACTCCACTGATCCAGCTGGGGAGTTGCACCAGGAGGTTGCGCTGCTTCTTCCCTTCACGTCAAGCAATCATCTATCATCCTCTCTTGCCACTCCACTGATCCAGCTGGGGAGTTGCACCAGGAGGTTGCGCTGCTTCTTCCCTTCACGTCAAGCAATCATCTATCATCCTCTCTTGCCACTCCACTGATCCAGCTGGGGAGTTGCACCAGGAGGTTGTGCTGCTTCTTCCCTTCACGTCAAGCAATCATCTATCATCCTCTCTTGCCACTCCACTGATCCAGCTGGGGAGTTGCACCAGTCTCAAGGCAGTATCCATTCTAATCATCTATCATCTTCTCTTGCCACTCCACTGATCCAGCTGGGGAGTTGCACCAGGAGGTTGCGCTGCTTCTTCCCTTCACGTCAAGCAATCATCTATCATCCTCTCTTGCCACTCCACTGATCCAGCTGGGGAGTTGCACCAGGAGGTTGCGCTGCTTCTTCCCTTCACGTCAAGCTCTGTTGGGGCCTTGTACATCCACAGTGTCCATCAGGTTACGTCCTTGCCTCCATTCACCAGGCTCCATGTCCCCGTTCCCTTGTTGACGGTCGACAAGTCTGTTCTGCAACACTGGGTATCGGGTGCGCATGAGATTGTGCAGGATGCAACAAGCTTCCACGATTCTCCTCACAGTCTCTGGGTCATGCTGCATGGTGGTGAGAAGTATCTGGAACCTGTTGGCCAGGATGCCGAAGGCGTTCTCCACAGCCTGGACAGCCTGTAGTTGAAGATCCTCTCTTCACGGGTGAGGTGTCTTGAACTGTACGGCTTCATGAGGTAGGTTCTGAGGGCGAACGCGTCATCACCAACTATGAAGTAGGGCACATCTTGTGTGTCATTGGGAAGGGGGTCTGGGCCTGGAAACCCCATGATGAGGTTGCGTTCCAGCCCATCCTTGAGGTCACTTGCGTTGTATATCTGGGCATCAGAAGCTGACCCGTTGCCTGAAGCATCGATGTAGATGAACTTGTAGTCGGCATCAACCATGGCAAAGAGGATGATGCTAAAGAAGCCCTTATAGTTGTAATAGGTGGACCCTGAGTTGGCTGGTGCTTTGCAGGCCACGTGCTTCCCATCTATGGCTCCAACGGTGTGGGGAAAATTCCACCTCAGATACCAATCTTCTGCAAGTTGTCTCCAGCCTTGTTCAGTGGTGGGGCACCCGAGGAGCTCGTCCGCGTATTCTTCAATGATGGCCTGTACAACTTCTCTGACGACATTGCTGATGCTGTTGTGTGGCACCCTCCATGCATACTGCATGTTTCTGTATGTGGTTCCAGAGGCTAGGTGCTGCAGAGTCAGTGCCACCTTCAGTCCAGGGTCCAGGTTGGGACGGAAGTTGATGCTTGGCTTGGTCAACCTGGGTCTCAGACGCTCTACAAGTTCGTCAAACATGGCTGGTGGCATCCTCATGAAGTGATGGAATGCACGAGGGTCTTCATTCCTCAACTCCACCATCAACTGGTGATACAGTCCAAAACTCCATTCTTCTCTCGATCCATCCTCGGACCCACACAGCTTTTTGACGTCTTCTTCTTCTCCTTCTCCTTCTCCTGTCTAAAACTTGATACAGTCTGAACAGGTTGTGGTTCTGCTGTTGAATGAGCGCAGCTATCAGATGGACTCTTTGATCATCCATGGTGGAGAACAATTGATGATGCTGAAGACCAAGACCGAGGGTGATGAGGTCTGTACGCCACAGCTGCTCGACCCATACTGAGATCCAGATGATTTTCTCCATTTTATACAAAATATCGGGAGTCCGCAAATTGTCCTTCTACATACTCTGGACATCCTAAATATATGAGATACATCCCAGATACAAACGTTGTGTCTGTTTAGAATACTTTATATACGAGATGCATACGCTTACATCCTTTCTATTTCCGTGCTACTAACAATGTATAGACGTTCCATGTACCTTATCTTTCCTTTCTCTTTCCGTTTTCACCTGCAGCGGATGCGAGTCGCGAGGATCCCCAGAGGATGCAGAGAGGATACAGCGGACATTTAACGGATGTTTACGAACATAGTATGTTTGCTGCTCGTATGTGTCGCAGATTTACATCGTACGTTCATCCGTTTTAAAAGTTTTGTGCAGCTCAAAACATTTTGCGCGGATGAAATCACAGTGGACGGATGCTCAATGGATAGAGCGTATGAAACACGAATGCAATGAGTACACAACGGATGCATAGCGGTTTCCAACGGATGGCAAGATTATTTTTACGTTTTACATCCTCTTTGCATCCGCAAGTGCACTGTGGCCAGGGCTTAACCGGCACAGGTGCTCATAACACATCCTAGTACGCTGCGCAATTGGCGTCGCGGTCTATGCCTTTGGCAGACCGAGTAGGCTTGCCGTGTTCACGCAGCTGCTTTTCCATCCCGTTAGATCTCCCGTACCAAGGATCGGCTGTCGGTTGCCGCTGCGAGATTGGAAAGTAACCTTGAGGCGCGCGCGATGAACTTGACTTGGCACAGGATTGGCTCCTCCCTCCCAGAGAGGGAAAGAGACAAACAGCTAGTTCAAATCAACAACTCATTGTGGAACCTACATATACACCGTTGTAAATGCCGTTTTATTTGCACCACTTTGTTTGGTGCTGTTTTTTTTAGCGTGCTGAGAGTATTTACATATGTATATTTGACCTAAAAAAAGTGCCTGGTAACTGGGTGATTTGGACAAACTGTCTGAGCTCTGTAACTAGGCAAGGTCTAACATGGCAGGCCTGCACACAATTACGTCTTCTCCCCCCCCCCCCCCCCCCCCCCCCCTTAAAAAAAAAAAGGGAAATAAAAAATTTGGGCTGCCTTTATATAGTTGGCCTTGCTACGTTCAAGTTGAACTCTCCCACTTTGTGTTTTGTGTGTGTGGCAGACCAAGCCGGTAGCCTTTGCTGTACGCACCAACGTTTCCTACGACGGGTCTTTGGATGATGACTCTCCTGTGCATGGCTACGCAGTGTCTTTCGGAGTTAGGGATTATCTTCATATCAAAGAGGTGAGATTTACACTCGGGTCACGTTTGTGTGCTTCTGTTTCATCCAACTTTACACCGATGATGTGGACTTTCCAGTTGACACTGCGATGCAGGTTTTTTTCGTTTTTGTTTAATTTGTTGTGGTTGTTGTCATCAGCAGTGTTAGACAACATGAAAAATGGCAAATTGTGGTTGTTGTCATCAATAGAGTTAGACAACAGGAAAGATGGGGCACAGTTGTGGTTGTTGTCATCAGCAGTGTTAGGCAACGTGAAAGGTGGGGCATACTTGCTATTGTTATCAGCAGTGTTAGACAACATGAAAGGTGAGGCACACGTGTAGTTATTGCTATCAGCAGTGTTGGACAACATGAAAGGTGGGGCATAGTTGTTGCTATTGCTATCGTCAGTGTTGGACAACATGAAAGGTGGGGCATAGTTGTTGCTATTGCTATCAGCAGTGTTTGACAACATGAAAAGTGGGGCATAGTTATTGTCATCAGTAGTGTCGGACATCATAAATTTGGGGCACAATTGTGGTTGTTGTCATCAGTAGTGTTAGACAACATGAATTTGGGGTACAGCTGTGGTTATTGTTATCATTAGTGTTAGACATCACACAGTGGTGCCCCATCTTGTTAGCTGTATTATGAGCATCTTATTAGCTGTGAGTTAGGCTGTTAGACATCACACAGTGGTGCCCCATCTTATTAGCTGTGAGTTAGGCTGTTAGACATCACACAGTGATGCCCCATCTTGTTAGCTGTATTATGAGTTAGGCTGTTAGACATCACACAGTGGTGCCCCATCTTATTAGCTGCGAGTTAGGCTGTTAGACATCACACAATGGTGCCCCATCTTATTAGGTGTGAGTTAGGCTGTTAGACATCACACAGTGGTGCCCCATCTTATTAGCTGTGAGTTAGGCTGTTAGACATCACACAGTGGTGCCCCATCTTATTAGTTGTGAGTTAGGCTGTTAGACATCACACAGTGGTGCCCTATCTTATTAACTGTGAGTTAGGTTGTTAGACATCACACAGTGATGCCGCATCTTGTTAGCTGTATTATGAGTTAGGCTGTTAGACATTACCCATCTTGTTAGCTGTATTATGAGTTAGGCTGTTAGACGTCACACAGTGGTGCCCCATCTCATCAGCTGTGAGTTAGGCTGTTAGACATCACACAGTGGTGCCCTATCTCATCAGCTGTGAGTTAGGCTGTTAGACATCACACAGTGGTGCCCCATCTTATTAGCTGTGAGTTAGGCTGTGAGACATCACACAGTGGTGCCCCATCTTATTAGCTGTGAGTTAGGCTGTTAGACATCACACAGTGGTGCCCCATCTTATTAGCTGTATTATGAGTTAGGCTTTGCCAGTGGTTTTTGTTGCCTTGAGGGCCCGGTCAGGGGGGAGGGTGGGGGGAGGGTCAGTGTCGGAGATAAGAGTCGAGAGTTTTTAGCTCGACTCTTACCTCTGACATTGCCTGCCCCCCCCCCCCCCCCCATCCCACCCCACCCCCGATCAGACACAAGAGGCGACAAGAACCACTGCTTAACTAGTAATACAATTAGTTTGTCTTCAAATGTAAAAAGTATTAAGTGCAATGTATAGCCTTGAAAGACCCCCACTCCTTGTGCGTATGACATAGAAATGCAGGGGACTCAAATAATAATAATAATAATAATAGTGAAGGAGATTTGTTAAGCACTTATTCTAAAAGTATCTCTAAGCACTTATACAATGAAAAGGCTAACAACTAACACACACACACACACATGCATACACACACACACACACACACACACACACACAACATACACACGGACACACACACAACATACGCACGCACGCACACACACACACACGTGACCGTGGTGATGAATTGTGCATGGCTGGGGAAATAAACTATTGAAAAGCAGCGTTTTAGAGGTGGGTTTTGAGAAGTGATTTGAATGAGGAGAGCGTTTAACAGTTACGGACAGGGGCGGGGAGGCTGTTCCAAGTGGCGGGGCCAAGATGGGAGAAGGCGCGACAGCCACGTGTTTACATTTGAAATTGGGAAGGTGAAATCTCAATACTTTAGACTGTCGGTCGACAACCTCGTGCCAACTGGGTTCACCTGGAATTTCCTCAAAATATATTAAAATGTAACACATTTTTGGCTCACGTGCGAAGCAAAAATGAGGATGTTTTGGGCCAGTGGTCGATTGTCTGTCGTCTGTCTGCCCGCCGTCGTCTGTGGTAAACTTTAACGTTCGCATTTTCTTGGAGACTATTCAAGCCACAGTCTTCAAACTTGGCCCAAGGATACTTTGTAGCAAGACCTTTCTAAACATACCAATTTCAGTGACTTCTCACAAAGGTCATGGTCACAGGGGATCAGGAAATAGGTAAAAAATAGCTATATTTTGACAATAGCTATATTTTGACATAATTTATTTTTTCTCAACTTTAAACCCAAACTTGGTACAAAGATACCTGATGGTAAGAACTTTCTATGCATACTAATTTGGTTGATCCCTCAAAGGTCAAGGGTCACAAGACCTCAGGAAATAGGTCCAAAATAGCCATATTTTGACAAAAGATGTTTTTTTTCCTCAAATACTATTCACGACTTTAAACCCAAATTTGGTACAGAGATTCAAGATGGTAAGGCCTTTCTATGCATACTACAGTGGAGTCCGCTTAACACAAATTTCTGGGGACACGGAAAATCACTTCGTGTTAACCGTATTTCGTGTTAACCAATATGGCCTCAAAATTGATCACGGCCCTCCCGGCAAGGAAAAAGTGTGTAAGAGATGCGTGCATGAATGAGTACGAGGTTAAAAGTGCACATTATTGTACTATATATGCTTACATTACATTCAGCTCGCAAGGAAAACACAAGGATATGTGTACAGCTCACGTAGTTAATGTAAAATTCATCAGGTAAAATCCATAGTAAAGTAAAAGCAACACGGGCATCTGGCATCGGTAAAAGCAACACAGTCAAAGTCATTTAAAAAACGGGCCATGATCGAAGTCGGTCTTGCGTTATTGACAGCCCGTGTAGAGAGACAATCGTGGATCTCATTAATCTTGTTTTTTCACTTCAAGCGTAGTCGACTTCTGTTTTACCTTGGGGGTAGCCGTGATCGGTAGTTAACTGAATTGAGGGAGTGTTGGTACACGAATGATGCATGAATTCAGTTCAGAAACACTAGCCAATGAGAAGACGGATTACAACGACTGAAGGCTATTCAGCCAATCACAGGCTAGAGTTCGTTCATGTGTCATGTGTACTACAGCACGAGAGCGACACGTGCAGTGCCCCTTTCATGAATCAGTTTTCGGTCAGTGTTTGAGACTGGAATGTGTGTTCGTGTTAAACAGGTGAATAATAGTGAAATTGCTCTGGTCGGGAACCGAAAACAGCTTCGTGTTAAGCGAAATTTCGTGTTAAGCATTTCGTGTTATCAGTGAAATTTTAATACATAATAAGAAGGCCGTCAGCCGGGAATGCAAAAGCGGTTCGTGTTAACTGGAAATTCGTGTTAAGCGAGTTCGTGTTAACTGGACTCCACCGTAATTTGGATAACCCTTCGGAAAGGTCAAGGGTCACAAGAGGCCGGCAAATGTTTGATAAAATTGTAGTTATCAACATTTTTGAAAATTTTTCAATCAAATTTGGCACAAAGGTAGCAGATGATAAGACCTTCCTATGCATATTAATTTAGTTGACTCATCGCAAAGGTCAAGGGTCATGGGGGGAGGGGTGGACAGTTGTGTTAAAAATGCTTACATTTTGAGAAAACATGGATTTTGCTGGTGCAGAAGCCAGCCCTTTACTTATTGTCACAAAGGTCACACATGTAAATAGGGCATACACGTGAGCCATTATGGCTTTGTCTTTCTTGTCAGTCATTCTTTTGTATCAAAAAGGTAATATTGGCTGAACACATCGCATGCATATAGTCAGTTTGTTGCATAACCCCTCAATCTTTATTTATCCAGCTTTTTGTTTCGTTGCTGTTACGGTCAGTACAGCAGAGCACAGGGCTTTTGTTTGAATTTTCCTGTCCTTGATATTACCTATATTATCCAATACCTTTATTACCCAGTTATTCAGTATTTTTTGTTGTTGTGTAACCCCTACATTGTTTATTTATTGGCATCTTTTCTTTTTTTTTTTAGAGCTTTTACTGAATGAAGATTAGGGTACGTTTATGATTGGCCAAAGATTTATTTGGGGGAGAACACTTTCCTCAGCAAGTAACGTTGTCATCGTAACATGTAATAAGTCAATCTATGTATCATGTGTTACCTTTGGTCACAAATAACAAGAAGACTTCCATTGCCTTGAGATTGGGTGACCAGGGAAAAAGTTGAAAAGAGCCAGGCCAATGAGAACAAGTATAAAGAACTGAAAGAGTCAGGCCAATGGTAACAAGTATAAAGAACTGAAAGAGCCGGGCCAGTGATACAAGTATAAAGAACTGAAAGATTGATTGATTGATTGATTGTACATTGCTTAACGTCCCGACAGCAACAAGGCTTTCTCAGGACGTGCCTGCACTGCTTGTGAAAAAAAAAACTAAACAGAAAATTGAATGTATGTCGCCAGCCGGTCAAATACATTAAATAAACCTACAACATGGGGCATAAATAAAGCTAAGACCATTTAGCAACACACATCCAATATCAAGAGCTACAGGCAGTGCAGACAGTTGGGAGAGTTTTAAAAAGGCAAATACAGGTGAATGGACAAAAGAACTGAAAGAGCCAGGCCGGTGATAACAAGAATAAAGAACTGAAAGAGCTGGGCCAGTGATGACTAGAATAAAGAACTGAAAGAACCCGGCCAGTGATGACAAGAATAAAGAACTGAAAGAGCCGGGCCAATCAGAACAAGAATAAAGAACTGAAAGAGCCAGGCCAATCAGAAGAACTGAAAGAGACAATCAGAACAAGAATAAAGAACTGAAAGAGCCGGGCCAGTGATGACAAGAATAAAGAACTGAAAGAGCTGGGCCAGTGATGACAAGAATAAAGAACTGAAAGAGCCGGGCCAGTTATGACAAGAATAAAGAACTGAAAGAGCCGGGCCAGTGATAACAAGAATAAAGAACTGAAAGAGCTGGGCCAATCAGAACCAGAATAAAGAACTGAAAGAGCTGGGCCAGTGAGAACAAGATTAAAGAACTGAAAGAGCTGGTCCAGTGAGAACAAGAATAAAGAACTGAAAGAGCCGGGCCAATCAGAACCAGAATAAAGAACTGAAAGAGCCGGGCCAGTGATAAAAAGAATAAAGTGACTGAAAGAGCCAGGCCAGTGATAACAAGAATAAAGAACTGAAAGAGCCGGTCCAGTGATAACAAGAATAAAGTGACTGAAAGAGCTGGGCCAGTGATAACAAGAATAAAGGGAACTGAAAGAGCTGAGAACAAGAATAATAGTCTAGCAGCTTTTCGCAATTTCTGCAGACTAAGTAGTTCGTCAAAAGAGTAACAATGGTTTGCAGGTACGAAACGAAAGTACTAATGCCATATAGTTTATGCATGGCAACAATATTTGTCCTTAGGATGGAGACATTTTTGTAGAAGTGTTTTTCGAAAGCTATTTTTTGATGTGAGGGAACCAGTCCTCGTACACCGCCCGGATAAGGTGCAAGACATTTTTTGTGCATAACATTGAAAATTTCAAGCATACAAGTTACAAGTTTATTCCAGTGAGTAAATTAAAATCATCAGCTAGTAAACATGCATACATATATACGATAAAATAAGTTTACAAGTATTATTTTTAATGCGGTAAGCATGGTCGCGTCGCTAGTTTCAAAATGGCGGTCAGCGAGAAGCCTTCTAAAGAAGTCAATCAGACGCGCACGGTTGATGAAGCTTTACTTTGCTCCTGAATTGAAACAGAGATTATTTTCGATTTGAACATCTTATCAACGTCAAATACGTTATTTTTCCTGGTCTTGAAAACAGCCTTTTCCATAGAACTCGGTCTTTTGTGGGAGGAAAGCATATCGAAAGTAAGCTCCCTTTGTGCATGTTGTGCAATGTGTCTGCCGACCATCTTCAACATTCTGAAGACTTTTTGGCCGGATACAACATGCATGTTGTTCGTCTGTTTTTCAGCCTAACGGCTCTAAGTGCAGGTCTGCTCTTTTTGTTTATTTTATTAGTGGAGATGGGATTTTTAACTGGTCAAGCACACTCAGAGTATCCGACTGGTCTTAAGCACAAGCCAGGCAGAGTGAAATCCATCTCCGAACCGTTTCCATCAAAATCACCATGTTCAGCTAAACACCTAAATATAAAATTTTAGTTTTTGCAACCAATTCAACCAATCCGCACTCCAAGTACTCACAAGGACTCTTATGATTAAGCTTTATCAGGACTTATTTATTATTTATCCTTTTAATTATGGATGGAAGGAATTCCTTGATGCACATGATCACTATAGTGGTATGGTAGTGGTCACCAAGGAGAGGAAATTTGTTTTCAATATGCTTACATCTGTGCATGTTCATAATCTATCCTTTACTTAACATGCATATTCATAGGTCCCAGGTATCCCCAACTTATTTTATTAATTTATTATTTTTGTTTGTTTGTTTGTTTGTTTGTGATGTATGTTTGCACATACACATCAGCATAAAATGATTGATTGTACATTAACGTCCCGACAGCAACAAGACTTTCTCAGGACGTGCCTGCACTGCTTGTGAAAAAACCCAAACTAAACAGAATATTGAATGTATGTCGCCAGCTGGTCTAATACACTAAATAAACCTAACTAGACCCTTTAGCAACAAACATCCAATATCAAGACAAGAGCTACAAGCAGTGCAGACAGTAGGA
This sequence comes from Semisulcospira habei, assembly GCA_036245525.1. Taxonomy (NCBI): domain Eukaryota; kingdom Metazoa; phylum Mollusca; class Gastropoda; family Semisulcospiridae; genus Semisulcospira; species Semisulcospira habei. The sequence continues at coordinate 712,824 of BTPG01000008.1, read as the reverse complement.
AGAGTTTAAAAAAGTTTTTAGTTATTTGGGTTTAACGCCGAGCAAGCGACTAAGGCCATCTCACGGCGGGATGGGTAAAAATCTGGTCAGCCAGACTAAAAGCAAGGTCTTAAGACAAGATGTAAATATAGATTAAAAATCTCAGGCTAAAATGTCGCACATGTCTGGAAAAGAAACGTCTACAGACTCTCAAAAAGGGCAAATAAAAAAATTCACATAGTCTATGAATGCTCAGATCTTGTTAAAAATATTGCATTCTCTCAAAAAGTTGAAGATTTTGTCCGGGGGAACATCCCGGAACAAAACCTTCAAGGAGTCTGCTGTGAAGTGTTTATATCTGGTGTCAATTAGGTCAGCACAATACAGCAAAAAGTGTCGAACAGAAAACTGCTCATCACAGGCAAAACACCATGGACGCTCATCCTGTTTAAGTAAGTAAGAGTGCGTAACATATGTGTGCCCGATGTGGAGCCGAGCAAGGACAGTCTCCTCACGGCGGCTGCCGCAGCGGAAAGGTAGACTGTCAGACAACTTAGGAAGAGCTTCATGAAGCTTGTTCCCTTCCTCTTTGTCCCAATCGGACTGCCACTCGCGGGCTATGTACGCACTAATAACAGGTTTAAAATCACTATAGACAGTCTGTGTGTCAGGGACAGGGTCACTGCGGGCACCGTTGGCAGCAGAATCTGCGATTCTGTTGCCTTCGATGCCCACATGGCCTGGGACCCAAATAAAAATGATGTCATAATATTCCTTCATCAAGTCCGCGTAGAGCTCTCTAATCTGCACCAGCAGTGGATGGTCTGTTCCCGCGCCCTGAAGGGCCTGCAGGGCAGAAAGAGAGTCAGACAGAATCAGGAAGTTCCTTTCCCGAGACTGATAGGCATGCTTGAGTGCCAGCAGAATGGCCTGCAGTTCTGCACTAAATACAGAGGAATGGTCAGGGAGACGGAGCTTAAATGGGCGTCTAGGATGGCGAGAGGACACTGCAGCCGCAGCCACTCTTCCATCCTCAGACTTGGACCCATCCGTATAAAGACGACAATAGCCAGGAAAAATTGAAAGGAGTTCATTGAGGCTCTGTTGGTATATGGCTGGTGGAGTACAATCCTTCTTGTGGGCAGTCAAGTCCAGCAAGATGTCAGGAACTGGTAGTAGCCAGGGTGGAGTGACGTGTTGCAGAGATTCCGAAACTTTGTCCAGGTCCACTCCGGCCGCCTGCAGATGAGGTCGGACACGGAAGGAAAGTGGACGGACAGCTCCCGGATGGGCATCGTAAATCTCTGCAAACGACGGGTTAAAAACACAATCATAGGCAGGATTTTCTGGATGGGCCTTCAGCTTCAGAACGTAGCTGAGCATGAGGCGGATGCGGCGGAGCCTGAGAGAAGGCTCCCCTGCCTCTGCATACAGACTAGGAACTGGAGATGTCCTGAAGGCTCCCAGACATATGCGCAGACCTTGATGGTGAATTGTGTTCAGACGCTGCAGAACAGACTTGGAAGCCGAGCCATATACCACAGAGCCGTAATCCAGTTTGGACCGAACCAGGGCCCGGTACAGTCGAAGTAAGACGATGCGGTCTGCACCCCAGTCAGTCACCTTTTTGGTCTGGATTGAGTACGACCAACGACACGAAGAATGTCGAGGGCCTTCCGACAAGAGGTTCTAAGGTAGTTAACATGGTTGCAGAAGGTCAATCTTTTGTCAAAGATGACTCCCAAAAACTTAGCCTCTTCAGCCACCTTAATTGGCACTCCAGCAATGCTCAGGCTAGGTTCTGGAAAAATTTCGTCTGGTTAGTAAAATGCACACAGACTGTCTTGGAGGGCGAGAATCTGAATCCATTGAGAGACACCCACCCCTGGATGCGATCAACGCACAGCTGCAAGCGCCTCTCAAGGGACGCAAGTCCTCGACCTCGTACACACAAAGCAAAGTCGTCAACAAACAAAGAGCATTCAGAATCATCCTTGACGGCCTTTACAATGTTATTTATTTTAATGCTAAATAAAACAGGAGATAGAATACTGCCCTGCGGGACACCCATCTCCTGTTCAAAGGAGTCGGAGAGGGTGGAGCCCACACGGACATGGAACGACCTGTTGGACAAAAAATTGTGAATAAAAACGGGCAGATGCCCTTTAAAACCCATGTCCGACCAATCAGACATTATACCATGCTTCCAGGTAGTGTCATATGCCTTTTCAAGATCAAAGAAAATTGCATAGACATGCTGCTTGTTGACAAAAGCATCTCGGATAAAAGACTCAAAGCGGACTAGATGGTCAGTTGTACTACGGAAGCGCCGGAAACCGCACTGGAGGTCTGTGATGAGACCCTGTGACTCAAGATGCCACACCAGTCGGGCGTTGACCAAGCGTTCCATAGTTTTACATAAACATGATGTCAAAGCTATTGGCCGGTAGTTGCCCGGGTCGGAAGGATCCTTACCCGGCTTGGGAATTTACACAACCACAGCCTGGCGCCAAGATGGCGGAAAATGACCGGTTATCCAGATATGGTTAAAGGCCTTGAGAAGTACAAGGAGTGAATCCTCAGGCAGATGTGTTATGAGCTGATAATGGATGGTATCTAATCCAGCAGCAGAGTCAGTACATTTCTGCATGGCTTGCTGCAATTCTGAAAACGTAAAAGGGGCATTATAGTCTTCCAAGTTATCCGATATAAAATCACAAGCACAAGATTCTCGCTTCTCCTTCTCTCTCTGGAAGAAAGGTGAATAATGCTCTGTTGAAGAATTATGGGCAATGGTGGAGGCAAGCAAATTGGCCACAGCCTTTTTATCTGTGACCAAACTGGCACCATCTCTAAGATGGCCGACAGAAGCCGAGCCACCCCTGCCCCTAATTCTTCGAACAGCCTTCCAGACTTTTTGGGACGGAGTCCTAGAAGATAAAGATGAGACGAAGTGTCTCCAGGAAGCACGGCGTTCACGTTTAAAAATATAACGGGCTTTCGCCCGCTGTCTTTTAAAGGTTAAAATATTTGCTTGCGACGGATTACGAAATGCACGTCGCTGAGCAGATTTGCGCATTGTTTGGGCCTTGCGGCACTCTTCATTGAACCATGGTACTCTCGGCTTCCGAGGGAGTGATGTGGAAGTTCTAGGGATGGTTTCACCTGCAACCTCCAACAAAATAGAAGTAAAACAAGAAACAGGTTCTTCAGCTGACATGACCACCTCCTCTGTAAGACGAGACTGACAGAGAGAGGCAAACAGAGACCAGTTAGCTTTCTTAAGATTCCAGCGCCCCACCGGCGAATCCTCCTCACAGCTGACCGATGACAGGACTACTGGGAAGTGGTCACTACCACACAGGTCGTCGTGAACCTTCCAGTCAAAGTCCAGCATGAGAGAAGGATCACACACAGTGAGGTCTAGAACAGAACTAGATCCGGAACCTGAGTTAGAGTATGTAGGTGAGCCATCGTTAAAGACACATAGGTTAAGTTGAGAAAAAACATCTTCTAACATCTGACCTCTGCCATCATAGTGGTCACTACCCTAAAGGTGAGCATGACCGTTAAAATCCCCCATGAGAATAAAGGGAGGGGGCAGTTGATCTACTAAGTGAAAAATATCATTGCTACAGACCCGCAGTGATGGTGGCAGGTAAATACTGCATATAGTTATGGTCTTTTTTAAGGTAACCCGAGCAGCGACAGCCTGAAGACAGGTGTCGATGCTAACGGGGCTACATAAAATTTGGCTACTAATGAGAAGAGCCGCTCCACCCGAGCGCCTCTCCGAATCAGAGCCTTTATGTATAACATTAAAACCATTAAAAGACACAGGGTCAGAAGTCTTCAGGTAAGTCTCCTGAAGAGATATGACTGAGGGGTTATAGAACTTGACTAAAAGACGTAATTCCTCAAAGTTAGCTCGAAAACCACGACAATTCCACTGAAGCAAAGAGTCCATGATTAAGTCTTATCTGGGGGTAAGGAGTTTTTCCCCCCTTTTTCCTTTACCTTGGAAGGAGTTGAAGAAACAGAGGGGGGCCGGCTCCCGGGCCTCCTCTGGTTCTTCGGAGAGGAAGGGGGTGGAGCTGCCGCAGCATCAGCAACAACAACTTCCACTCCCTCCATCCGCTCCTCCAGTGCAGCATATTTGTTTTGAAGGGGCACATCTGTGTTCCCCTTCTGGGCCCGTGCGCACAGCGGTCCCATAGATTTCTTAGACTTCTGGTCCTGGGCAGCGTTCCTGCCGCTAGAGTTAGCGGCCTTAGAAGGCTGACCAGAGCCAGAAGCCTTTGGAGTTGACTGACTAACAGGTTTGGGTGGGGGCTGAGGCTTAGGGGCAACAGAAGGCGGCACAACCGGACCGGCAGTGTCCGCCTTCTGCGTTCCCTGGCTCCTTGTCACCACCGGAGGAGGGTTACTCTCCAGGGGCGAGAGGAGCCGAGGCTCCGCCCCCAACCAAGAAGTTGGGGTCTGACATGAAAAGTCTTTGGTGGGGCGCTTGCCTGCCACCGCTGCACTAAAAGTATACACTGAGGTGTTAGAGGTTGGGGCAGCCGCAGCTGCACCAGGGCCTTCAACCAGTTTTTTGGCATCCAGAAAGGACAGCCCCTTCTCCACACGCACCTGCTGAATCTTGCACTCGGATATCCAACGAGGGCATTTCTTATCCGAAGCCATATGCGCCCCCTGGCAATTCACACACAGGGGGGTGGCTGT
>BTPG01000008.1:682277-708100 GCA_036245525.1 Semisulcospira habei | reverse complement strand
GCAGGACTCAGCAGAGTGTCCGGGCCTAGTGCAACGGGCGCATGAAGCCTCTGCCTGACGGCATGTCTTCTGCCCATGGCCATACTTTTGGCACTTAAAGCACCGGAGGGGAAGAGGGACGTACTTTTTCACTCTCAGGGAGTAGTAACCTCCCCAGATGGTAGTAGGAGGGGTGGGGGTGCCAAACGTCAGGATGATGGTAGGGAGACGGATCTCCCCACCACCTCGCTTGGAAGCGAAGCGCCTGACGCAAGTCACCCCCTGAGACTTAAGGTTCCTTACAAGTTCATCTTCTGACAGTTCTGCCAAAGCTTGATCTTTGATTACGCCTCTTGACGAATTCATAGTTTTGTGGGGTGTGACTTCCACAGGAGTGTCTCCGATGGAAGAGAGCCCCAGTAGCCCGCTGGAGTGTGCCCGAGTACGGCACTCCACCAGCAAGTCACCAGACCTGAGGCGCTGGGCGTCAGGCCTGCCAACACGGCTCCTGAGGGTCTCCCCCACCAGAAAAGGATGCAGCTTGGTAACTGGTTTCTCCTTCACCTTGCTATGGACAATGAGGAAGCGAGGCCATACGGCCGACGCCTGAGGCGTCACTTCCTCACAGTCTGAATCACTGTCATGTGCAATGTCGGTGTCTATGCGCCGTTTCTGTGCTAGTTTTGGTTTTTTGGTTGTATCCATATTATAGTAGTAGAGATATTCATCCCCCGGGGGTCCCCGCCCGCCACCGAGCCCAACAAGGGAAAGTGCAACTGTCGGCGGGTCTCCAGCCGACGCACAATGGAGACTGCCCGAAAGATATACTCAAGGGGGTAAGCCCGATTGAACCGTTTGAGCCACCGCCTTCTATCACACCGTTGAATGCAGGGGAATACTGGCGTAAAGCACCTAATCAGCAGCAGAAGCTATAGCATGGTGCTCCGTATAGCAACCCGCATGTCAACAGTGGGATAGGGCTCAACGTGACAAGAGCCGATTGACTAGGCCGGTACGACTAGCCTCCCGTTTAGGTAGAAGTCAAGGCCGAAGTGGAGTGTTGGCACCAGTGAGCCGCAGCCCAAAGGGAACCTCAGCCACCAGGATCCTCTTCTCCCCCGACACGGGTCTCCAAGCACGGCAAACACTTGGGATCCAAAGGACCAAAAAGTCACGAGTATTTTTAAGGACCAATCCAACATGGTACGACCTAGGTTAGCACAGCTCCTTAAAAACCGGACCAGTGAAAAGGCTGAACAACATATCTGCTGACATCAAGTCCTAATCCTGGACAAAGATGGCACCCGTCCGCTAGCCCACTCAGTCAGGGACTGAGCGGACTACCCACCTACGCCACGTGGAGGCCGGTGCCGGGTAGGCAGTTTAAAAAAGGTAAATACAGGTGAATGTACCAAGGGTAGACAGAAACACACGCCCCAGAATAGAGGGGAAAACCCACCCTGTGGGGCTGACCAGGGTCACCCTGGGAACTAAAAAGTAGTTAACCCCACTCAAGTCCCCCAGGGTAGACCTGGGTGGAGGACATCAGCATACAAGATGAGCACATACATATACACATATATGATGTGAACATAACATGTACACATATATGGTAATAGGTGCATACCACCCGCTCCCCACCCCACATACAAAACCACAGAACAAACATCTGTGCATGTTCATAATATATCCTTTACTTGGTATTCATATGTCCTAGTTATTTAAATTTATTATTTATTTGTTTGAAAAGTAGGTTTTGTTCATATGCTGATGTTCACATACACATATATGGTAATACTGCCCACTCCCAACCCCACTCCACAACCAGATAACACCCACCAAATGACACATCTGTGCATGTTCATAATCTATCCTTTACTGAGCATTCATATGTCCCAGGTATCTTGACTTACTTTATCTTTTTTATTTAACCGCCATGAGATGGCATTGGTCGCCTGCTCGACATTAAACCCAAATAAGTATATATTTAAATTATTTATTTTGTTTTCCTGTAATGAAGGTTTTGTACATACACATCAGCAAACAAGAAAATATACACATATATAGATGGTAATAGGTGCCATACTGCCTGCTCCCAACCCTTACCTAAATACACACATAAAACCGCAGAACACCTACCAAAGGAAGGACATGCACATCTGTGTATGTTCATAATTTTTAATCTATCCTTTACCTAGCATGCATATGTCCCAGGTACCTTAGACTTACTTTATCTTATTTATTTAAATTATTTATTTATTTTGTTTGTTTGTAATGTAGGTTTTGTACATATACATCAGCATACAGCTCAAGAACATACACCATGGTGCCCCTGTGCATGTGGCCACCAGTATTCTGTCAGATCTGTCACACCCAGCCAATCATCTCTTCGAGCTTCTGCCCTCTGGCCGGCGGTTTCGTGCTTTTAAAGCCAGAACCTCTCGATTCAGATGCAATTTTTTTCCAGAAGCTGTCCTCAATACATCACCATGCACGGAACAACGTGATTCCATGATTTGTGACATATGACTGATTTGTGTTTAATATTGTGTTTATCTATCTTTTAGTGCTGTATATAGGATGATCGCCAACTAAGTGTATGACATGATGAATGCCCTACAAGTGAGGACATATTTTACTGTCGCCATGCCACACAAAAATCCTTGTAACGTTTTACTTGGTGAATAAATGTCTTATGTCTTATACATGTACATGGTAATAGGTGCAGTATCGCTCGCTCCCAGCCCCAATCCAGTTACACACACACAACCGCAGAACATCCACCAATGTACATCTGTGCATGATCATAATCTATACTTTACTTAGCATTCTTATGTCCCAGGTATCTTTGACTTACTTTATCTTATTTATTTAACTGCCATGAGATGGCCATAGTCTACCGCGCGGCGTTAAACCCAAATAATTATTTATTAAAATTATGAATTTATGTTTGTTTGTAATGAAGGTTTTGTACATACACGGTAATAGGTGCCATACCGCCCCACTTTCAACCCCAGCCCACATACAAAACCACAGAATACCCACAAAAGACATGCACAATTGTATACTGATGGGCATTAGTGGACTGTGAAATCTATATATAGAGACTTCAGGTTAAGCAAGTGGCTTGTATTGACTGCCTGTATTTTAGCTGCCCACCTACAAATTTCATGTGTACAGTTAACCACACTGCACATGCAGCCATCAGTTCTGTGAAAAGTACTGTTGGCCTCATGCACAGGGGCACCAAAACTTAGAGATAAGGCCACACCTGATAACAATAACAGTACTAATAATAATATGCATACTCAGCCACTAGTTCTGTAAACAGCACCTTTGTAAACAGTACCAGTGGCCAAATGCACACATACATCATGGATGTTGCTACCACTGATCACTTCAAACAATAGGCTGCCCAGTTCACATTTTGATACCGTGAACTAGCCTGCACATGCAGTCATCAGTTCTGTAAATAGTACTGGTGGCCACATGCACAGCGGCACAAAACTTAAAGGTGAGGCCAAAACTGCCACCTCAAACAAAACCAAACGCTACCTACACACACATATCAATGATACAGTCAACCTCTGTGTGCGTTAGGGGGAACACGCTTAAAGTATGGGACTGTAAATCTTACAGCGAAATGTCAAAACCAGTAAGAAGATAATGTAACAGCAACAAGTACATGTATTTTGTAAACCACTCAAAACATGACAACTCATCGAGTCTAATGGTGTTATGAGTGGGTGATGGAAACACTGAAAGAAATAGTACGTGTACATTATAAAGTATGTGCCTCCTCCCCCCCCCCCCTCCCATAACTAGTTGTTTATCATAAAACATAGATATCTCATTCATTTGATCACTTGACTGATTTATTAAATCATCTCTGTGTCACCTTTCTCCGTTTTCTTTCTCGTTTTAATCCCAATATGTCAGTGCTAATGTCAGCTGCTAAGAATCCTTGCAGCGAACTGCAAATGTCTATATGCAGACAAACTGCAAATAACACAGCAGCAAAATAAGTTCCTCTTTTGTGCAGTAGGCTACTGCTAGCAAGATAGGGTTCAATTTTAAACAAAGCATTGCATGAACTTCCAAGCGTGTTCACATTGTGCTGTGTATTTTTTTTCAGTGTGAAGTGTACTGTACCATCAGTGATCACTGAGACTGCATAATTGGCACTGGCAGTGATCGCACATCACAACATAGCTTGTCAGTGCAACTGATTAAAATAAATGTTACTGCTGCATAAAATAACTAATCAAGTTCCGAAACTTTGCTCAGCCATGACAGTTAAAACCAAGTGGTGTGGCACTCTTTTTCTTTTACAGAATGCAGCATAGGTTTTGAAGATAGCGTTTGTGTTGTGGGTTGCGTTTTGTTTTGGTGCTGTGTTGTCGAAATGAAACGGGCAAAGCGATGATAAAGTGAATGGAAATAAACGTGACAAACCTTTATCAAGCCATAAAAATCCACACAGCAACTTTACACGTTTGCTTCTTTTTTTAAACAAACAAGCTTATGTAGAACAAATCAAAAAGAACCCGTCGGCACATCAAAATTCACGTCCACTGAGGTCGTGGCATCACGTGATGTTTTGATCACGTGATTTGGGATAACTTATTGTTGAGTAATGATATTAATTTTGAGTTCAAGGCGAGCGTTTTCGTAATTGTTTCTTCTCTTAATATGTCTAAGTGTGAAAATTTTACTTTAAAAAATGAAATCCTTTTAAGTGACATATAATGCATACTACCACTGAATACAGGAACAAGGAGACCCGTGTAAACTACTGATCCCCTGTAAACATGGCCGTTACGGTCCTGGTTTCGTCTGCAGCCATACTGGAAACAAAATGTGCTACAGAAAAATGTCTCCATCCTCCGGCGGTTTAAAACGAGTGCGCACTGCTTTTATTCATACTAGACTTCATTTTGATATACCCAAACCTTTGTTACTCTCTAGAAAATCACTATCTCGTAAACGGCTGATCGTCTATGAAGGGCAGCTGCTAGACTATAAAGGGAACTGAAAGAGCTGAGAACAAGAATAAAGAACTGCAAGAGCCGGGCCAGTGAGAACAAGAATAAAGAACTGAAAGAGCCGGGCCAGTGATGACAAGAATAAAGAACTGAAAGAGCCGTGCCAGTGATAACAAGAATAAAGAACTGAAAGAGCCGGGCCAGTGATAACAAGAATAAAGAACTGAAAGAGCCGGGCCAGTGATAACAAGAATAAAGTGACTGAAAGAGCCGGGCCAATCAGAACCAGAATAAAGAACTGAAAGAGCCGGGCCAGTGATAACAAGAATAAAGTGACTGAAAGAGCCGGGCCAGTGATAACAAGAATAAAGAACTAACGGGCCAGTGATAACAAGAATAAAGAACTGAAAGAGCCGGGCCATTGATAACAAGAAGAAAGAACTGAAAGAGCCGGGCCAGTTATAACAAGAAGAAAGTGACTGAAAGAGTTGGGCTAGTGATAACAAAAAGAAAGAACTGAAAAGCCGGGCCAGTGATAACAAAAAGAAAGAATTGAAAGAGCTGGGCCAGTGATAACAAAAAGAAAGAATTGAAAGAGCTGGGCCAGTGATAACAAGAATATAGAACTGAAAGAGTCAGGCCAGTGATAACAAGAATAAAGAACTGAAAGAGCCGGGCCAGTGAGAACAAGAATATAGAACTGAAAGAGCCGGGCCAGTGAGAACAAGAATAAAGTGACTGAAAGAGCCGGGCCAGTGAGAACAAGAATAAAGAACTGAAAGAGTCGGGCCAGTGATAAAAAGAATAAAGTGACTGAAAGAGCCAGGCCAGTGATAACAAGAATAAAGAACTGAAAGAGCTGGTCCAGTGATAACAAGAATAAAGGGAACTGAAAGAGCCGGGCCAGTGATAACAAGAATAAAGAACTGAAAGAGCTGGGCCAGTGAAAACAATTGATTGTACATTGCTTAATGTCCCGACAGCAACAAGGCTTTCTCAGGACGTGCCTGCACTGCTTGTGAAAAAAAAACAACTAAACAGAACATTGAATGTATGTCACCAACCGGTCAAATACATTAAATAAACCTAACACATGGGGCCTAAATAAAGCTAAGACCATTTAGCAACACACATCCAATATCAAGAGCTACAGGCAGTGCAGACAGTGAAAACAAGAATAAAGGGAACTGAAAGAGCCGGGCCAGTGATAACAAGAATAAAGGAAACTGAAAGAGCCGAGCCAGTGATAACAAGAATAAAGGGAACTAAAAGAGCCGGTCCAGTGATAACAAGAATAAAGGGAACTGAAAGAGCGGGGCCAGTGATAACAAGAATAAAGGAAACTGAAAGAGCCGAGCCAGTGATAACAAGAATAAAGGAAACTGAAAGAGCCGGGCCAGTGATAACAAGAATAAAGGAAACTGAAAGAGCCGAGCCAGTGATAACAAGTATAAAGAACTGAAAGAGCCGGGCCAGTGAGAACAAGAATAAAGAGAACTGAAAGAGCCGGGCCAGTGATAACAAGAATAAAGAACTGAAAGAGCCGGACCAGTGATAACAAGAATAAAGTGACTGAAAGAGCTGGGCCAGTGATAACAAGAATAAAGGAAACTGAAAGAGCCGGGCCAGTGATAACAAGAATAAAGAACTGAAAGAGCTGGGCCAGTGATGACAAGAATAAAGAACTGAAAGAGCCAGGCCAGTTTTGACAAGAATAAAGAACTGAAAGAGCCGGTCCAGTGATAAGAATAAAGGGAACTGAAAGAGCTGGGCCAGTGATAACAAGAATAAAGAACTGAAAGAGCCGGGCCAGTGATAACAAGAATAAAAAACTGAAAGAGCCGGGCCAGTGATGACAAGAATAAAGAACTGAAAGAGCTGGGCCAGTGAGAACAAGATTAAAGAACTGAAAGAGCTGGTCCAGTGAGAACAAGAATAAAGAACTGAAAGAGCCAGGCCAATCAGAATAAAGAACTGAAAGAGCCGGGCCAGTGATAAAAAGAATAAAGTGACTGAAAGAGCCAGGCCAGTGATAACAAGAATAAAGAACTGAAAGAGCCGGTCCAGTGATAACAAGAATAAAGTGACTGAAATAGCTGGGCCAGTGATAACAAGAATAAAGAACTGAAAGAGCCGGTCCAGTGATAACAAGAATAAAGTGACTGAAAGAGCTGGGCCAGTGATAACAAGAATAAAGGGAACTGAAAGAGCTGAGAACAAGAATAAAGGGAACTGAAAGAGCTGAGAACAATTATAAAGAACTGCAAGAGCCGGGCCAGTGAGAACAAGAATAAAGAACTGAAAGAGCTGGGCCAGTGATGACAAGAATAAAGAAATGAAAGAGCCGTGCCAGTGATAACAAGAATAAAGAACTGAAAGAGCCGGGCCAGTGATAACAAGAATAAAGAACTGAAAGAGCCGGGCCAGTGATAACAAGAATAAAGTGACTGAAAGAGCCGGGCCAATCAGAACCAGAATAAAGAACTGAAAGAGCCAGGCCAGTGATAACAAGAATAAAGTGACTGAAAGAGCCGGGCCAGTGATAACAAGAATAAAGAACTAACGGGTCAGTGAAACAAGAATAAAGAACTGAAAGAGCCGGGCCATTGATAACAAGAAGAAAGAACTGAAAGAGCCGGGCCAGTTATAACAAGAAGAAAGTGACTGAAAGAGTTGGGCTAGTGATAACAAAAAGAAAGAACTGAAAAGCCGGGCCAGTGATAACAAAAAGAAAGAATTGAAAGAGCTGGGCCAGTGATAACAAGAATATAGAACTGAAAGAGTCAGGTCAGTGATAACAAGAATAAAGAACTGAAAGAGCCGGGCCAGTGAGAACAAGAATATAGAACTGAAAGAGCCGGGCCAGTGAGAACAAGAATAAAGTGACTGAAAGAGCCGGGCCAGTGAGAACAAGAATAAAGAACTAAAAGAGCCGGTCCTGTGATAACAAGAATAAAGTGACTGAAAGAGCTGGGCCAGTGATGACAAGAATAAAGAACTGAAAGAGCCGGACAAGTGATAACAAGAATAAAGTGACTGAAAGAGCCGGTCCAGTGATAACAAGAATAAAGGGAACTGAAAGAGCCGAGCCAGTGATAACAAGAATAAAGGGAACTGAAAGAGCCGGGCCAGTGAGAACAAGAATAAAGGGAACTGAAAGAGCCGGTCCAGTGATAACAAGAATAAAGGGAACTGAAAGAGCCGGGCCAGTGAGAACAAGAATAAAGGGAACTGAAAGAGCCGGTCCAGTGATAACAAGAATAAAGGGAACTGAAAAAGCTGGGCCAGTGATAACAAGAATAAAGGGAACTGAAAGAGCCGGGCCAGTGATAACAAGAATAAAGGAAACTGAAAGAGCCGAGCCAGTGATAACAAGAATAAAGGGAACTGAAAGAGCCGGGCCAATGATAACAAGAATAAAGGGAACTGAAAGAGCGGGGCCAGTGATAACAAGAATAAAGGAAACTGAAAGAGCCAAGCCAGTGATAACAAGAATAAATTAAACTGAAAGAGCCGGGCCAGTGATAACAAGAATAAAGGAAACTGAAAGAGCCGAGCCAGTGATAACGAGTATAAAGAACTGAAAGAGCCGGGCCAGTGAGAACAAGAATAAAGGGAACTGAAAGAGCCGGGCCAGTGATAACAAGAATAAAGAACTGAAAGAGCCGGACCAGTGATAACAAGAATAAAGTGACTGAAAGAGCCGGTCCAGTGATAACAAGAATAAAGGGAACTGAAACAGCTGGGCCAGTGATAACAAGAATAAAGGGAACTGAAAGAGCCGGGCCAGTGATAACAAGAATAAAGGGAACTGAAAGAGCTGGGCCAGTGATAACAAGAATAAAGGGAACTGAAAGAGCCGGTCCAGTGATAAGAATAAAGGGAACTGAAAGAGCCGGGCCAGTGATAACAAGAATAAAGAACTGAAAGAGCTGGGCCAGTGAAAACAAGAATAAAGGGAACTGAAAGAGCCGGGCCAGTGATCACAAGAATAAAGGAAACTGAAAGAGCCGAGCCAGTGATAACAAGAATAAAGGGAACTGAAAGAGCTGGGCCAGTGATAACAAGAATAATGGAAACTGAAACAGCCGAGCCAGTGATAACAAGAATAAAGGGAACTGAAAGAGCCGGGCCAGTGATAACAAGAATAAAGGAAACTGAAACGGCCGGGCCAGTGATAACAAGAATAAAGGGAACTGAAAGAGCCGAGCCAGTGACAAGTATAAAGAACTGAAAGAGCCGGGGCAGTGAGAACAAGAATAAAGGGAACTGAAAGAGCCGGGCCAGTGAAAACAAGAATAAAGGAAACTGAAAGAGCCGAGCCAGTGATAACAAGTATAAAGAACTGAAAGAGCCGGACCAGTGATAACAGGAATAGAGAACTGAAAGAAGACAAGTATTGTTGTTGTACACCATAATCATAGCCACACAAAAAATTAAAAACACATAGCAAACTGACCAATAGTCAGTCAGTGTTTAAAGTGAGTACAGTGTATTGTGCAGCATTACGATTTTAGAAGTTCAGCAATGTTTGGCTCACGTCCGAAGCAAAAGTGAGTATGTTCTGGGCCAGTGGTCGTCCATCCTCCGTCATCCATGGTAAACTTTAACGTTGGCATTTTCTCGGAGACTATTCAAGCCACTGTCTTCAAACTTGTCCCAAGGATATTTTGTGGCAAGACGTTCTAAACATACCAATTTGAGTGACCTCTCACAAAGGTCAAGGTCACAGGGGATCAGGAAATAGGCCAAATGTAGCTTTATTTTGATATAAATTATTTTTTCTCAAATACTATTCACAACTTCAGACCCAAACTTGGTACGAAGATACCTGATGGTAAGACCTTTCTGTGCATACTAATTTGGTTGATCCCTCGGAAAGGTCAAGGGTCACAAGAGCTCAGAAAATAGGTCAAAAATAGCCATATTTTGACAAAAGACGTTTTATCTCAAATACTATTCACAACTTAAAACCCAAATTTGGTACAGAGATACTTGATGGTAAGACCTATCTATGCATACTAATTTGCACGACCTTTTAAAAAGGTCAAGGGTCACAAGAGGCCAGCAAATGTGTGTATAACATTTTTGCAAAATTTTCAAATTTGGCAAAAAGGTAGCTGATGATGAGACCTTCCTATGCATACTAATTTAGTTGACTCATCGCAAAGGTCAAGGGTCACGGGGTGGGGTGGGGGAGGGGGGGAGGGGGTTGACAGATAAGTGAAAAATGCTTACATTTTCAGGAAACATAGATTTTGCTGGTGCAAAAGCTAGCCCTAATTGTCACAAAGGTTATGTATGTAAATAGGTCATACACGTGAGCCATAATGGCTTTGCCTTTCTTGTTTGTTTTTGTTGTTGTTTATTAATATTTTGAATAATTAGTTTTCTGTGAAGCGCCTAGAGCTCTAGGTGTTATAAAAAGACTCATTATTATTATTATTAATAATGACTGATGTATGTTGATTTGGTTGTGTTGTGTAGAACTAGAAGTTCAGCAATGACTGATGTTTGTTTGGTTGTGTTGTGTAGAAGTTCAACAATGACTGATGTATGTTGATTTGGTTGTGTTGTGTAGAACTAGAAGTTCAACAATGACTGATGTATGTTTGGTTGTGTTGTGTAGAAGTTCAACAATGACTGATGTATGTTGATTTGGTTGTGTTGTGTAGAAGTTCAACAATGACTGATGTTTGTTTGGTTGTGTTGTGTAGAAGTTCAACAATGACTGATGTATGTTTGGTTGTGTTGTGTAGAAGTTCAACAATGACTGATGTATGTTTGGTTGTGTTGTGTACTGTAGAAGTTCAACAATGACTGATGTATGTTTATTTGGTTGTGTTGTGTAGAAGTTCAACAATGACTGGTGGATCGGGCGGCTGGTGAAGGAGGGCTGTGATGTTCGCTTCATCCCCAGTCCTGCCAAACTCGAGAACCTCAAAAGTCAGCATGGCGGGGGTGGACGTGCTGGGGGCAAACTGTATACAAGGTATCCCACATCATAAGTAGTGAAGCATATCTCTCTCTCTCTCTTGGCTTGACTTCGCGAACGAAGATTTTATAGGAGTTGCCCACGACGTCTGCAGGCTTGTTCGTGGCTGCGGAGGCCAATCCGAGACAGGCAGGTTCGACCGCAGTGGCTGCAGGGGAAGGTCTGGCCAGGGTTTTGAGCTGCGGCATCTCTGTTTTTTCTCCTGAGCCGCTTGTCCTTAAGGCTAGCTCTGCGAGAGTCCTCAAAGGAGACAGCTGCCTTGTAAATGGTGGAGCGCCAGGTGTCACGGTCCGCAGCAAGCGAAGACCACTGGTGGTGGTCGATTTGGCAGGCACTAAGTGACTTCTTGAAACAGTCTTTGTATCTCTTCTTTGGTGCCCCTCTGTCACGGTGTCCAGTAGCAAGCTCGCCGAACAGGGTGATCTTTGGTAGGCGATGATCCTCCATCCTGGAGACATGCCCCGCCCAGCGGAGCTGTGTCCGCAGCAGCAAAGCCTCGATGCTCACAGTTTCAGCCTGTTCAAGGACCTCGACGTTGGTGACATAGTCACTCCAGTGAATGCCCAGGATGGTACGCAGGCAGCGCTGGTGGAAGCGTTCGAGGAGTCGTAGTTGGCTGCGGTAGAGGGCCCAGGACTCGGAACCATACAGCAGGGTGGTGAGGACCACAGCTCTGTACACGCTGATCTTGGTGCCTGTTTTCAGCTGTTGATTGTGCCACACCCGCTTGAAAAGTCGCCCGAAAGCACTGTTCGCTTTTGCCAGCCTGCTGTCAAGCTCCTTGTCCAGCTTGGCGTCCGACGTGATAATGCAGCCAAGGTAAGTAAACTGGTGCACTGACTTTAGTTCAGACTCGCCAATGGTGATGTGAGGAGGGCGATACACTGTCTTGGGTGCCGGCTGATGGAGGACCTCTGTCTTTTTCAGACTGACCTCGAGTCCAAAGAGCTGGGCAGCATCTGCGAAGCAAGACGTGATGAGCTGCAGGGCTTTCTCTGTGTGTGCAACGAGGGCAGCATCATCAGCAAAAAGCAGCTCACGAATCAGTTGGTCTAGGGTTTTCGTGTGGGCCTGCAGTCGTCTGAGGTTGAACAGGCTGCCATCGAGACGATACCTGATGTACACTGCATCGTCATCATCGAGGTCCACTGTGGCCTGCTTCAACATCATGCTAAAAAAGATGGTGAAGAGGGTTGGTGCCAGCACGCAGCCCTGCTTTACGCCGTTGAGAATAGGGAATGGTTCTGAGAGGTCATTGTTGAGTCTGACCTGGCCTTGCTGGTCCTCGTGTAGCTGGACAATCATGTTGAGGAACTTTGGGGGACAGCCAAGTCGCTCCAGGATCTGCCACATGCCTTGCCTGCTCACAGTGTCGAACGCTTTTGTTAGGTCGACAAATGTTACGTACAGCCCTTTGTTCTGCTCGCGGCACTTCTCCTGTAGCTGTCTCAGCACAAAGACCATATCGGTGGTGCTCCTGTTTGCTCTGAAGCCACACTGGCCCTCTGGGAGTTGGTCTTCAGCGATGGCAGGTACCAGCCGATTCAGGAGCAGCCTTGCAAGGATTTTCCCAGCAATGGACAGCAGGGTAATTCCCCGATAGTTGGAACAGTCAGACTTCTCGCCTTTGTTCTTGTACAGGGTGATAACGACTGCGTCACGGAGATCTTTTGGTAGTGTTCCTTCCTCCCAGCAGCAGAGAAAGAGGTCATGGAGCTTGTTGTGCAGTGCTGTGCCTCCATGTTTCCAGATCTCTGGCGGTATTCCATCAATGCCTGCTGCTTTGCCACTCTTGAGCTGGTGGATGGCTGTGAGGGTCTCTTCAGCGGTGGGCGGTTCGTCCAATTCAACCTTTACTGGGAGGTGTGGGATTTGTAGGACGACTGCTTCTTGAACAGTGCGCTCAGCGCTGAAGAGGCTCTGAAAGTATTCCGACCAGCGGTTCAAGATGGAGGTATTATCTGTGAGGAGTGCCTGGCCATTCGCGCTTCGCAGGGGACTTTGTACCAGGTGCCTGGGGCCATACACTGCTTTCAGTGCTTCGTAGAAGCCCCTGTAGTCACCATTGTCAGCACAAAGCTGGGTCCTCTGTGCAAGTCTGGTCCACCACTCATTCTGGAGATCTCTGAGCTTGCGCTGGAGACTGCTGCAGACGAGGCGGAAGGCAGACTTCTTCACAGGGCAGGAAGGCTGGGCTAGGTGGGCCTGATGGGCGGCTCTTTTTTTTGCTAGGTGTTCCTGGATCTCTACATCGTTTTCGTCAAACCAGTCTTTGTTCTTCTTTCTGGCGAAACCCAAGACTTCTGCAGAGGATTTTGCAATAGCAGTTTTCAGTTGTTCCCAAAGTGTTTCAGGGGAGGAGTCTACTGGGTCCGCTGTGTCTTTGAGCCTGCGCTGTAAATCTGTCTGAAAGGCAGCTTTCACATCGTCACGCTGAAGGCTGGCAACATCAAGCTTTTTCTTGGGGGGGCCCCCATTTCTTGTAAGTAGTGAAGCATATTGACTTTGTGCTTAACATCCTGTAGACAGTATACCATGGTGGTAGTGTGTGGATGTAGCTAGACTATCCACTGTACACAAGGTATGCCACATAAGTAGTGAAGCATATTGGCTTCGTGCTTAACATCCTGTAGACAGTATAGCATGGTGGTAGTGTGCGGATGTAGCTAGACTATCTACTGTATACGGATGTAGCTAGACTATCCACTGTATACAAAGTATGCCACATCATAAATAGTGAAGCATATTGACTTTGTGCTTAAAATCCTGTAGACAGTATAGCATGGTGGTAGTGAAGCATATTGACTTCGTGCTTAACATCCTGTAGACAGTATAGCATGGTGGTGGTGAAGCATATTGACTTCGTGCTTAACATCCTGTAGACAGTATAGCATGGTGGTAGTGTGCGGATGTAGCTGCACTATCCACTGTACACAAAGTATTGCGGGCTGTCGTCAGTTCAGGGCCGGTGAAAGTATAATCACTTTATGTTTAGACAGAATGGGATGGTTAGTTAGTTAGTTATTTGGGTTTAACGCCGAGCGGGCGACTAAGGCCATCTCACGGCGGTGAATGGGATGGTGGTAGGGTAGTGTGTGAAATGTAGCTGACGGCTGTATGCAGGGCGGAGTAGGCTGCGTCATCGGCTTCAGGTTCACACGTGTTGGCCCATTCAGTCCTGACGTACAGGAGGTTAGGTGCAAAAATCTGTGAGTTTATGGCCTCTCCTGATGTAGGCGTTTTGTCTGTGCATGAAATGTAGGTTATCTTCAGTCCTCTATTGTTTCACTCACTGACAATTTGACTGTTTGTCAGAAAAGATGTGCTCTTTGTGACAATTTGACTGTGCGTCAGAAAAGATGTGCTCTTTGTGACAATTTGACTGTTTGTCAGAAAAGATGTGCTCTTTGTGACAATTTGACTGTGCGTCAGAAAAGATGTGCTCTTTGTGACAATTTGACTGTTAGAAAAGATGTGCTCTTTGTGACAATTTGACTGTTTGTCAGAAAAGATGTGCTCTTTGAAACAATTTGACTGTTTGTCAGAAAAGATGTGCTCTTTGTGACAATTTGATATGGTCCGGTCGTCGTCAGAAATTATGGTCCGGTCGTCGTCAGAAATTATGGTCCGGTCGTCGCCAGAAATTGTGGTCCGGTTGTCATCAGAAATTACGGTCCGGTCGTCGTCAGAAATTGTGGTCCGGTCGTCGTCAGAAATTGTGGTCTGGTTGTCAGAAATTGTGGTCCGGTTGTCATCAGAAATTATGGTCCGGTCGTCATCAGAAATTGTGGTCCGGTTGTCATCAGAAATTATGGTCCGGTCGTCATCAGAAATTGTGGTCCGGTTGTCGTCAGAAATTGTGGTCCGGTTGTCATCAGAAATTGTGGTCCGGTTGTCATCAGAAATTATGGTCCGGTCGTCGTCAGAAATTGTGGTCCGGTTGTCGTCAGAAATTGTGGTCCGGTTGTCATCAGAAATTATGGTCCGGTCGTCGTCAGAAATTGTGGTCCGGTCGTCGTCAGAAATTGTGGTCCAGTCGTTGTCAGAAATTGTGGTCCGGTCGTCGTCACAAATTATGGTCCGGTCGTCGTCAAAGAGCCCCAGTCATCACAGGAACGTGGATACGAAGTGGTTTGAGCATAGCAAAGATCCTCATGAGCCCTGCAGTTGCAGGCGCTCGCCAGGATCTGCATCTCTTGCAGGTGGGTGGTGTTCCATTTCCTGGCAGTGAAGGGGTTAAGTTGACGTGTTGTGAATCAACAAGTGAGAGTGTGCTGATCTGTGGTTCTGTTTCTTTTCTTTCAGCAAAACCAATTCTTCTTCCAACATAGACAACTTGTTAAATTCGAAGCCAACAAATTCCCGGGGATCCACACCTCCCACACCAGGTACGTGTCTCTCAATTATCGCATGATGATGGATTGCCATTATAATTGATCGTGACCTCTTCATCGTCCACGCCAACAGTGTGCACATTACACATTGAAGGTGTCAACTTGGTGGTGGTAAACGAACTAACAGAGAAGGGTCATTATCTGGAAAAGGATACCAGTGGGAGTGCCTATCTTTGGGGCTTTATTGTTTGCCAAGTATTGCTTAGTTTTTTATGATAATTATACATATCTGCTTGGTATTGTCTTGAAAAATACATATGATAAAATGTGTTCTCTGTCTGATTTAGTTTTTGTACTAGAACGATTTTACCAGTGAAAATGTTGCAAATCACGGTCGCCATTTTGTGACATAGTTTAGCTATGCTCACAAGGAACATGCTTACTCCTTCATAAACCTTCCAAATTTTAGCACTTGATAATTTTTATACAACATATATATCATTCTTCAAAAGAGGTTTCACGGGAAAATGGGTGAACAAAAATGCAGCTCTCGGTCGTCCCGCATGGTGTCCCAAAATATGATGCAAACAAACTTGACCCAGGATCGACACAGGGCTTTTGTATTCCTCCGAGAGCAAACACGTTCAAGCAAAAAAAGTTAACTTCATTGCTTGGTATACCTTTTAAAGTTTTCAAAAGAGATTTAAGTATCATAATGATACTTTGTATTTGGCCTATCGATCTGGCATCCACAAAATGTGCAACGACCGAGATGTGCACAGAACTATTTTACTTCGCAAGTTGTGAATGAAACCGGATAACAAATTGTGTCCTGCCGCGGAAAACGCACGCATTGCTGACTGAACTATATTTAGCTTTCAAAGACTACGCAATCCCATGCTATCGGCGATTTTGGATGTGGTGTCCGCGCAGCGCCTTTGTTGTACGACCGAGATATGTCCGCCATTGTTTCTTTAGCTTCAATCTTCGCAGTGATCTACGTTTAGTTGTATGTGAATTAAACTGCTTTTTTGAGATATTATGTAGCTTTTGTATTGCATATTCTTCTGTAAGAGTAGCCTTAACAACACTCTGAGCAATGTGTTTGTGGGGAAATTGGCTAGAAATTTAAAGTTATCTCAGTCGTGATTTGGATTCCACAATGCGGTGTGGCTTCCGGCAACGACAGTGATAGATTATTTTGACATTTACAAGCTGTGATACATTTCTGGGTAGGATTGATAGAGCGTACACTTAAAAAAAAATCAATTTTGTTGACACTGTAATGTTTTTGCCCTATGAAAACATCGTATGGGAGCATGTTTCATTCAAAAAGGTGGCTACGTTTCTTCTGGTGTCCGAGTCACAACCAAGATAACACCAAAATGTAAATCAGTTTTTCTATTGTTTATTTTTAATTTTTATTTTTTTTCTAAACTAAGTTGACATTGAGACACCCCAAGAGCATCAGTAATAAAGAATTATGCCACTAGTTGTTGTTTTCTGAGAAGCAGAAAAAACTTTTAGATGGACGAACTCAAGACAATGTTGTGTGTGGCCAAAATGTAACCACACTAAGGTAAATAATGTAAAATTCTTGTTTTTTTCAACATAGAAGTGTGTGTGTGTTGATTACTGAAAGATTATTTAGGCGTCAAATGATGGTATTGTTGGATGATTTTGAGTGGAATGGGACTCACATTGGCGTCCATGCAACAACCGAGACTGTACAATTTGCAAAATAAAATCATACAAAATGCTAACATCACTAGTTTTTTTTTAATATTTTGCTTTGCATGTACATTAACTAGAAGGATTATTCTTTCATTTGCATAAACAGTTTGTTAAAAAATGCAAAATTGAATTTTTACTTTGTGGAACGACGGTGTTTTTAGTGTACTACTGAACTAAACCGTTACATATATAAACGTTTATTCTAATGGAATGAGTGTGTGCGTGGGTTTGTTCTACTAATCAGTATAAAGGTGGGTGTTCTATCTCTGTTCACTAGACTCTTTCATCCACCACACACGCGCTTACAAACAAGGACAAAGGCCACACAGTTATATCTCTTTGCCCTCTGTTTAACTAATTCTCATACACTCATAACATACATTAAACCACACAATTCATATCATATAAACCAATCTACACCAATAACAATTCACATCATATAAATCAATCTGCACAAATAACTAACAAGTGGCATATAAGTTATTCACAACTTCAGCGCTCACACATTCACTCGCTACCGTAGAGGTCGTTGTCTCTCTCGAGAGACGTCACTCGACTCCTCTTTATACTAGTGTCGACACAGTCAATATCACATTGACGACTTGACGGAGATTCCCAAACTGAATATTATTCAATGACTACTCACAGATTTAGAACATTCCTAGGCGTGAAATTAACGGCGCTAGGCGACAATAGCTACACTGACGGAACACTGCATGTGGTCCTGTAGCACGAATCTGTGGCTTACTTCGCTACCGTTGCTGCTCGTAGCACCAGTGATGGTAGGACGAAGGAGAGATGAAGGCTTGATGTCCGCACCTGGTCACGTACGTGATGCTCTCAGGACAGCTTCATCGGCCCTACACCAGGGGTGTCCGCTCCGTACCGGCCCCGCTGTACACAACATTTATACACTCATAAATGTTCGCTCTTATACCCAAAAGTCTAAATGTGTCTTCGACACATTATTATTCTTCAGAGCGCTCTAGATCATTTCCTCTGAAAAATGTCTTCTTTATGCCACCATACTACAGTCACTATTGTCATAATTCTTATGACAATTCCTATAGCCACTTTAACACAGTGCACACAATTCCTATAGCCACTTTAACACAGTGCACACAATTCCTATAGCCACTAACACTTTACACACATTTTACGTACCTACACCCAATGGATTATGAGCCAAATATTACAATCACAGCTCACCTCCAATTCGTAACATATTACTGCACATTTCATCATTAGGTATACCTAAATATATACTGACTTCTATTCCTATTTCAGTCCCACATCTTCGCATATGAATGAATACAACATGACATCCTAGTTATAAACTATATCACATAATTACATGACTAAACAAGTATTGACACGAGCCATCGCATTTCCTTCAAACATGGCTCTTCTGCACTCTAATACTAATTCATAAACAATACTTTCTTTTTCATCTGAATAATTGATTGTACATTCAATTTTTCATCTGAATAGCGTTATAGATCATTATAAATACCAGTAATAAAAGAATAAATACCTGTATTCAATATACAGCTATCGAATTCTCTAGCCAGAATTCTTCCTCAGAGCCCTAGCGAAAACGACCGCTCGGCTCGACTGGTATAGCATCTCTAACTAGCAATTATTCCCGAACCCACACTGTCACACGTGAACATCGCTCACCTACATTACCGCACGTGAACATGGCTTATCTGTACATTACCGCTCGTGAACAATGCTTATCTCTACATTATTCGCATGTGTACATTCGGTCCAACTGCTAATGACGTCACACCTCGTCCGACCGAAACCTGCCCCATAGGCGTTCGTTACACTTTGAATGTCACAAAAGTGGTATCCTTTTCCAGAGAATGACCCAGAGCATATTAGGCACCACCCTTGAGCTTAACAATAACAATAAGGCACAAACAACAGGTTGTCATTATATATATATATCAGCCTGCAACTGTGGTCAGAATAATTCCAGCTGGAGTGTATGATCACAGTGTGGTCATAGTCAATGGTGCCGTGTCATTACTCAACAGTACTAAAGCAGTGGACTCCCTTATATACCCATAGTATTAGCAGCACGGTCCTACACTCTTGTCTGTCACGACCCCCGCCCTGTTTTCTGAGGTCCAGTAGTGGTATTAGCAGCACGGTCCTACACTCTGTCCATCACGACCCCCGCCCTGTGTTTTGAGGTCCAGTAGTGGTATTAGCAGCATGGTCCTACACTCTTGTCTGTCACGACCCCCGCCCTGTGTTCTGAGGTCCAGTAGTGGTATTAGCAGCACGGTCCTACACTCTGTCCATCACGACCCCCGCCCTGTGTTTTGAGGTCCAGTAGTGGTATTAGCAGCACGGTCCTACACTCTTGTCCGTCACGATCCCCGCCCTGTGTTCTGAGGTCCAGTAGTGGTATTAGCAGCACGGTCCTACACTCTTGTCCATCACTACCCCCGCCCTGTGTTCTGAGGTCCAGTAGTGGTATTAGCAGCACGGTCCTACACTCTTGTCCGTCATGACCCCTGCCCTGTGCTCTGAGGTCCAGTAGTGGTATTAGCAGCATGGTCCTACACTCTTGTCCGTCACGACCCCCGCCCTGTGCTGAATGTGTAGTTAATGTTTATCAGGGCGTGTCTGCTGTACGTGTAGTTAATGTTTATCAGGGCGGTCTGCTGTAGGTGTAGTTCATGTTTATCAGGGCGTGTCTGCTGTAGGTGTAGTTCATGTTTATCAGGGCGTGTCTGCTGTAGGTAATCCCTGCGCTGCCAGACCACCGCGATCATAACCAAATTGTAGAGCCCCCCCCCCCCCCCCCCCCCACACACACACACACACTCTGTTTACAGTAACTCACACAGTTTACTGTACCACACGTACTCTTTACAGACACACACACATGCACACACTGTTTACAGTACCCCACTTACTCTTTACACACACACACACACACACACACACACACACACACACACACACACACACACTGTTTACAGTACCACACACACTGTTTACAGTACCACACACACATGCACTGTTTATAGACACACACAGATGGTTTACAGTACCACATACTGTTTACAGTAATCACTCACAAATTGTTTACAATTCTGCACTCAAACTAAATACAGTACCACACACACACATTGTCCCAGCTCCCTCCCTCTCTCCACCTTCATCTCGACAGCACCCCCATCTCCCTCTCTGACTCGGCCAAAAACCTCGGCGTTGTCCTCGATTCCTCTCTTTCCATGACCAGCTTCGTCTCCGCCACGGCCCAGGCATGCTACTTCCACCTCTGCCGCATCAGTCAGATCAGAAAATATCTCACTATCGAAGCTGCCACCAAACTTGCTGTCTCTCTCATCCTATCTCACATCGACTACTGCAACTCTCTCCTTTCCGGCCTCCCTCACTCCTCCACTTTCACTCTCCAGCGCATCCAGAACAATGCTGCCCACCTCATCCTCGGAAAGAAAAAATCCGACCACATCACTCCCCTGCTCAAACTCCTTAACTGGCTTCCCATCCCCCAACGCATCCAATACAAGATTCTGTCTCTCTGCTACAAATCCCTGAACAATTGCGCTCCTGCCTGTCTCGCAAACTTACTTCACCCCTACACTCCTCCCCGCTCCCTCTGCTCCGCCTCTGACCTTTTCCGCCTCCACATCCCCCGCACCAAACTCGGCACTTTCGGCCCCCACTTCTTCTCAGTATACGGTCCATCCACCTGGAACACTCTCCCACTCTCTCTCCATCAGAAACACTCTCTCTCCTCCTTCCAGTCCGCCCTCAAAACTCACCTCTTTCAACAGTTCTAGCACTATACCACCACACTCCCCACCCTAAGCTGACTGTCGTAATGTATTTCACTATTTGTGGTACGTGAGTCGTTGTCTAAAGCGTGCGCATGCGTGCGCGAGTTGTGAGTGCGCGCTTAGAATTATAATTATTATAAGATAAGCGCATTATAAATACCATAATTATTATTAATTATTATTGTTTACAGTAACCACACACACGTTTACAGTTCTGCAATCACAGTTTTTACAGTACCACACACACACATTGTTTACAGTAATCACACACACATTGTTTACAATGCTGCTCTCGCACTGAATACAGTACCACACGCACGTTGTTTACAGTTCTGCAATCGCACTGTTTACAGTACAACACGCACACACTGTTTAAAGTAATCACACACGCACTGTTTACAGTAATCGCACACTCACTGTTTAAAGTAATCACACACGCACTGTTTACAGTACAACACGCACACACTGTTTAAAGTAATCACACACACTGTTTACAGTAATCACACACACTGTTTACAGTAATCACACACGCACTGTTTACAGTAATCACACACGCACTGTTTAAAGTAATCACACACTGTTTACAGTAATCACACACACACTGTTTAAAGTAATCACACACACACTGTTTAAAGTAATCACACACACACTGTTTACAGTAATCACACACACTGTTTAAAGTAATCACACACACTGTTTAAAGTAATCACACACACACTGTTTAAAGTAATCACACACACACTGTTTAAAGTAATCACACACACACACACTGTTTACAGTAATCACACACACACTGTTTACAGTAATCACACACACACACTGTTTACAGTAATCACACACACACTGTTTAAAGTAATCACACACACACTGTTTAAAGTAATCGCACACACACTGTTTAAAGTAATCACACACACACACTGTTTACAGTAATCACACACACACACTGTTTACAGTAATCACACACACACACTGTTTAAAGTAATCACACACACACTGTTTACAGTAATCACACACACACTGTTTACAGTAATCACACACACACTGTTTAAAGTAATCACACACACTTGGCTTCGCGAACGAAGATTTTATAGGAGTTGCCCACGACGTCTGCAGGCTTGTTCGTGGCTGCGGAGGCCAATCCGAGACAGGCAGGTTCGACCGCAGTGGCTGCAGGGGAAGGTATGGCCAGGGTTCTGAGCTGCGGCATCTCTGTTTTTTCTCCTGAGCCGCTTGTCCTTAAGGCTAGCTCTGCGAGAGTCCTCAAAGGAGACAGCTGCCTTGTAAATGGTGGAGCGCCAGGTGTCACGGTCCGCAGCAAGCGAAGACCACTGGTGGTGGTCGATTTGGCAGGCACTAAGTGACTTCTTGAGACAGTCTTTGTATCTCTTCTTTGGTGCCCCTCTGTCACGGTGTCCAGTAGCAAGCTCGCCGAACAGGGTGATCTTTGGTAGGCGATGATCCTCCATCCTGGAGACATGCCCCGCCCAGCGGAGCTGTGTCCGCAGCAGCAAAGCCTCGATGCTCACAGTTTCAGCCTGTTCAAGGACCTCGACGTTGGTGACATAGTCACTCCAGTGAATGCCCAGGATGGTTCGCAGGCAGCGCTGGTGGAAGCGTTCGAGGAGTCGTAGTTGGCTGCGGTAGAGGGCCCAGGACTCGGAACCATACAGCAGGGTGGTGAGGACCACAGCTCTGTACACGCTGATCTTGGTGCCTGTTTTCAGCTGTTGATTGTGCCACACCCGCTTGAAAAGTCGCCCGAAAGCGCTGTTCGCTTTTGCCAGCCTGCTGTCAAGCTCCTTGTCCAGCTTGGCGTCCGACGTGATAATGCAGCCAAGGTAAGTAAACTGGTGCACTGACTTTAGTTCAGACTCGCCGATGGTGATGTGAGGAGGGCGGTACACTGTCTTGGGTGCCGGCTGATGGAGGACCTCTGTCTTTTTAAGACTGACCTCGAGTCCAAAGAGCTGGGCAGCATCTGCGAAGCAAGACGTGATGCGCTGCAGGGCTCTCTCTGTGTGTGCAACGAGGGCAGCATCATCAGCAAAAAGCAGCTCACGAATCAGTTGGTCTAGGGTTTTCGTGTGGGTCTGCAGTCGTCTGAGGTTGAACAGGCTGCCATCGAGACGATACCTGATGTACACTGCATCGTCATCATCGAGGTCCACTGTGGCCTGCTTCAACATCATGCTAAAAAAGATGGTGAAGAGGGTCGGTGCCAGCACGCAGCCCTGCTTTACACCGTTGAGAATAGGGAATGGTTCTGAGAGGTCATTGTTGAGTCTGACCTGGCCTTGCTGGTCCTCGTGTAGCTGGACAATCATGTTGAGGAACTTTGGGGGACAGCCAAGTCGCTCCAGGATCTGCCACATGCCTTGCCTGCTCACAGTGTCGAACGCTTTTGTTAAGTCGACAAATGTTACATACAGCCCTTTGTTCTGCTCGCGGCACTTCTCCTGTAGCTGTCTCAGCACAAAGACCATATCGGTGGTGCTCCTGTTTGCTCTGAAGCCACACTGGCCCTCTGGGAGTTGGTCTTCAGCGATGGCAGGTACCAGCCGATTCAGGAGCAGCCTTGCAAGGATTTTCCCAGCAATGGACAGCAGGGTAATTCCCCGATAGTTGGAACAGTCAGACTTCTCGCCTTTGTTCTTGTACAGGGTGATAACGACTGCATCACGGAGATCTTTTGGTAGTGTTCCTTCCTCCCAGCAGCAGAGAAAGAGGTCATGGAGCTTGTTGTGCAGTGCTGTGCCTCCATGTTTCCAGATCTCTGGCGGTATTCCATCAATGCCTGCTGCTTTGCCACTCTTGAGCTGGTGGATGGCTGTGAGGGTCTCTTCAGCGGTGGGCGGTTCGTCCAATTCAACCTTTACTGGGAGGTGTGGGATTTGTAGGACGACTGCTTCTTGAACAGTGCGCTCAGCGCTGAAGAGGCTCTGAAAGTATTCCGACCAGCGGTTCAAGATGGAGGTATTATCTGTGAGGAGTGCCTGGCCGTTCGCGCTTCGCAGGGGACTTTGTACCAGGTGCCTGGGGCCATACACTGCTTTCAGTGCTTCGTAGAAACCCCTGTAGTCACCATTGTCAGCGCAAAGCTGGGTCCTCTGTGCAAGTCTGGTCCACCACTCATTCTGGAGATCTCTGAGCTTGCGCTGGAGACTGCTGCAGACGAGGCGGAAGGCAGACTTCTTCACAGGGCAGGAAGGCTGGGCTAGGTGAGCCTGATGGGCGGCTCTTTTTTTTGCTAGGTGTTCCTGGATCTCTACATCGTTTTCGTCAAACCAGTCTTTGTTCTTCTTTCTGGCGAAACCCAAGACTTCTGCAGAGGATTTTGCAATAGCAGTTTTTAGTTGTTCCCAAAGTGTTTCAGGGGAGGAGTCTACTGGGTCTGCTGTGTCTTTGAGCCTGCGCTGTAAATCTGTCTGAAAGGCAGCTTTCACATCGTCACGCTGAAGTCTGGCAACATCAAGCTTTTTCTTGGGGGGCCCCCATTTCTTGGGTTTTGGCTTGAAGTGGAGCCTGAGTTTGCAGCGGACAAGGCGGTGGTCAGTGTGGCACTCTGCGCTGGGCATCACTCTGGTGAGGAGGACGTCACTGCGGTCCCTCTGCCGCACTAGGACATAGTCGATAAGGTGCCAGTGTTTGGAGCGAGGATGCATCCAGGTGGTCTTTCGACTGTCCTTTTGCTGAAAAGTAGTGTTGGTGATGACCAGTTGCTGCTCCGCACAGAACTCCAACAGTAGGCGGCCATTGTCATTGCAGTTTCCCACGCCATGCTTGCCGAGGACTCCTTTCCAGGCTTCAGAGTCCTGGCCCACTCTGGCGTTGAAGTCGCCAAGGATGATGACTTTGTCGTCTGCTGGGGTACTCTGTAGGAGGCTGCGCAGGTCAGTGTAAAACTTGTCCTTTTCAGCAGGCTCTGCCAGGAGGGTTGGGGAGTACACACTGAGAAGGGTGACGTGTTGCTGGTGTCTCAGTGGGAGGCGCATGGACATGATGCGGTCTGAGTGGCCCGTTGGTAGGTTTTCCAGCTTAGTCGCAATGGATGTCTTGACCATGAAACCCACGCCTGAGAGCCGTCTTTCTGATGCAGGCCTGCCTGACCAGTAGAGGGTGTACCCAGCACCAAGTTCTTGGAGGCTGCCTTCGTCCGGAAGGCGTACTTCGCTGAGTGCGGCGATGTCGATGTTTAACCTCCGCAATTCATGGGCAATGAGGGCGGAGCGACGTTCAGGGCGTCCGCTGTCTGCTTTGTCGAGCATGGTTCGGACGTTCCAGCATGCTACGTTGAGTCCGGTCGTGGTCGTCATGAGAGTAGATCCGTTATTCTTTTTTGTTTTTAGACCGCAGGAGAAGATGCCCGTTGACCGCGGCTAGCCAACTGGGGTTGCGAGGGGACGAGCTTTGGTTAGGCCACCTTTTCTAGGCCCCTCTCCGTATGGAGCAAGCAGTGCTGTCCCTAGAGAAGGCTGCTTGGTCGTTCAGGGTGTGCCGAGTGATGTTGTCATCCCCAGGTCAACATCAGGCGACCAATATCCTGAACCGCCTGCATGCAGGTTTGAGACTGCGGCTTCCAGTGACATCTTTCACCTGCCGTTTCGCCCCTCGCCCATCGCTACAGGACTTGGAATGGTCAGTGTCATGGTCCGTGGACGTTTCCTAAAGCCTGCGCGGTGGAGCTTTTTGGTGGAGTGCAGTGTGCGCAGTACTGGCCCCACCCTTTAAACCCTTGGTTCTTCTGCCATGGCCTAGCAAGCTGGGACGATGGCATCGAGGTCCTCGGGTCGTAGGTTTTATATCAGACTGTCCTTGTCCTAGTCTCTGGCTCAAAAGCCTTCCCCGGAGACACGGGGGCTTTGATGTCAGGGGTTTCCTCCCTTAGCCTTTCCGCAGCCAAGCGGCCAGGCCTGCAAGGCAGCAGGCGACTCGTGGAGGGCGGGGTCATCTATGTCCCGTGCAGATGTGAACA